>CM061141.1:168027547-168198455 GCA_030789695.1 Scilla litardierei
TGGCTATTTTCTACATTTTATTGAAGATACGGCTCTCTTTATTAAATGCTATGATTTTTGTAGCATAATTTTGTCTTCTCTTAATTTTCACTTGAAGATGATGATCTCCGCTTCCAACGCACATTTTTGCTGATATTTATGAGTTTGGGGACTATTTTTCTACATTTTCAGGAAGTTATGAATCTTTTATAAATTGATATTATTTTTTGGCCTAATTTGTCTTCTTCTTTTTTAGGTTGAAGATGGAGATATCCCACTTCCATCGGACATTTGTGTGGATTTTCTGAGCTCCAGGCTATTTTCTAAGTTTTCTGGAAGATATGTATTTTCACATTAAATGATTTGATTTTTATAGCCTAATTTTGTCTTCTCTTATTTTTTAATTGAAGATGGTCATTTCTCGGTTCCAACAGATAATATTTGCGGCATTTTTTGAGCTCGGTGGTATTTTTCTATATTTTCGGGAAGTTATAGATCTTTTAATTAAATGATATGCTTTTTAGGCCGAATTTCTCTTCTCTTTTTTCATTGAAGATGGCGATGGCCCTGTTCCAACAGACATTTTTGCAAATTTTTCTGAGCTCCAGGCAATTCTAAATTCTCTGTAAGATTTGAATCGTTAAATTAAAGGATGTGATTTTTATTGCCTATTTTGTCTTTTCTGATTTTTCAGTTGAAGATGTCGATCTCCCCGGTTCCAACGACATTTTTACGGATTTTTCTAAACTCAAAACTATATTCTACAGTTTATTGAAGATATGGATCTTTTTATTAATTGATATGATTTTTATAGACTAAGTTTGTCTTCTCTTATTTTTTTTCATTGAATATGGTGATCTCCCGGTTCCTACGGAAATTTTGTGGAATTTTCTGAGCTCTGGGCTATTTTCCACATTTTCTATTAGATATGGATTTTTATATTAAATGATAAGATTTGTATAGCCTAATTTTGTCTTATCTTATTTCTCAGATGAAGATGGCGTCTCCCGGTTCCAACAAACATTATTGCGGATTTTTCTGAGCTCTGGGTTTTCTGTAAGATATGGATCTTTAAATAAAATGATATGATTTTTATGCAATAATTTTCTCGTCTCTTATTTTTTAGGTTGAAGATGGCGATCTCCCGTTTCCAACGAAAAATTTTGCAAATTTTTCTGAGCTCGAGGCTATTTGCTATATTTTTTTTGAAGATATGGATATTTATATTAATTGATATGATTTTTTTGCCTAATTTTGTCTTCTCTTATTTTCCAGTTGATGATGGCGATATTTTTATTAAATCGTATGATTTTTTGGCCTTATGTGTCATCTCTAAAATTTTAGTTGAAGATGGTGATCTTCCGGTTCTAACGGACATTTTTTTGCGGATTTTACTGAGCTCCGGGCTATATTTCACATTTTCTGGAAGAAATGGATCATTTTACGGCAAAAAATGTCCGTTGAAACCGAGGAAATCGCCATCTTCATCTGAAATATAAGAGAAGACAAAATTCGCACCGAGAAATCGCCATCTTCATCTATAAAAATGTCCACTGTAACCAGATACCGACATCTTTAACTGATAAGATTTTTATATATCATTTTCTGGGCATGGTATTTTCTACATTTTATGAAAGATAATGATCTTGTTATCAATTGATATAATTTTTATATCCTAAATTTGTCTTCTCTTATTTTTTAGTTGAAGATGACTATCTTTTTATTAAATGATATGATTTTTGATCTAATTTTGTTTTCTCGTTTATTCCAGTTGAAGATGGTGATCTCCCGGTTCGAACGGAAATTTTTTGGAAGTTTCTGAGCGTAGGGCTATTTTCTAGATTTTATTGAAGATATGTGTCATTTTATTAAATGATATGCTTTTTATGGCCTAATTTTGCCTTCTCTTATTTTTCAGTTGAAAATGGCCATCTCCCGATTCCTACAGACATTTTTGCGAATTTTTCTGAGCTCTGGGCTATTTTGTACACTTTCTAGAAGATAAGAATCTTTATATCAAATGATATGATTTTTATATCCTATTTTTTCTACATTTATTTTTCAGTTGCAATGGCGATCTCCCAGTTCCAACGGCTATTTTTTAGTTAAACATATGAATACTTATATTTAATGATATGCTTTTTATAGGCTAAATTGTATTCTCTTATGTTTTAGTTGAAGATGGCGATCTCTCGGTTCCAACAGAAATTTTTGCGAATTTTTCTCAGCTCTGGACTATTTTCTATAGTTTATTGAAGATATGGATCTTTTAATTAAATGATATAATTTTATAAGATTAAGTTTGTCTTCTCTTATTTTTCAGTTGAAAATGGCGAACTCCTAGTTCAGACGAACATATTTACAGATTTTTCTGACCTCGAGCTATTTTCTACATGTTTTGGAAGATATGCATCTTTTTATTAAATGATATGATTTTTTTGGCCTAATTTTGTCTTCTTTTACTTTATAGATGAAGATGGAGATCTCCCAGTTACAACAGACATTTTTGCTGATTTTTCTTAGCTCTGGGATATTTTCTACTTTTTCTGAAAAATATGGATATTTAGATTAAATGATATGATTTTTATAGCCAAATTTTGTCTTCTCTTATTTTTCAGTTAAAGATGACGATCTCCCGATGGACATTTTTGCGGATTTTTCTGAGCTCAGTGCTATTTTTTACATTTTATTGAAGATATGTATCTTTTTATTAAATAATATGATTTTTGAAGCCTGGTTTTGTCTTCTTATTGAGATTTGTAAGAAGTGTAGGCCTATGGTTGATACCATAGCCATATATATAATATCATATGAGAGTTACAAGTCGATTGGAACCCAAGGGACACCCACTAAGAGTGGGTTTAATGGTGGATGATAGTAGGTGGAGACCAAAGGTCTCCCCCATTCATAACACTCCCCCTCATCCATCCATTTTTAGCATACGAATTCTTCAGGATCCAATACGATAATATGGGGTTGATACTGCTGGATCCAGAGTTACTGTGTTTTGCCTCGTTAAAACCTTAGCTGTGCAAAACCCAGTGGGAAAAACTAGCAGCTTAAGGAAAAAGAGTACAATACACAAATGACTCCCCCTGGTCCGTACAAGCTTCAGGCTTGTAAGTCTTTCAGCCGTCGCATCCCTATATCTTTTACAAACTTTCTAAAAGTACTTCTAGGCAATGCCTCTGTAAACAGATCAGCTAAATTATTACAAGACTTAATCTGATGTACTTCAATCTGCTTCTACTCTTGTAGCTCGTGCGCCCAGAAGAACTTGGGAGAGATGTGCTTCATCCTATCGCCCTTGATATAACCAGCTTGTAGGTGAGCTATACAAGCTGCATTATCTTCAAATAATATGGTTGGCTCAAGGTTGTCCGTCTTCAGGCCGGGCGTCACTAGAATGTGATGAATGACTAAACGAAGCCAAACATATTCTCTGCTAGCTTCATGGATCACCAGGAGCTCTGAGAGGTTGGATGAGACTGCTATGGTGGTATGCTTCAAAAATTTCCAGGAGATGATCGTACCACCGAAAATGAACACCAGTCTCCGATTTCTCGGTATGTGGATCAGACCTGTAACCTGCATCATTGGAGGTAGCGCAGAAGATGCTTTGTTCCATTCCAGTGGCGCTTTGTGGGTGCTGAACTGTATCTGGCTAGTAGGATGACTTCGAACGCTATGTCGGTACGCGTGCAGGTTGCCACATATAGTAGTGCTCCAATGACACTAAGGTAAGGTACTTCAGGACCTAATGTTTCCTCCCCCTCTTCCAGCGGCCGGAATGGGTCTTTGTGTACATCCAATGATCTAACGACCATTGGTGTACTTAGAGGATGGCAATTATCCATATGGAAATTTTAAGTAATTTCCTTGTGAATGTGGATTGGTTTAACAGGATTCCTCCACTGAGGTGTTCTATTTGTAAGCCAAGACAATATTTAGTCTTGCCTAGGTCTACCATTTCAAACGTTAGTTTGAGGCTTGCAGATATATCATCCATCTCTGCAGGAGATCCGATGAGGTTTAAGTCGTCTACATATACGGCTATTAATACGAATCTTGTTCCCGTGGTTTTAATGAAAATACACGGGCAAACTTCATTAATGGTGAAACCTTGTTGAACAATGAATTCACTTGGTCTGTTATACCACATTTTTCCTGATTGTTTAAGACCGTATAATGATCTTTGAATCTTAACAGAAAATACTTCCCGAGGTCTATCTTTTATTTCTGTTGGTATTTTGAAACCATTGGAAGGTTTATATAGATATCTTTATCTATATTGCCATTTAGATATGCAGTCACAACGTCCATGAGCTGCATTTCTAGGCCTTCCGTTGATGTTAAGCTTATTATGAATCGGAATGTGATCGCATCCATAACCGGGGAATATGTATCTTCATAATCTATCCCCGGTCGTTGGGAAAATCCCTGAGCTACAAGCCATGCTTTGTAGCATACAATCTGATTATTCTCATTTCTTTTCCTTACAAATACCCAATTGTATCCCACAGGTTTTACACCTCTTGGTGTCCGGACTACTGCTCCATAGACTTTGCGTTTCAAGAGTAGTCCAGCTCTACTCTCATTGCTTCGTTCCACTTTGGCCAATCATCTCTGCATTTGCATTCAGCTAGAGATCGTGGATCGATATCATCGTCGCATTGAGCGATATGAACAGCAATATCGAACACAAAGTCGTCGACGACACGGTGCTTTTTCTGCCCAGTACCTCCCCAATACGTACGAAATTTAATGATATTTCTCCTGTAATGTCCTCTTCGGGGGATTGAAGGAGGGGAGAGGTTACTGGTCTGAGCTCAGCATCCTGTGGTGGGATATTCTTTATTTCTCTAGTTATTTTCCTCTTGCGAGGGAATTTATCCTTGGAGCCAGGAGGTCGTCCTCTTTTTATTTGAGGTACGGCCGATTCTGCTATCGGTGGATTGCACCCATCTTTGGGGATGTCAATCCTAGCTGGCGTATTGGCAGCAGTGACGTGTGATCTGATAATCTTCTGGTTATAAGTGAATTTGTACGGTAGGAGATGTACTATATTCTGAATGTGAAGGATCTTCAAGATCTCATCTTCACAAAGATTGGTACTTGGATAATAATGAGACAAAGATTTAGTGTCCCAAAAAATGGTATCTGAAGCTTCAGGCTTCTTAGTTTGTGAGCCTAGTTTGGGAAAAGAATTTTCGTCAAACTCACAATCTTCAAGACGAGCCTTAAATGCTTCGCCCGTCAGGGGCTCAAGGTATCTAATAATGGAGGGTGAATCATACCCTACATAAATATCAAGACGGCGATGAGGACCCATTTTAGTCCTCTGTGGGGGTGCTATGGGAACATAGACTGCACAACCGAATACTCTCAAGTGAGAAATATTGGGAGGTATACCATATGCAAGATGCATCGGCAATAAAATATGACCATTAGAGGGTCGTATTCTGATAAGCGAATGCGACATGCAAAATGGCATGTCCCCATGCATCCACAGTGCTTCACCTGATCCTTCTATTATATTATATAGTCCCTGAAATTGTAGTGACGGGACCATTATAATTAATGATGCTATTAAAAATAGTATCTATCTTGAAGGTTCATGTGCGTGGAGGCACCATCCACTAGGCATTCACACTTCATCTCTAGAAAAGAATGTAAAAAATTTTTATGAAAAGTAAAACTACATTCGATTCATAATTAAGATAAAGAAGGACATAATTGAAGATACATCAAAACATTAATGATAGAGGCTGAAAAGATGACTAAATTAGCTTTAGTCAATGAGGTCATCATTCTCGAAATACTCGGTGTTGAACCGAGGTGGAGGCTGTATATCCACCGTATTTGTTTCAGCGGAAGGCTTCAGGCTTGCCATATACAAATCTTGGAGGTGACCTGGAGTACGACAGACCCTGGACCAATGTCCAGTAATGCCACATCTATGGCATTTGTCTTCCCAGTTTTTCTTAGGAGCAGACGTCTGGTCAGATGTATTCCTCTTCCACGTATTCTTTTTCATCCTCTCATTATTGTTGTTCTGGGGGAGGAGCTCTAGTCTGCTTTTTTCGCAGCTTTCCCCTTGTTGAATCTTCCGTTGTGCTTGTTCTTCATCTTCTGGGAAGAAACCATGTGAGCTTTAGGGAGAGGAGCAGAGCCAGCAGGGTGTAGGTTATGAGTGGCCAATAGGAGGTATCTGTTCTGCTCTGCCATAAGAAGGCAAGCGAGTAAATCAGAGTACCTCGTCAACTTGCGTTCACGATACTATTGCATGAGAATAGCATCCTTCTCATGGAAAGATGTATATGTTTTCTCAAGCATGCGGGTTTCCGAGACTTGTTCACCACACAACTTCAGGCGTGGGGTGATGTTATGGAGAGCTGAATTATACTCAGCCACGGACTTGAAGTCCTGAAGTCGGAGATTTTCCCACTCATAACATGCATGAGGGAGGATAATATCTTTCTGATGTTTGTATCTGTCCTTAAGTGCTGTCCATAGTTCATGAGGGTCTTCCACTGTTAGATATTCGGCCTTCAGGGTCCGATCAATATATCGCCTAATATAGATAAATGCTTTCGCCTTCTCTATATCAGAGACTCTAACAGTAGAAGTCCCTTCATCAGTTGTTAGCCGTAGCTGGAGGTTGAATTGTGTCACTTATGCCTTGTGAGCGCAGATGGAACTTCAGGTCCAGCTGCCAGCTGAAATAATTTTTCCAGCCACATTGAAAACATCAACATCGACGCTCGTAATCTTTGCCATTTATCTAAGCATGGAATAAGCATGAATTAATTATATATTAAAAATTAAGACATGCATATAAGTAAAACTAAACTAGTTGTGGGGATCAGCCAGTAACCACTAAAAATAATAAATGTCTGAAGTCCCTTATACATTTCTAATTACGAGAAAATTAAAATTAAAATTTGGAAACCCTTGGGGGGTCCCAGCATTAGCAATTTTCCTCCGTCTTCAGGCCAAGTATCTCCGGGCATTGGCTTTTACATTTAGTTCCTCACTACATTTTCACCCAAAAGGGAAAAAATGCGAGGAAAATAAATAGTGGTGACTAATAACGGCCGATCCAAAAAAACACAACATAGTTTTACCAACATTTCAGGCAGTTTATATAAGTATGCAACATCACATGCGTATATAATACATTTTATTCAACATCGCAGGCAATTTTATTGGAAAAATATATTAAATTTACGTTTAATAGTTACTTGGACCACGGGGAATAGTCATTACCCGTTAGGTCAAATTAACGAAAGAGCGGTCTCAGGATAACCTGTTAGGTTAAACTAACGAAAGAGCGGTCTCAGGATCTTTGTAATTATTGAAACATAAAATAATTTTAATTTTAATCCAATTAAAAATAAAGCGATTAGTAATGAATTACACATAGATTTCAGTAATTAATTTTCAACTTGCCCCAAATACCCTAATAGGAGTTAGTCATGCTCAATATCCTCACCCTGATTTACACTGATTTTTCTGGATTTTCCAGAATTTTTTCAGATTTAATCCACTTTTTCCAGTAATATCTGGACTTTCAGGTTTTGAAAAAGGGGTTTTTATTGAATTAATAATAAATTGGCCTGCAGGCTGCAGACCCGTAAGCCAAAAGATACCCAGTTTTTATTTTTATTTCCCATCAGGGGAGGCCCATGCTTCTTCTCCCCCTTACGCTTTAAGGAGGGGGATGGATAGGAGCAGCCACCAGGGGCGGTATGCTTTGGTCCCGTGGCATAGGGAAAAGCCCCCCTCGACAGGAGGGGTGGCGAATTGAGAGGCACCCCCGGACAAGGGGCGACGACAGCAATGATAAGCCTTCCCGATATGGGGAAAGGGTGGCTAATTGAACGGCCCCAGCCCCCCACGACAGGAGGAGGGGAATGCAAAGCGAACTGACCAGGCCCCACTCAACAGGAGGGGGAACGGCCTAGCCACCTCGACAGGAGGGGGGAGGCAAAACGAACAGACCAACCCCCCTCGACAGGAGGGGGAGGCAAAGCGGATTGCCCAGCCCCCCTCAACAGGAGGGGAGGGGCGAAATGGGTAGCGCCCCCTTGACAGGGGGCGAATTAGGCGGTGCCCCCCTCGACGGGGGGGGGGGGGAATCGGTCGCAGAGGCAGGCACCCTCTGACAGGGAGGGGGCAGAGATTCGGGAGGCCCCCGACAGGGGGGGCGGCATGCCTGTGAATCGAAGGTCTCCCTCCGACAGGGGGGAGGGCGGCGCTCCGACGAGAAAAAAGGCCCCCCCTGACAGGGGGCGACGCTCCGATGCGCTCAAGACGGAAGGGTCGGCCGGCCGGCCAAGAATCTGGTATGTTTATTTTATACATATGCATAAATAGATACTCAGTTGCAGTAAGAAGATGAAGATAGGTTTGATCACTAGAACTTATGACCTAGAAGCAAATTCAGTCTGTCTTCTTTTATTTCTGATGATCAAATGATATGAAAACAACGAGTCTAAAGAAATTGGTATCATTAGGATATGCATCATAAGCCAGATGTATGTCAAGAAGAATTTATCCATTGATGAAGCTCTCATCAAGCTTCAAGAAATGCTTTATGGTTTACAAGAGACCATAGAATGTTTAGGACAAAATTGATATCAACGAAAAGTCATGTTTGAGAATTGATTACCATAGTTGGCTCTTACACAAGAACCAGAATCCGAAAACAAGCTTGAAAAGATCTAGAAGGTCTAATCGAACGGCGTTCTGAGAGGTGAATCCCGGCACAGTACATCAAATTTCATGAATCAAATTTCATCAAATTTCATCAAATTTATGATGGTATTTTGAATCCCCGAGAGGTGAATTTCATGCGCTTGCCTCTTCTCCCAAAAGTACATCAATTTTTTTAATATATTTAATATATTTAAAACAGATGTTTAACAGTAAATCTGTGTGTTTGAAATTTGATTTTCTTGCTATAGATTGTGCTATAGATCTCTTAGAAAATAAGTATCACATATTTATAATGCACATGTAAAATGATGATCTAGGGGTTTCTAAAAATTTACCTCTAGATCCTACCCGTCGGATCTAGCGAAGTTCGAAGAAGCAAGCCCTATCTGCGTCCTCGCGATTCGTCCATCGACAGTGATTCGGCTTAGCTGATGAACGTGCTGATAACGTATTAAGATTTGTACGAAGTGTAGGTCTATGGTTGATACCATAGCCATCAATACAATGTCAAATGAAAGTTACAAGTCCCTTGGAACCCAAAGGACACACACTAAGAGTGGGTTTAATGGTGGATGATAGTGGGTGGAGACCAAAGGTCTCCCCCATTCATAACAATTCTTTTATTTTTCAGTTGAACATAGCGATCTTTCGGTTCCAACGGACTTCTTTTCGGATTTTTCTGAGCTTGGAACAATTTTTCTATATTTTTGGAAAGTTATGGATCTTTTTATTAAATGATATGTTTTGGCCTAATTTTGTCTTCTTCTATTTTTTATTTGAAGATGGCGAACTCCCAGTTCCAAAGATATTTTTGTAAATTTTTCTGAGCTCGAGTATATTTTCTACAGTTTATTGAAGATGTGATTCATTTTATTAAATGATATGATTTTTATAGACTAAGTTTACCTTCAGTTATTTTTCAGTCGAAGATAGTGATTGTCTGTTTCCAATAGAATTTTTTGCGGAATTTTCTTATCTCGGGGCTATTTTCTAAATTTTATGGAAGATATGTATCTTTTTATTAAATAATATGATTTTTATAGCCTAAGTTTGTCTTCTCTTATTTTTCAGTTAAAGATGGCGATCTCCTGGTTCCAACGGACATTTTTGCGGATTTTTCAGCTCAGGGCTATTTTTCTACATTTTCTGGAAGAAATGAATCTTTTTAATTAGTGATATGATTTTTGGACTAATTTTGTCTTTTTTTTTATTTTTTTTCGTTAAAGATGGCGATCTCCGGGTTCTAACGGACAATTTTATGGATTTTTTTGAGCTCCGGGCAATTTTCTATATTTTCTGTAAGATATGGATCTTTATATTAAATGATATGATTTTTATAGCCTATTTTTGTTTTCTCTCATTTTTCAGTTGAAGATGGTGAACTCCCGGTTCCAACTTAAATTTAAGCGTATTTTTCTGAGCTCGGGTCTATTTTCTATATTTTCTTAAAGATAATGATCTTTATATTAATTGATATGATTTTTATCGCCTAATTTTGTCTTCTCTTATTTTCCAGTTGATGATGGTGATCTTTATATTAAATGATATGATTTTTTCGCCTTATTTTGTCTTCTCTTATTTTCCCGTTGATGATGGCGATCTTTTTATTAAATGATATGATTTTTTCGCCTTATTTTGTCATCTCTTATATTTCTGTTGTAGATGGCGATCTCCCAGTTCCAACGGACATTTTTGCGGATTTTTCTGAAATCCTGGCTATTTTCTCCTTTCTGGAAAATATGGATCGTTTTATTAAATAATATCAGAGAAGACAAAATTAGGCCAAAAAATAACTGTTGAAACCAGGAAATCGTCATTTTCAATAGAAATATAAGAGAAAACAAAATTAGGAACCGTGAAATCGCCATCGTCATCTATAAAAATTTCCATTGTAACCGGGATATCGCCATCTTCAACTAATAATATTTTTATATATATCATTTTCTGAGCTTGGTACTATTTTCTACATTTTATGAAAGATATGGATCTTTTTATTAATTGATATGATTTTTATAGCCTAAATTTGTCCTCTTATTTTTCAGTTGCAGATGGCGATCTTTTTATTAAATGATATGATTTTTAAGCCTAAATTTGTATTCTCTTATATTCCAGTTGTAGATGCGATCTCCCTGTTCCAACGGATATTTTTGCAGATCTTTCTGTGCTCTGGGCTATTTTCCACATTTTTGGAAGATATGTATCATTTTATTAAATGATATGATGTTATGGACAAATTTTGTCTTCTCTTATTTTTTTAGTTGAAGATGGCACTCTCCCGGTTCCAATGGACATTTGTGCGTATTTATTTTGCGCTACAGGCTATTTTCTATATTTTTGTATAATATGAATATATATCTTAAATGCTTTGATTTTATAACCTAATTTTGTCATCTCTTAAATGCTTAAATGCTTTGATTTTATAATCTATATCTTAAATGCTTTGACTAATTCCACCAGACGAAGGGCAAACTCGACATCCTCATCTATGAATCACCCTCAAGTCGCGATTAGCCTTGTCATCAACCAAATACTTGTAATCATCGTGCCTTTGATTCCCCACATTAATACAAATTCATTGTGTGCGGATGTGACCCGTAACAATATCCCTTAGATTTTTCAGTTATTTTTCATCATATATTCACTTTCCAATATTTGATAAAATATATCTCCAATTGTACAACAACATTTAATGCTTGTGGAAGTGAAAGTGTATGTGTAGAAATCGAACATGTCATGGTTATTTAGAAAAACAAACATGCACATGTAGCTATAACAATAATACATCAATTTCTACATGGATATGAATCTCATTCATTAAAACCAATTTAATGATTCAAAAGAAGATACACATTAAGCACAATTTTTGTAGCTTTTTGTATTTTCATTTTTTTGTTTTGTGTTTAAAAAGAACTAAAGCATCCTAACAAATGAACTAGCACACAAGCAAAATCAAATCAAGCACACAAACAAAACAAATGTATCCATTACGCTCAATCAAGAAAACATACCTTCGCGATATCGTTTGGCTAAGGAACTTTTTAATGAAATGCACCGTCCAATCCATAGTTCCTCTCCACTCCATATTACCTACACGGAAGATGTTATGTGACCTTGGAATCCAACAAGGTCCACTCACGTTAGTCATCAAACTCTTAGGAACCCAAATTTGTTTAAACATTATGTTTTGGTTCATATATTTGCAATAACGAGAAGTATGACCAACACAACCACATGTAAAGCACTTTGTATGAATATTTCTAGCTTTTGTTATCTCAATGTGAACTTTTCTATATTTTGACTTTTCAACCCGTTTCAAATCATATTCAAGTCCACGCATATTATTCCCATATATTTGGTTTCCAAGAATTATATCCAAAGATTGTTTTCCCACACCAAATTTCTTAATGGTCAATTCTGGGTTCGTTACTTTAGATTTCAAACTAGTATTTTTCGTACACATGCAAAGTGCATTTACTAATGAAATCTTTCGTATTGTCCTCTTCATTCTTTTTCAAGTTTTCAGCTTTCTTTTCAAAATCAATTATTTTTTCTTTAAGCTCATTATTTAGCATGCACATCTTTTCAATAAGCTCTTTATTTTCAGTTTCTAGCTTAATCAGTTTTTCTTTATACATGCTATTTTCTTTTTCTTTTAATAAAGTAGGACAAATAAGACATTCAACTTTTTCATGCAAGCTAGATTTTTTTCTTTTTTAACATGGTGATGGTAGACTTACATGTAACAACTTTTTCTTTCAAATTATCAATCCCTTTTGACATGTCACAATTTTCTTGTTGCAATTTAAAGTTACCATTCTTATAGCAATCTAAAGTAGATCTAGCTCATCAATTTTATCTTGCATTCCCTCACAAATATTCCAAAGTTCAACTTTAGTGCAAGATTTTACCTCGTCGTGCTTTTCCATTAAGCAGAGTGAGGAGTATGCAGTCTCCTCCTGAGTTTCATCTTCGCTATCCATATCCCACGTTATTGCTAAAGATTTTCCTTTCTTTTCAGCGACGTTATTCTTTTCTTGTGGGCAATTCCTCATGAAGTGTCACTTCTTCCTGCATTTAAAATATTCCATTTTATTAGTAGTATTCTGTTCAGAGGAATTTCTAGCAGGATTATATTTGTTAAATCGACTAAACCTTTGCGCCATCTCAGCTCTTCCTTAGTCGGGCTTGATGTATCTTCTTAAGTTTCTGACCATCAGTGATTGCTCGTAATCAAGATCAGCATCGTCATCTTCCTTAGCTTGAAGAGCTAGTGGTTTTGGGAGCCTTGGTCTCTGGTTTCTCTCTTGATTCAATACTCTGCAGTTCAAGCTCATGGGATATTAAGTTACCTATCAAGTCATCCACTCTCATCTTTGATAGATCTTTAGCTTCTTGAATGGATGCGACTTTAGGATGGAAGGAGCTCGACAACGCTCTCAAGATCTTCCTCATCTGCTCCAGACTAGAGTATGGCTTACCAAGGGAGCTGGACTTTGTAGACGATGTCTGTGAACCTCGCAAACATCTCTTTGATGGATTCTGATGGAAGCATGCGGAAGCTCTCATATTCTGTACTCGGCAAAGAAAGTCTGGACTCCTTCACCTGCGACGTTCCCTCATGCGTCACCTCCAGCGTATGCCATATTTCTTGCGCAGTTAAACATTGTGAGATATGATTGAATTCAGCTTTATCCAAAGAGCAAATAAGTGCATTCATAGCTCTACCATTCAATGAATAAAGTTTTTATATCAGCAACATCCCATTTTTCTTTTGGTTTTAGAATTTCAATATCTTCAATTTTAATAGTGAGGCGTTCATATCCTTTTTCAACAATGTCCGACACATCATAATCAATAGACACTAAGTAACTTTAATTCTCGCTTTCCAATAGGCAAAGTCTACTCCTTTAAACATAGGGGGGTCGGACAATAGACTGTCCTTCAGCCAATGCTGAATCAGAGATATTCATGGTTAATCTAGCCTAGATCTTCTAACCTGCTCTGATACCACTTGTTGGATCTGGATTTAAGCCTAGAGGGGGGGGTGAATAGGCTAATAAAAATTCTCGTGAACATACAAGTAATCACATGCAGTTATAATCAGATGCAGAGTAAATAAAAGCAAACACAGAGTGCACAACATATTTACCATGGTTCGATCGCCCCAACGACCTACTCCAGCCCCAAAGCAATTACTAGCATTAATATGTTACTGGGTACAACCGTTAAGCTCCCCGAGCCCCAACTCTCCGCTCACCCAGTTCAGTACCGCACTCACCAAAGTGCTAAACACTATTGATCTAGTAAAGCTCTCTCTTGACAAGCACCAACTCGTCAAGACCCTCTTGTCTAGCCCCAACTAGACAAGACCCGAAAATAATGAATAAGTAACCTACAAAGATCGATACACCAAGTACACGAATAAAAAGTAATAAGAGTTTAGAAAAGCTCAGTTCGTGTCGGTGTCATCGTCTCTGTCGATCAGCGCATCATCAACATTACGCTGGCACAAACAGTGTCTCAATCCGATTTCTTGATCTCAAGATATAGCCCTCTGAATTTCGATATGCAAATCTACCCGAATCTGGTCTGTACGTAAATCAAGTCCCTGTTGTGCAGAATCGCAGTAGTCTGTGTGTAAAGTATGTTTCTACCCGTCTTCCAGAAATTGTAGTAAATCGAACCGATCTCAAAAAAATCCGAATAAATACTTGTTGGAATCGTGAGCTCGTTCTCTTCGTTTGAAAAATAAGAAAGGGTCGATTTGGATGCTCTTGTGGAAAGAAATTCTCAGATCTTTGAAGTACATCATAGGGCTTGGAATTTGATCTCATGGACTTTGTTTCTTTAGAGACGTTGGCCTTGGTTACGTGAAGTCATCGATCGTTGTTTCCAACTACACGTTGTATCTAACAGTTTGTCTTCACTTAATTTTTCTGTTGAAGATGGTGGTCTTCTTGGTTCCAATGGAAATTTTTGCGGATTTTTCTTATCTTGAGGCTGTTTTCTACATTTTCTGGATCCTTTTATGAAATGATATGATTTTTTGGCCTAATTTTGTCATCTTTATTTTTCAGATGACGATCACGATCTCCCAGTTCCAACGGACATTTTTGCAGATTTTTCTAAGCTAGGGATATTTTCTACATATTTTGGAAAATATGGATCTTTATATTAAATGATAGGTTTTTATAGCCTAATTTTTTCATCTCTTATTTTTCAGTTGAAGATAGCGGTCTTTCGGTTCCAACTGACTTTTTGTGTATTATTCTGACCTCGAGGCTATTTTCTAAATTTTCTGGAATATTTGTATCTTTTTATTAAATGATATGATTTATGGCCTAGTTGAAGATAATGATCTCTCAACGGACATTTTGCGTAATTTTCTAAGCTCAATGCTATTTTTTACATTTTATTGAAGAGGTGGATCTTTTTATTAAATGAAATGATTTTTGTAGCCTAATTTTGTCTTCTCTTATTTTTTTCAGTTGAACATGGTGATCTCCCGGTTCCAACGAACATCATTTTGGATTTTTCTGAGCTCGAAACTATTTTTCTACATTTTAAGGAAGTTATGGTTCTTTTTATTAAATGATATGATTTTTTGGCCTAATTTTATCTTCTCTTATTTTTTATTTGAAGATGGCAAACTCCCGGTTCAAACAGATATTTTGGCAGATTTTTCTGATCTCGGGAATATTTTCTACAATTTATTGAAGATGTGGTTCATTTTATTGATATGATTTTTATTAACTAAGTTTGTCTTCTCTTATTTTTCAGTTGAAGATGGTAATATCCTGTTTCCAACGGAATTTTTTGCCGATTTTTTTTGATCTCCGGGGGCTATTTTCTAAATTTTATGGAAGATATGTATCTTTTTATTAAATTATATGATTTTTATAGACTAAGTTTGTCTTCTCTTATTTTTCTGTTGAATATGGCGATCTTCTGGTTCCAACGAACTTTTTGTGAATTTTCTGATCTATATGCCATTTTCTATATTTTCTATAAGATATGTACCTTTATATTAAATTATAGGATTTTTATAACCTAATTTTATCTTCCCCTATTTTTCAATTGAAGATGTCGATCTCTTGGTTACAACGGACATTTTTGTTGATTTTTCTGAGCTCGGTGTTATTTTTTTCATTTTCTTGAATAAATGAAAATTTTATCAAATGATATGCTTTTTGTAGTCTAATTTTTTCCTCTCTTTTTTTCAGTTAAATATGGTGATCTTTCGATTCCAATGGACATTTTAGCGGATTTTTCTGAGTTCGGTGCTCATTTTCTACATTTTCTCGAAGATATGGATATTTTTATTAAATGATATGATTTTTTTTGCCTAATTTTGTCTTCTCTTATTTTTTTCGTTAAAGATGGCGATCTGCCGGTTTCAAGGACTTTTTTGTGGGATTTTATGAGCTTCGCACTATTTTCTACATTTTCTGTAAGATAAGAATATTTATATTAAATCTTATGATTTTCATAGCCCAATTTTGTCTTCTTTTATTTTACAGTTAAAAATGGCGATCTCCCGGTTCCAACATATATTTTTAGGAATTTTTTGAGCTCGGTACTATTTTCTACATTTTATTGGAGACATGGATATTTTCATTAAATGATATCATTGTTATAGACTAAATTTGTTCTCTTATTTTTCAGTTGAAGAAGACGATCTCCCCGGTTCCAACAGACATTTTATGGGTCGTTTTATTAAATGATTTGTTTTTTCTACACTAAGATTGTCTTCTCTTATTTTTCAGTCGTAAATGGCGATCTCCCCGTTCCAACAGGCATTTTTGCAGATTTTTCTCACTACGAGACTATTTTCTACATTTTCTAAAAGATATAGATATTTTCATTAAATGATATGATTTTTGGCATAATTTTATCTTCTCTTATTTTTTTCAGTTGAAAATAGTGATCACCCGGTTCCAACGGACATTTTTGTAGATTTTTTTTGAGATCGGAGCAATTTTCTACATTTTATGTAAGAAATGGATCTTTTTATTAAGTGATATGATTTTTATAGCATAAGTTTGTCTTCTCTTATTTTTCAGTTGAAGATCGTGATCTCCCGGTTCCAACGAACATTTTTGCAGATTTTTCTCAGCTCAGGACAATTTTTCTACATTTTCTGGAAGATATGGATCGTTTGATTAAATGATATGATTTTTGGCCTAATTTTTTCTTCTCTTATTTTTTCTAATTGAAGATTGTGATCTCTCGGTTACAACTGACATTTTTGAACATTTTCCTGAACTCTGAGCCATTTTCTAAATTTTCTGTAAGATATGAATCTTTATATTAAATAATATGATTTTTATAGCCTAAGTTTGCCTTCTCTTATTTTTAAGTTGAAGATGGCAATCTCCAGGTTCCGCCAGACAATTTTGTTGATTTTTCTGAGCTCTTAGTTATTTTCTATATTTTCTGAAAGATAGATCTTTTTATTAAATGATATGATTTTTGGCCTAATTTTGTCTTCCCTGATTTTTCAGTTGAAGATGGCGATCTCCCGATTTCAACGTTCCTTTTTGCGGATTTTTCTCAGCTACATGCTAATTTCCACATTTTCTAGAAGATATGGATCGTTTTATTAAATGATATGATTTTTTGGCCTAATTTTGTTTTATCTTCTTTTCATATTGCAGATGGGGATCTCCCGGTTTCCACAGATATTTTTGCGTATTTTTCTGAGCTACGGGTTATATTCGACATTTTTTGGAAAATATGGTTATTTATTTTACATGATATGATTTTAAGGCCAAATTTTGTCTTCTCTTATTTTCCAGCTGAATTTGGCAATCTCCATGTTCCAACGGACATTTTTGCGGATTTTCCTATGTTCCGAGCTATTTTCTTCCTTTTATTGAAGAAATAGATCTTTATATTAAATGATATGGGTTTTATGGCCTAATTTTGTCTTCTCCTATTTTTTAAGTTGAATATGTCATTCTCCCAATTCTAACGGAATTTTTTGTGGATTGTTCTGAGCGCGTGGATATTTTCTAAATTTTATTGAAGATATGGATCATTTTATTAAATGATATGATTTTATGGCCTAATTTTGTCTTCTCTTATTTTTCAGTTGAAAATAGCCATCTCTTGGTTCCAATATACATGTTTGCGAATTTTTCTGAGCGCGAAGCTCATTTATACATTTTCTAGAAGATATGTATCTTTTTATTAAATGATATGATTTTTTGGCCTAATTTTATCTTCTCTTATTTTTCAATTGAAGATGTCGATCTCCGATTCCAACGAACATTTTTATGTATTTTTCATGTAAAGATATGAATCTATATATTAAATGATATGATTTTTATAGCTTAAATTGTCTTCTCTTATTTTTCAGTTGAAGATGACGATCTCTCGGTTCCAGTGGACATTTTTGCGGATTTTTCAAAACTCAAGGCTATTTTCTATAGTTTATTGAAGATAAAGATCATTTAACTAAATGATATGCGTTTTATAGACTAACATTGTCTTCTCTTATTTTTTCAGTTGAAAATGGCAATCTCTCTATTCGGACGAACAAATTGGCGGATTATTCAGACCTTGAGGCTATTTTCTACATTTTCTGAAAGATATGAATCTTTTTATTAAATTATATGATTTTTGGCCTAAATTTGTCATCTCTTCCTTTCCAGATGAATATGGCGATCTTCCTGTTCCAACGGACTTTTTTGTGGATTTTTCTTAGCTCCGGGATATTTTCTACATTTTCTGTAAGATACGGATCTTTAGATTAAATGATATGATTTTTATAGCCAAATTTTGTCTTCTCTTATTTTTCAGTTGAAGATGACGATCTCCCGATGGGCGTTTTTGCGGATTTCTTTCAAAGCTCAAAGCTATTTTTAAATTTTTATTGAAGATATGGATTTTTTTATTAAATGATATGATTTTTGTAGCCTAAATTTTTGTCTTCTCTTATTTTTTCCGTTGAACATAGCGATGTCCCGGTTCCAACAGACATCTTTTCGGCTTTTTCTGAGCTCAAAACTATTTTTCTACATTTTTGGGAAGTTATGGAACTTTTATTAAATGATATGAATTTTTGCCCTAATTTTGTCCTTTCTTATTTTTTATTTGAAGATGGCAAATTCCTGTTTCCAACAAACAATTTTGTAGATTTTCTGAGCTTGGGAGTATTTTCAATAGGTTATTGAAGATGTGGTTCATTTTATTAAATGATATGATTTTTATTGACAAAGTTTGTCTTCTCATATTTTTTAGTCGAAGATGGTGCTATTCCGTTTCCAATGGAATTTTTGTGAATTTTTCTGATCTCAGTGATATTTTCTAAATATTATGGAAGATATGTATCTTTTTATTAAATGATAAGATTTTTACTGCATAAGTTTGTCTTCTCTTATTTTTCAGTTAAAGTTGGCGGTCTCCTTGCTCCAACAGGCATTTTTACGGATTTTTCTGAGTTCGCGACTATTTTTCTACATTTTCTGGAAGATATGTATCTTTTTGTAAAATGATATGATTTTTGGACTAATTTTGTATTCTCTTATTTTTTTTGTTAAAGATGGCGATCTCCTTGTTCTAACGGACTTTTTGCAGATTTTTCTGAGTCCAGGCAATTTTCTACATTTTCTGTAAGATTTGGATCTTTATATTAAATGATATGATTTTTATAGTATATTTTTTGTCTTCTCTTATTTTTTCAGTTGAAAATGGCGATCTCTTGGTTTCACCGAAATTTTTTGCGTATTTTTCTGAGCTCGGTGCTTTATATATATTTTCTGAAAGATAAGGATCTTTATATTACTTGATATGATTTTTGTTGCCTAGTTTTATCTTCTCTTATTTTTCAGTTGATGATGGCGATCTTTTTATTAAACGATATCATTTTTGGCATAATTTTGTCTTCTCATATATTCGGTTGAAGATAGCGATCTTATGGTTCTAACGGACATTTTTGCGGATCTTTCTAAACTGTGGACTATTTTTCACATATTCTGGAAGATATGGAACATTTTATTAAATGATATCAGAGAAGACAAAATTAGGCCAAAATGTCCGTTGAAACCGGGAAAACGCCATCTTCAACTGAAATATAAGAGAAGACGAAATTTGGAACTGGGAAATCGCCATCTTCATCTATAAAAATGTCTGTTGTAACCGAAAAATCGCCATCTTCAACAGATAAGATTTCTATATATCATTTTCTGAGCCTGGTGCTATTTTCTATATTTTATGAAAGAAATTTATCTTTTTATTAATTGATAAGATTTTTATAGCCTTAGTTTGTCTCCTCTAATTTTCCAGTTAAAGATGGAATCTTTTTATTAAATGATATAATTTTTAGCCTAATTTTTTCTTCTCTAATATTCCAGTTGAAGATGGTGATCACCCGGTTCCAACAGACATTTTTGTGAATTTTTTGAGCTCCGGGCTATTTTCCACATTTTTGGAAGATATGTATCATTTTATTAAATGATATGCTATTTTGGCCTAATTTTATCTTGTTTATTGTTTTATTTGAAGATGGCGATCTCCCTGTTCCAACGGATATTTTTGCAGAATTTTCTGAGCTCGGGGTTATTTTATACACTTTTTGGAAGTTAAGAATCTTTATATTAAATGATATGATTTTTATATCCTATTTTTTGTTCTTATTTTCAGTTAAAGATGGCAATCTTCCTGTTCGAACGGACATTTTTATGGATGTTTCTGATCTCCTTGCTATTTTCTACATTTTATTAAAGATATAGATCTCTTTATTAAATGACAAGATTTTTATAGCCTAACTTTTGTCTTCTCTTATTTTTCAGTTGAAGATGGCGATATCTAGGTTCCAACGGACATTTTTACGGATTTTTCTTAGCTTTGGGCTTTTTTCTACATTTTCAGGAAGATATGAATCTTTTTATGAAATGATATGATTTTTCGGCCTAATTTGTCTTCTCTTTTTTTCAGTTGAATGTTGCGATCTCCCAGTTCCAACGGACATTTATGCAGATTTTTCTGAGCTCGGTGCTATTTTCTACATTTATGGTCGATATTTATCTTTTCATTAAATGATATGTTTTTGTCCTAATTTTGTCTTCTTTTATTTTTCAGTTGCAGATGGCGATCTCTTGGTTCTAACGGACATTTTTTCGGATTTTTCTGAGCTCCGAGTCATTTTCTATATTTTCTGTATGATACGAATCCTTATATTAAATGATATG
The DNA here is from genome assembly GCA_030789695.1 of Scilla litardierei. NCBI lineage: Eukaryota > Viridiplantae > Streptophyta > Magnoliopsida > Asparagales > Asparagaceae > Scilla > Scilla litardierei. The sequence continues at coordinate 168,048,442 of CM061141.1, forward strand.
ATTTTTATAACCTAATTTTGTCTTCTCTTATTATTCAGTTGAAGATGGTGATCCCCTGGTTCCAACAAACATTTTTGCGGATTTTTCTGAACTATTTTTCTACATTTTTGGGAAGTTATGGAACTTTTTATTAAATGATATGAATTTTTGCCCTAATTTTGCCTTCTCTTATTTTTTTATTTGAAGATAGCAAATTCATGTTTCCAACAAACATTTTTGTAGATTTTCTGAGCTTGGGAATATTTTCTATAGTTTACTGAAGATGTGGTTCATTTTATTAAATTATATGATTTTTATTGACTAAGTTTGTCTTCTCATATTTTTCAGTCGAAGATGGTGATATCACGTTTCCAATGGAATTTTTGTTTCTGATCTCGAGGATATTTTCTAAATATTATGGAAGATATGTATCTTTTTATTAAATGATATGATTTTTACTGCATAAGTTTGTCTTTTCTTATTTTTCAGTTAAAGTTGGCGATCTCCTTGCTCCAACAGACATTTTTGCAGATTTTTCTGAGTTCGCGACTATTTTTCTACATTTTCTATAAGATATGGATCTTTTTATTAAATGATATAATTTTTGGACTAATTTTGTACTCTCTTATTATTTTCGTTAAAGATGGCGATCTCCTTGTGCTAACGGACTTTTTGCAGATTTTTCCGAGTCCGGGCAATTTTCAACATTTTCTGTAAGATTTGGATCTTAATATTAAATGATAGGATTTTTATAGTAAATTTTTTGTCTTCTCTTATTTTTCAGTTGAAGATGGCGATCTCTCGATTTTACCGAAATTTTTTGCATATTTTTCTGAGCTCGGTGCTATTATATATATTTTCTAAAAGATAAGGATCTTATTTTCTGAAAGATAAGGATCTTTATATTGATTGGTAAGGTTTTTGTTGCCTAACTTTTTCTTCTCTTATTGTTTAGTTGATGATGTCGATCTTTTTATTAAACGATATCATTTTTGGCCTAATTTTGTCTTCTCATATATTCGGTTGAAGATAGCGATCTTCTGGTTCTAACGGACATTTTTGCGTATCTTTCTAAACTTCGGAATATTTTTCACATATTCTGGAAGATATGGAACATTTTATTAAATGATATCAGAGAAGACAAAGTTAGGCCAAAAGTGTCCGTTGAAACCGGGGAAAACGCCATCTTCAACTGAAATATAAGAGAAGACAAAATTTTGAACTGGAAAATCGCCATCTTCATCTATAAAAATGTCTGTTGTAACCGAAAAATCGCCATCTTCAACAGATAAGATTTCTATATATCATTTTCTGAGCCTGGTGCTATTTTCTATATTTTATGAAAGAAATTTATCTTTTTATTAATTGATAAGATTTTTATAGCCTTAGTTTGTCTCCTCTAATTTTCCAGTTAAAGATGGAATCTTTTTATTAAATGATATAATTTTTAGCCTAATTTTTTCTTCTCTAATATTCCAGTTGAAGATGGTGATCACCCGTTTCCAACAGAGATTTTGCGAATTTTTTGAGCTCCGGGCTATTTTCCACATTTTTGGAAGATATGTATCATTTTATTAAATGATATGCTATTTGGCCTAATTTTATCTTCTTTTATTTTTTTTATTTGAAGATGGCGATCTCCCGGTTCCAACGGACATTTTTGCAGAATTTTCTGCGCTCGGTGTTATTTTGTACACTTTCTGGAAGATAAGAATCTTTATATTAAATGATATGATTTTTATATCCAATTTTTTTTCTTATTTTTCAGTTAAAGATGGCAATCTTCCTGTTCGAACGGATATTTTTGTGGATTTTTCTGATCTCCTTGCTATTTTCTACATTTTATTAAAGATATAGATCTCTTTATTAAATGACTGTCGTAAACTTGGTGGCTACGGAACCCGTAGCCCTGTATTTATAGTAATAGGGTTACATAATGGGTGGATACCCAATACACCGTTGGGCCTCCAAAAGCCCGTTTATAACACTTCCCATTATCCATCAATTGTTGTAAGCCGTAATGAGCGCTTCAGGGTTCATAGAGCTTATCTGACCATGTGGCTATGGATACTTCTGGATCCCAAGTTAAGAGTTCTTGCCTCGTTAAAACCTTTGCCATGGAAAACCCAGTGGGAAAACCAGTGGCTAAGGGAAAAGAGTACAAGTCTCTGTAACTTCTCCTGATCGATGGATATAATCAAAGGTGGATACTTCTGGATCCAGAGTTGATGTGGTTGCCTCGCTAAAAACTTTGGCAATGGGAAAAAGCAATTGCCAAGGGAAAGAGTACATCCCAACATTAACTCCCCCTGAAATGTACAAGCTTTAGGCTTGTAGATCTCTCAACTGTCTCATCCCAATTTCTTATACAAGTTTTCTAAAGGTACTGCGAGGTAAGGCTTTAGTAAATAGATCTGCCAGGTTGTTGCAAGACTGGATCTACTGGATGTCGATCTGGTTGTCTACTTGTTGTTCATGCGTCCAGAAGAGCTTGGGGGAAATGTGCTTCGTCCTGTCACCTTTGATGTAGCCACCTCGTAGTTAAGCTATGCATGCTGCATTGTCTTCGTACATGGTGGTTGGTCCAAGATCTCCCGTCTTCAGGCCGGTAGTCACGAGGATGTGGTGGATGACTGATCGAAGCCAAATGCATTCTCTGCTAGCTTTGTGGATCGCAATGAGCTCAGAGTGGTTGGATGAGGTCACTGTTGAAGTCTGCTTCACGGATCTTCATGAGATGGTTGTCCCACCGTATGTGAATACGAAACCGGTCTGGGACTTTGCGGTGTGTGGGTCAGACCTGTATCCTGCATCTGCATAACCGACTAAGTCAAAGGATACACCTTTCTTGAAGTATAGTCTCAGGTCAACAGACCCTTGGAGGTAGCGCAGAAGGTGCTTCACTCCGTTCCAGTGGCGCTTTGAAGGTGCTGAACTGTATCTGGCTAGTAGGTTAATTGCGAACGCTATGTCGAGACGCGTGCAGTTTGCCAGGTATATGAGTGCTCCATTGCACTCAAGTAGGGTACTTCAGGACCCAGTGCTTCCCCCCCTCTTCCAGCAGCCGGAAGGGGTCCGTATTAACATCCAATGATCTAACAACCATTGGTGTACTAAGTGGATGACATTTGTCCATAATGAAGTTTTTCAGCAACTTCTTTGTGTATGTGGATTGGTGCAACAAGATTCCTCCGCTTAGGTGTTCAATTTGTAAGCCTAGGCAGAACTTCGTTTTGCCAAGGTCTTTCATCTCAAAAGTCTGTGTGAGACTCTTGGATATCTCAGATATCTCTTCGGGAGATCCGATGTTGTTCAGGTCGTCTACGTAGACGACAATGATTACGAATCATGTTCCCTTTGCTCTTATGAAGATGCAAGGGCAGACTTCATTAGTTGTGAATCCTTGTTGCAATAGGAATTCACTGAGTCTGTTGTACCACATTCCCCCCACTGTTTTAGACCATACAGTGATCTTTGGAGTTTGACGGAATAGACGTCCCGAGGTCTTTCTGTCATTTTTGTCGGTAGTTTATATCAGTCTGGGATTCTTATATAGATATCCTTATCTATATTTCCATATAGGTATGCAGTCACAACGTCCATGAGCTGCATATCTAGGCCTTCCTTAGTAGATAGGCCAATAATGAAACGAAAAGTGATCGCATCCATGACCCGGGAATATGTATCATCATAGTCTATTCCTGGTCGTTGGAAAAAGCCTTGTGCAACAAGGCGCGCTTTGTAGCGTACGATCTCATTATTTTCGTTTCTTTTTCTCACGAATACCCATTTGTATCCCATAAGTTTAACACCCTGTGGTGTTAGGACTACAGGTCCAAAAACTTTGCGCTTCAAGAGTGAGTCCAGCTCTACTCCTATTGCCTCGTTCCACTTTGGCCAATCTTCTATGCGTTTACATTCTGCTAGAGAGCGTGGATCGGTCTCATCGTCGTATTTAGTGACGTGATTGGCAATAATGAGCGCGAAGTTATCATCGATGATTGTGCTTTTTCTGTCCAGTACCTCCCCAGTACGTACATAGTTTAATGATATTTCTCCTATATTTTTCTCTTCAGGGGTTTTTAGGAGGGGTGAGGTATCTGGGCTGAGCTCAGCATCATGTGGCGGTATCGTTATCATTGCTCCAGGATTTTTCCTCTTTCGAGGGTTTTTATCTTTGGAGCATGAGGGTTGTCCTCTCTTTTGTTGAGGTACGGCCGCGTCTGCTGCAGGTGGATTGCATCCATCTTTGGGTATGTCAATCCTAGTTGGCGTGTTTGCAGCAGGGACGTGTGATCTGACAATCTTCTGGTTGTCAGTGAATTTGTCCGATAAAATGTGAACTGTATTTTGTATTTGAAGGATCTTCATGATCTCGTCTTCACATTGGTTTGTACACGGATCAAAATGGGATAAAGTTTTGGTATCCCATGAAATGGTCTTTGAAGCTTCTGGCTTCTCTGTGTTAATGCCTAGTTTGGGAAAGATGTTTTCGTCAAACTCACAATCTGCTAGACGTGCCTTAAAGGCGTCCCCCATTAGGGGTTCCAGGTATCTAATGATCGATGGTGAATCGAATCCTAGGTAGATACACAGTCGATGTTGAGGACACATCTTGGTCCTCTGTGGTTGTGCTATGGGGACATAGACAGCGCATCCGAATATCCTCAGGTGAGTGATATCCGGTGGGTTCCCATATGCAAGTTGCATCGGAGAATAAGATTGACTCCCTGACGGTCGTAATCTTAGTAACGATGCAGCGTGCAAGATGGCATCTCCCCATGCGTTCACCGGCAACTGGCATTGCATCAACAATGGATGAGCAATCCATTGTAGTCTCTTTATAAGAGATTCAGCTAACCCGTTCTGGGAGTGAACATGAGCTACATGATGTTCAACTTCTATGTCGGTTGCTTGGCAGTAGTCTAGAAAGACTTGTGATGTGAATTCCCCAGCGTTATCCAGACGCAATTTCTTGATCTGGTTGTCTGGAAAATGTGCCCGCAACCTTATAATTTGTGCCAGTAGCTTTGCAAAGGCTACGTTGCGGGTGGACAGGAGGTGCACATACGACCATTTGGAAGATGCGTCAATCAGTACCATGTAGTACCGAAATGGGCCACTTCTAGGGTGAATAGGCCCGCAAATGTCTCCATGTATTCTCTATAGGAAGCTCGGAGACTCTGAGTCCACCTTCAGGGGGGATGGTCTCGTAATCAATTTCCCTTTGTGACAAAGGAGACAAGGAGATGCACCCTTTCGAAGTAGCTTCAGGCTTTTCGAGTTAATTCCACGGGATTGGGATATGATGCGACGCATCATATTCCTTCCAGGGTGTCTGAGTCTATTGTACCAGAGTTGGAATTCTGGTTGGTTATCGCACTTCTGGTGCTCAAGTGTGTTTGCTCCACTGCTCTTATCTTTGTATGGTAGAGACCCGACGGGAGTCCCTCAAAACGCTCGATGGTGGTTTTAGCACCATTTTTATGAGACGTTACATATAATAATTCTCTGTTTTGTTTGTTCACCGTCTCAAGGTGGTATCCGTTTAAACGGATATCTTTAAAGCTTAACAGATTTCTATGAGAGCTAGGGGAGAAAAGCGCATCATTTATTAGTAGTTGTGTTTTGTTGGGGAGCATAAAATGTGCTTCCTCCGATCCTTCAATAATTCCTGATGGACCGGAGATTGTATTCACGGTTCCATCGTATTTATCTATGCTTTGAAAAAAGCAAATTTCTTGGAGGATCGTGTGCGTAGAGGCATTGTCCACTAGGCATTTATTATCCATCTAATTTTAAGAGAGAAAAAACATAGCAGTATAATGCACAAAAAGATTTACTAATAATTATTCAATGTCTGAAAATTCATCCAACATGCTAGAAATCAAACAACTAGAGAGTAAATTGTTTTTCAAATTACAATGCATAGCAGGAAGTAGATAATGCTTCATTCGAGCATGTCATCGTTTGAGAAGTCCTCAACGATGAACCTGATTGGTGCCATGTCTTCATGTTCCACCAGGTTTGTCTCAGCTTGCTTCTGGCTAGCTTTGTACAAGTCCTGTAGGTGGCGTGGAGTCCGACAATTCTTGGACCAGTGTCCAGTCATGCCACACCTGTGGCACTTATCTTCCCAGACTTTTCTGGGGGCAGATGTCTGGCCGTCGTCTTTTCTCTTCCACACATTTTTCTTCTTTCCCTCATTATTGGTTCTTGGAGGGGGGTCCTCTAGACTGCTTCTTCATTTCCCTGCCCTTCTGGGGTTTGCCTTTGAATTTGGTCCTCTTCTTCTGGGAGGAGCTGTGATGCGCTTCAGGCGCAGGAGCAGTGCCGGTAGGGCGTGAGTTATGGGTGGCCAGAAGGAGGTCTCTATTCTGCTCTGCCATCAGAAGGCATGAGAGAAGCTCCGAGTATTTCGTGAACTTTCGTTCATGATACTGCTGTATTAGTATAACATCCTTCTCGTGGAATGATGTAAACGTCTTCTCTAACATGCGTTCCTCCGTCACTTTCTCACCACACAGCTTCAGGCGTGAGATGATACTGAAAGGTGCCGAGTTGGCGATAGACTTAAAGTCTTGGAGACGGAGGTTCTCCCTTTCATATCGCGCTCGAGGAAGTATAACATCTCTTTGATGTTTATATCTATCCTCGAGGGCGGTCCATAACTCATAAGAGTCTTCCACCGTGAGGTACTCAGCCTTCAGGGTCCGATTGATATGGCGTCTGATATAGATAATTGATTTCGCTTTATCAATGTCAGAAACCTTATCGCCTGTAGCGATGGCATTGCTCAGTCCCTGTGAGCGCAGATGTAATTTTATATCCAACTGGCAGCTCAGATAATTTTTGCATGTAGCATCCAATACGTCAAAGTCGACGCTCGCAATTTTTGCCTTTATCTCTAGCATGTTCAAAATGAGCAATAATTAGATATTTTTAAAGAAAACAAATAATTAAGCATTTTAGAAACAGATATTTGTTGTGTGGATCGGCTAATCACCATTTTAAATAAAGTCCATACAGTCCCATAAAAATGAAAATACAACTCGGGAACCCACGTGGGGCCCCTATTCTTCTGGAATAGATCTCCATCTTCGTGGGACGTCCGCCGGTCTTGGAATTTATGCAATAATATCCTCAGTACAATTTCTCTCAAAAAAATAGAAAAGAATGCGAGGGAAATAATGGTGATAGCTAGCCGATCCAAAACCACAACATATATACACATACGTCGCAGAAAATTGCAGCGGGCATTTTATTACATTACCGACAATTAATCATCACATGCAATTTAATCCTTACAGGCAATTAATCATCACAGGCATTTTATAATGGAAATGAAAATTTTTTCGTTTAATAATTATTGGACCACTGGGCTACGTCATACACCGTTAGGTTAGTTGACTAACGGCAGAGCGGTCGCGGGATCTTCCAAATTATTAAACGTATGATAATCAGATAATCCAAACAAAATGCGATGAATTAAAAACGTGTAATTAATCCAGATTTTAACGAAGAAAAATCATAATTAAATCTGAAAAATAATTCAGAAATTTTTTTGTGGACAAACCCTAGTTAGGGTTTTTAGTCGCGTGTGTTACCGCTTCTGGCGGCTAGGGTTTCGGACACGCTCGCGCACGGGGGGCACCGCTACAGTCGGTGGGGCCCGCCTGTCACTCTGTAGGCGACGACGGTTGCCGCCGCTGCAGGTGGCGATGGTTGCCGCACGCCGCTGCGAGCGGCGGCGGCAACGACGCGAGATCGGGGGGTTATCGCGTGCGCGGCTTCCGGTCGCGTGGCGATGAAGAAATCCCCCTAGGGTTTTGAGATTTTTGGGGAAGAAGATGATAAAAATCTGATTTTTATTTGAAAAAAAATCTGTTTTTAGTCTTCAAAACGGCGTTTTTATCGTAAAAAGTTGATTTTTAGCAATAAAATGACGATTTTACATTAAACGGTTAATTTAGCATGCAGATCTTAGGAAAAAATCTGATCTATACTAATCAAGACATCGATCCAAGTATTTGGATCTATACATATGCGCATACAAATTTAGATATAGGGGTTAAAAATTACCTCTAGATCCTACCCACCGGATCTAGCAACGTTCGGTGAAGGAAGCCTGTTCACGTTGCGTTCGTCCGTCGGCATAGGTTCGGCTCAGCCTCGAGCGTGTTGATAACATATTGTAAACTTGGTGGCTATGGAACCCGTAGCACTGTATTTATAGTAATAGGGTTACATAATGGGTGGATACCCAATACACCGTTGGGCCTTCAAAGCCCGTTTATAACAATGACAAGATTTTTATAGCCTAATTTTTGTCTTCTCTTATTTTTCAGTTGAAGATGGCGATCTCCAGGTTCCAACAGACATTTTTACGGATTTTTCTTGGCTTTGGGCTTTTTTCTACATTTTCTGGAAGATATGAATCTTTTTATGAAATGATATGATTTTTGGCCTAATTTTGTCTTCTCTTTTTTTTCAATTGAATATTGCTATCTCCCAGTTCCAACTGACATTTATGCAGATTTTTCTGAGCTCGGTGTTATTTTCTACATTTATGTTTGATATGTATCTTTTCATTAAATGATATGTTTTTTGTCTTAATTTTGTCTTTCAGTTGCAGATGGCGATCTCTCGGTTCCAACGGACATTTTTTCGGATTTTTCTGAGCTCCGAGCTATTTTCTATATTTTCTGTATGATACGAATCCTTATATTAAATGATATGATTTTTATAACCTAATTTTGTCTTCTCTTATTATTCAGTTAAGGATGGCGATCACATAGTTCCAACAAACATTTTTGCGGATTTTTCTGAGCTCAGAGCTATTTCTACATTTTGAAAAGTTTTGTATCTTAATATTAAATGATATGATTTTATAGCATAAGTTTGTATTCTCTTATTTTTTAGTTGAAGATGGCAATCTCCCGGTTCCAAAAGGACATTTTGCGTATTTTTTGAGCTCGTGCTATTTTCTACATTTTTTGGAAGATATAGAACTTTTAATTAAATAATATGATTTATGTAGCTTACGTTTGTCTTCTCTTATTTTTTTCAGTTAAAGATGGCGATCTCCCAGTTCCAACAGACATTTTTGCAGATTTGTTTTAGCTTGAGACTAATTTTCTATATTTTCTGGAAGATACATATCTTTTTAAGCAATGATTTGATTTTTTGGCCTAATTTTGTCTTCTCTTTTTTCCTTTGAAGATGGCGATCTCCCGGATCCAATGGACATTTGTGCAGATTTATTTTGAACTAGAGATATTTTCTATATTTTTTGTATAATATGAATCTTTTTATTAAATGATATGATTTTTATAACCTAATTTTGTTATATCTTATTTTTCAGTTGAGATGTCGATCTCCATGTTCCAAGGGACATTTTTGTGGGTTTTTCTGAGCTCGGGGCTATTTTTCTACATTTTCGAGAAGTTATGGATGTTTTTATTAAATGATATGACTTTTTGGCCTCATTTTGTTTTCTTTTATTTTTAAGTTGAAGGTAGCGATCTCCCGTTTCTACCGGACATTTTGCCTATTATTCTGACATCGGGATTATTTTCTAAATTTTCTGGAAGATATGGATCTTTTTATTAAATGATAAGATTTTTGGCCCAATTTCGTCTTCTCTTATTTTTCAGTTGAAGATGGTGATCTTCCTGTTCCAACAGACATTTTTGCAGATTTTTATAAGCTCAGTGCTATTTATTACATTTTTATAAACGGTAGGATTTTTATAGACTACGTTTGTCTTCTCTTATTTTCTTCAGTTGAAAATGGCGATCTCCCGGTTCCAATGGATATTTTTACAGATTTTTCTTAACTTGAGGCGATTTTTCTGCATTCTCTTGAAAATATGGATCTTTTTATGAAATATTGTGATTTTTTGGCCTAATTTTTGTCTTCTCTGTTTTTTAGACGAAGATGATGATCTCCCAGTTCTAACAAACATTTTTTACGGATTTTTTGAGCTCCATGATATTTTCTACATTTTCTATAAGATATGAATCTTTATATTAAATGATACGATTTTTATTGCCTGATTTTGTCTTCTCTTATTTTTTCAGTTGAAGGTGGCCACCATGGTTACAATGAACATTTTTGCGGATTTTTTTGAGCTCGGTGATTTTTTCTAAAATTTATGGATGATAAAGAACTTTTTATTAAATGGTATTATTTTTATAGCCTATTTTTGTCTTCTCTTGTTTTTTTAGTTGAAGATGGAGATCTCTCGATTCCAACGAAAAATTTGGATTTTTCTGAGCTCCAAACTATTTTCTACTTATTTTGGAAGATATGGATCTTTATATTAAATGATATGATTTTTATGGTCTAATTTTTTATTCTCTTATTTTTCAGTTGAATATGGCGTTCTATCGGTTCTAATAGACATTTTTTGCGTATTATTCTGACCTCGGGGATATTTTCTAAATTTTCTGGAATATAAGTATCATTTTATTAAATGATATAATTTTTGGCCTAATTTTATCTTTACTTATTTTTCAGTTGAAAATGACGATCTCCCTGTTCCAATAGACTTTTTGTGGATTTTTATGAGCTCGGTGTTATTTTCTAAATTTTATGAAAGATAAGGATCTTTTTAGTAAATGATTGATTTTCTATTTTCTATATTTTCTATATTTTTACGATCTCCCTGTTCCAACAGACTTTTTTGTGGATTGCTATATTCTAATTTTTTCAGTTGAAAATGGCGATCTACCTGTTTCCACAGAAATTTTGACGGATTTTTCTTTGTTTGGGATTATTTTTCTTCCTCTCCTGGAAGATATGGATATTTTTATTAAATGATATGGTTTTTTGGCCCAATTTTGTCTTCTCTTTTTTCCAGTTGAAGATGGCGATCTCCCGGTTCCAATTTACATTTGTGCAGATTTTTTTGAGCTCTGGCCTATTTTCTACATTTTCAATAAGATATGGATCTTTATATTAAAGGAAATGATTTTTATAGACTAATTTTGTCTTCTCTTATTTTTTAGTAGAAGATGACGTTCTCCCGGTTTCATTGGACATTTTGGCGGATTTTTCTGAGCTCGGGTCTATTTTTCTACATTTTTGGGAAGTTATGGATCTTTTTATTAAATGATATGATTTTTTTGCCAAAGTTTGTCTTCTCTTATTTTTAAGTTGAAGATGGCAATCTCCCGATTCCATCAAACATTTTTTGCGGATTATTCTTACTTTGGGCTATTTTCTAAATTTTCTGGAAGATATGGATCTTTTATTAAATAATTTAATTTTTGTCCTAAGTTTGCAGTCTCTTATTTTTCAGTTGAATTGGCGATCTCTCGGTTCCAATTAATATTTTTGCGGATTTTTCTTAGCTCGTTGCTATTTTATACATTTTATAGAAGATTTTTATAGCCAACATTTTTCTTCTCTTATTTTTTAAGGTGAAGGAGGCGATCTACTGGTTTCAACGGACATTTTTGCAGAATTTTCATAGCTTGAGACTATTTGTCTACATTTTCTATAAGATGTGTATTTTTTATGAAATGATATGATTTTTGGCCTAATTTTGTATTTTTTTCTGTTAAAGATGGCGATCTCCCAGTTCCAACGGGTATTTTTGTATATTATTCTGACCTCGGGGCTATTTTCTAATTTTTTTGAAGAGATGCATCTTTTTATTAAATATTAGGATTTTGGCCTAAATTTGTCTTCTCTTATTTTTTAAGTTGAAAATGACGATCTGCCGGTTCCAACGGACATTTTTGTAGATTTTTTACAGCTTGGAACTAGGAAATCGTCATCTTCATCTATAAAAATGTCTGTAAATCACCATCTTCAACTGATAAGATTTTTATATATCGTTTTCTGAGCTTGGTGCTATTTTCTACATTTTATGAAAGATATGAATCTTTTTATTAATTGCTATGATTTTTATAGCCTAAATTTGACTTCTCTTATTTTCCAGTTGAAGATAGCGATCTTTTTATTAAATGAAATGATATTTTGGCCTAATTTTGTCTTCTCATACATTTCGGTTGAAGATGGCGATCTCCTGGTTCCAACGAACATTTTTGCGGATTTTTCTGAGCTCCGAATTATTTTCCACTTTTTGGAAGATATGTAACATTGTCTTAAATGATATGATATTTTGGCCTAATTTTGTCTTCTCTTATATTTCGGTTGAAGATGACGATCTCTCGGTTCCAAGGGACATTTTTACGGATTTTTTGAGCTCGAGGCTATTTTGTGCACTTTCTGAAAGATAAGAATCTTTAAATTAATTGATATGATCTTTATTTCCAAATTTATTCTTCAATTGAAGATGTCGATCTCCCAGTTTCAACAGATATTTTTGCGAATTTTTCTGAGCTCCAGGCTATTTTCTATATTTTATTAAATATATGGATCTCTTTATTAAATGACAAGATTTTTATAGCCTAATTTTTTCTTCTCCTATTTTTAGTTGAAGATAGCGATTTCCCGGTTCCAACGGACATTTTTGCAAAACTTTTCTTAGCTTTGGGCTTTTTCTATGTTTTCTTGAAGATACGAATATTTTTAGTAAATGATACGAATTTTTGACCAAATTTTGTTTTCAATTTTTTCAGTTTAATATTGCAATCTCCTGGTTCCAACGGTCATTTGTGCGGATTTTTTTAGGTCGGTGCTATTTACTACATATTATGGCATATACGTATTTTTTATTAAATGATATGATTTTTGGCTTAAGTTTGTCTTCTTTTATTTTCAGTTGAAGATGGCGATATCCCGGTTTCAACAGACATTTTTCCGGATTTTTCTGAACTCCGAGCTATTTTTTACATTTTCTGTATGATATGAATTTTTATATTAAATGATATGATTTTTTAACATAATTTTTTCATCTCTCAACATTCAGTTGAAGATGGCGATCTTCTGGTTCCAACTGATATTTTTGTCGATTTGAGTCTTTTTATTAAATGATATGATTTTTGGCCTAGTTTTGTCTTCTCTCTTTTTAGTTGAATATTGCGATCTCCCTGTTCCAACTGACATTTGTGCAGGTTTTTCTAAGTTCGGTGCAATTTTCTACATTTATGGCAGATATGTATCTTTTTATTAAATGATATGATTCTTGACCTAATTTTGTCTTCTTTTATTTTTCAGTTGAAGATGGCAATCTCTCGGTTCCAACAGACATTTTTTCGGATTTTTCTGAGCTACGATCTATTTTCTACATTTTCTGTATGATTTGAATCTTTATATTTTTTGGTGACCTGGACTCTTCACCGCCTCACTAGTGGGTTGGTCAGGCACCAAACCGTGGGGTATGGAAGGCTGACCCACGCCCTGCATACCGGGTTAGTTGAGAGAATTAAGCAAGGTAGTCATCGGTCCTGAATCTTCATATTAAATGATATGATATTTATAACCTAGACATTTTTGTCGATTTTTCTGAACTCGGGGCTATTTTTCTACATTTTCAGGAAGTTATGGATATTTTATTAAAGAAATGATTTTTTGACCTAATTGTTTCTTCTCATATTTTTCAGATGAAGATGGCGATCTATCGGTTTAAAGAATATTTTTGCGGCTTTTTTCGAGCTCTGGGCAATTTTCTACAGCTTCGGAAGTTATGTATCTTTTTATTAAATGATGTGATTTTTATACCCTAATGTTGTCTTCTCTTATTTTTAGTTGAAGATGGCAATCTTCCGGTTCCAACTGACATATTTGGGTTTTTTTGACATCGGTGTTAGTTTCTACATTTTATGGAAGTTATAGAATGTTTTATTAAATAATACGATTTTTATAGCCTACGTTAGTATTCTGTTATTTTTTAGTTGAAGATGTCAATCCCCCGGCTTCAACGGACATTTTTGCAGATTTTTCTACATTTTCTGGAAGTTTTGTATCTTTTTATGAAATGATATGATTTATTGGCCCATTTTTGTCGTCTTTTTTTAATTTGAAGATGGCGATCTCCCAGTTCCAAAGGACATTCATGCGGATATTTTTGAGCTCTGAGCCATTTTCTATATTTTTTGTATAATATTAATCTTTATATTAAATGATATGATTTTTATAACCTAATTTGTCATCTCGTATTTTTTTAGATGAAGATGGTGATCTCCCGGTTCCAATGGACGTTTTTGCGGATTTTTCTTAGCTTGGGTCTATTTTTCGACATTTTCGAAAAGTTATGGATCTTTTTATTAAATTATATGTTTTTGGCCTAATTTTGTCTTCTTTTATTTTTCAGTTGAAGATTGCGATCTCCCATTCGAACAGACATTTTGCGTATTATTCTGACTTTGAGACTATTTTCTCAATTTTCTAGAAGATATGTATCTTTTTATTAAATGATAAGATTTTTGGCCTAATTTTATCTTTTCTTATTTTTCAGTTGAAAATGGCGATCTCCCAGATCTAATGGAAATTTTTGCATAATTTTCGAATTTGGGTACTATTTTCAACATTTTATGAAAGATATGAATTTTTTATTAAATGATACAATTTTTATATATACGTTTTTCTTCTCTTATTTTTAGTTGAATATTGCGATCTATCGGTTCCAGCAAACAGTTTACTAATTTTTGTTAGCGTGGGGCGATTTTTCTTCATTTTATGGAAGAAATAAATCATTTTATTAAATGATATGATTTTTGGCCTATTGTTATTTTCTCTTATTTTTCAATTGAAGATGGGGTTCTCACGGTTCCAAGAGCGATTTTTGCGGATTTTTTTGACCTGTATGCTATTTTCTACATTTTCTGGAAGATATGGGTCTTTTCATTAAATGCTATGATTTTTAGGCCTAATTTATTCTTCTCTTCTTTTGCAGATGAAGATCACCGGTTACAACAAATTTCGATTATTTTTCTGAGCTACGGGCTATTTTCTAAATTTTTTGTAAGATATGAATTTTTAGATTAAATGATATGATTTTTATAGCCTAATTTTGTCTTCTCTGATTTTGTTAATTGAAGATGTCGATCTCCTGATTCTAACGGGCATATTTTTCTGAACTCGAAAATATTTTCAATAGTTTATTGAAGATATGGATGTTTGTATTAAATGATATGATTTTTGTGGCCTAATTTTTTCTTCTCTTATTTTAGATCAAGATGGCGATCTCCCGGTCCAAAGGACATTTATGCGGATTTTTTGAGCTCTGTGATATTTTCTACATTTTCTGTAAGATATGTACTATATACTAAATGAAATGATTTTTATGGCCTAATTTCGTCTTCTATTATTTTTTTAGTTGAAGATGGCGATCACCTGTTTCCAAAGAAATTTTTTGCATATTTTTCTGAGCTCGGGGCTATTTTCTATATTTTTGGAACATAAGGATCTTTATATTTTTTGATATGATTTTTGGTGCCTAATTTTGTCTTCTCTTATTTTCCAGTTGTTCATGACGATCTTTTTATTAAATGATAGTTTTTTTGGCCTTATTTTGTCTTCTCTTATTTTTCAGTTTAAGAGTTCTCCCGGTTCCAACGGACATTTTTGTGGATTTTTGACATAGATGCTATTTTCTATATTCTATGAAAGATATGGATCTTTTTAATAAATAATATGATTTTGGCCTAATTTTGTCTTTTCATATTTTTAAATGAAGATGGCGATCTCCAAGTTTCAACTGACATTTTTATATATTTTCTAAGTACGGGGCAATTTTTCTACATTTTAAGGAAAATATGGATCATTTTATTAAATGCTATTTTTGGGCTTAATTTTGTCTTTTCTTATTTTTCTGTTGAAGATGGCGTTCTCTCTGTTCCTACGGATATTTTTGCGGATTTTTTTTGACGTAGAAGCTATTTTCAACATTTTCTGGAAGATATAGATCTTTTTATTATATAATTTGGGTTTTAAGCCTAATTTTGTCATCTCTTATTTTTCAGATTAAGATAGCGATTTTCCAGTTCCAACGGGCGTTTTTGCATTTTTAGCTACTGGTTATTTTCTAAATTTTCTATAAGATATGTATCTTTAAAATAAGAGATATGATTTTTCTAGCCTACTTTTGTCTTCTCTTATTTTTCAGTTGAAAATGGTGATCTCCCTGTTCAAACAGACATTTTGCAGATTTTACTTAGCTCGGAGCTATTCTCTGTATTTTCTGGAAGATATGCATCTTTTAGTTAAATGATATGATTCTTTGCATAATTTTTCCTTCTCTTATTTTTCAAATGAAGATAGCGATCTTACTGTTCCAACGGACATTTTTACAGATTTTTCTGGGCTCGGGATATTTTCTGCATTTTCTAGAAGATATGGATCGTTTTATTAAATGATATCATTTTGGCCAAATTTTATTTCCTCTTATTGTTTATTTGAAGATGCCAATCTCCCTGTTCCAACGGGTATTTTTGGGGATTTTTGTGCTCAGTGATATTTTCTATATTTTATTGAAGAAATGAATCTTATTAAATGATATGATTTTTATCCTTCTTATTTTTCAGTTGAAGATGGCAATCTGCCAGTTCCAACAGACAATTTTGTGGATTTTTCTGAGCTCAAGACTATTTTTCTACATTTTTGTGAAGTTATGAATCTTTTTATTAAATGATATGATTTTTTGAACTATATTTGTCTTCTCCTATTTTTCAATTGAAGATGGAGATATCCCGGTTCCAATGTATAGTTTTGCATATTATTCTAACCTCGGGGCTATTTTCTAAATTTTCTTGAAGATATGGATATGTTTAAAAACAATATGATTTTTGGCCTAATTTTGTCTACTCTTATTTTTCAGTTGAAGATGACGATCTTTCAGTCCCAACGAACATTTTTACGGATTTTTTTGAAGCCCGGTGCTATTTTCTACATTTTATGGAAGATATGAATTTTTTATTAAATGGTATGATTTTTATATCCTACATTTTTCTTCTCTTATTTTTCAGTTGAATATTGCGATCTACCGATTCCTGCGGACATTTTTATTGATTTTTGTTGCCTTGGGGCTATTTTTCTTCATTTTATGAAGATATGGATCATTTTTTAAAGGATATGATTTTTGGCATAATGTTGTCTTCTCTTATTTTTAAGTTGAAAATGGCGTGCTCACGGTTCCAACGGAGATTTTTGCGAATTTTATCTTCACATAATTTTAGATGAAGATGGCAATTTCCCGGTTCCAACAGACATTTTGCGGATTGTTCTTGTCTTTGGGCTATTTTCTTCATTTTCTGTAAGATATATATCTTTAGATTAAATAATATGACTTTTATAGCCTTATTTTGTCTTCTCTTATTTTTCAGTTGAAAATGGCGATCTCCATGTTCCAACAGACATTTTTGTTGATTTTTCTGAGCTTGGTGCTATTTTCTTTATTTTATTGAATATATGGCTCTTTTATCAAATGATATGATTTTTAGCCTAATTTTGTCTTCTATTATTTTTCACTTGAAGATGTTGATCTCCCGCTTTCAACTGACATTTTTGCAGATATTTCTAAGCTTGTGACTATTTTTCTACACTTTCGGAAAGTTATGGATCTTTTTATTAAATGATATGATTTTTTTGCTTATTTTTGTCTTCTCTTTGTTTTAGTTGAAGAAGAAGATCTCCGATTTCCAATAAACATTTGTGCAGATTTTTCTAAGATTCGGGCTATTTTCTAAATTTTCTAGAAGATATGGATTTTTATATTACGTGATATGATTTTTTATAGCCTAATTTTGTCTTCTCTTATTTTTCAGTTGAATATGGTGATTTCTCAGTTCCAACAGATATTTTTACGTCTTTTTTAAGCTCGGGACTATTTTTCTAAATTTTTGAAAATTTATAGATCTTTTTTAAATGATATCAGTTTTTAGATCTAATATTGTCTTCTCTTATTTTTTTCATTGAAGATGTCGATCGCCCGGTTCCAATTGACATTTTAAAGGATTTTTCTGAGCTTCAGGCTATTTCTAAATTTTCTGTAAGATATAAATCTTTATGTTAAATTATATGATTTTATAGCCTAATTTTGTTTTCTCTGATTTTTTAGTTAAAGATGTCGATCTCCCGGATCCAATGTCCACTTTTGTAGATTTTTCTAAACTCGAAACTATTTCCTACAGTTTATTGAAGATATGGATCGTTTTATTAAATGATGTGATTTTATAGACTAAGTTTTTCTTCTTTTATTTTTAGTTGAATATGGTGATCTCTCGGTACCAATGGAAATTTTTGTGTACGCTCCGGTCTATTCTCTACATTTTCTGTAAGATATGAATCTTTATGTTAAATGATATGATTTTGATGGCCTAATTTTGTTTTCTCTTATTTTTCAGATGAAGGTGGCAGTCTCCCGGTTCCAAAGGAAATTTTTGCGTATTTTTCTTAGCTTTGTGCTATTTTCTATATTTTCCGTAAGATCTGGATCTTTTTATTAAATGATATGATTTTTATGTCCTAATTTTCTCTTCTCTTACTTTTCAGTTTAATAGGACGATCTCCCGTTTCCAACGGAAATTTTTGCGTGTTTTTCTGAGGTCGCGGCTATTTTCCATATCATTTGGAAGATAAGGATCTTTATATTAAATGATATGATTTTTTGGCCATATTTTGTCTTCAATTATATTTCGAAGATCGCGATCTCCCGGTTCCAACATACATTTTGGCGGAATTTTCTTAGCTCCAGACTATTTTTCACATTTTTTGGAAGATATGGATCGTTTTATTAAATAATATCAGAGAAGACAAAATTAGGCCAAAAAATGTCCATTGAAACCGGAAAATCGCCATCCTCCACTGATAATGTTTTTATATATCATTTTCTAAGCTTGTGCTATTTTCTAGATTTTATGAAAGATACTAATCTTTCTATTAATTGATATGATTTTTATAGCCTAAATTTGCCTTCTCTTATTTTTCTAGTTGAAGATAGCAATCTTTTTTATTAAATGATATGATATTTTGGCCTAATTTTCTCTTCCCTTATATTTTGGTTGAAGATGGCGATCTCCTGGTTCCAACAGACATTTTTACGGATTTTTCTGAGCTACGTGCTATTATCCACTTTTTGGAAGATATGTATCATTTTGTTAAATGATATGATATTTTGGCCTAATTTTGTCTTCTCTTATATTTTGGTTGAGGATGTCGATCACTCGGTTCCAACATACATTTTTGCGGATTTTTCTAAGCTCGGTGCTAGTTTCTACATTTTATAGTAGATATATATCTTTTCATTAAATGATACGGTTTTTGGTCTATTTTGTCTTCTTTTATTTTTTCGGTTGAAGATGGCGATCTACCGGTTCCAATAGGCATTTTTTCGGATTTTTCTGAGCACCGATCTAGTTTCTATATTTTCGAAAAGTTATGGATCTTATTATTAAATGATATGATTTTATAATCTAATTTTGTCTTTTCTTATTATTTAGTGGAAGATGGCAATCTCCCGGTTCCAATGGACATTTTTGTCGATTTTTCTGAGGTTGGGCTACTTTTCTACATTTTCGAAAAGTTACGGATATTTTTATAAAATTCTATGATTTTTCGACCTAATTTTTTCTTCTCTTATTTTTCAGATGAAGATGGCGATCTCCCGGTTTCAACGAACATTTTGCAGATTTTTTGAGCTCCGGGCTATTTTCTACATTTTCGAAAAGTTATGTATCTTTTTATTAAATGATATTATTTTTATGGCTAATGTTGTCCTCTCTTATTTTTAAGTTGAAGTTGTCGATCTTCCGGTTCCAAGTGCCATTTTTACGTATTTTTAAAGCTAAATGCTATTTTCTATATTTTATGGAAGATACGAAACTTTTTATTAAATAATACGATTTTCATAGCCAACGTTTGTATTCTCTTAATATTTCAGTTGAAGATGGCAATCTCCAGATTTCAACTGACATTTTCGCGGATTTTTCACATTTTTCGGAAGTTATGTATCTGTTTAAGAAATGATATGATTTTTTTGGCCTACTATTGTCGTCAATCGTTTTAATTTGAAGATGGTGATCTCTCGGTTCCAAAGGACATTTGTGCGGATTTTTTTGAGCTCCAGGCTATTTTCTATATTTTTGTATAATATAAATATTTATATTAAATAATATGATTTTTATAACCTAATTTGTCATCTCTTATTTTTCAGATGAAGATGGCGATATCTCGGTTCGCAGGGACAATTTTGCAGATTTTTCTGAGCACGGGGCTATTTTTGTACATTTTCGAAAAGTTATGGATCTTTTTATTAAATGATAAGTTTTTGGCCTAATTTTGTCTTCTTTTATTTTTCAGTTGAAGATTGCGATCTCCCGTTTCTACGGACATTTTGCGTATTATTCTAAATACGGGACTATTTTCTAAATTTTCTAGAAGATAAGTATCTTTTTATTAAATGATAAGGTTTTTGGCCTAATTTTGTCTTTTTTATTTTTAGTTGAAGATGTCAATCTCCCTGTTCCAACAGATATTTTTACGGATTTTTATATGGTTGGTGCTATTTTGTACATTTTTATAAATGATTTGATTTTTATTGCCAACGTTCATCTTCTCTTATTTTTTTTAGTTGAAGATGGCGATCTCCTGGTTCCAATGGACATTTTTGCGGATTTTTCTTAGCTTGAGTATGGTGTTCTACTTTTTTTGAAAGATATATATCTTTTTATGAAATGATATGATTTGTTGGCATAATTTATCTTCTCTATTTTTTCAGAAGAACGCGATAATCTCCCGGTTCCAACTAACATTTTTCTAAACTCCGGTTCCAACTAACGGTAATCTCCTAATTTTATCTTCTATATTCTATAAGATATGAATCTTTTTTTAAATGATATGATTTTTATTAGCCTAATTTTGTCTACTTTTATTTTTTTTGTAGTAGATGGAGATCTCCCGGTTCCAACGGAAATTTTCGCAGATTTTTCAAAGTTTTGAGCTATTTTCTACATTTTATGGAATATATGAATTTTTTATTAAATGATATGATTTTTTATACTACGTTTTCTTCTCTTATGTTTCAGATGAATATTGCGATCTATCGGTTCCAGCGGACATTTTTACTGATTTTTGTTAGCTTGGGGCTATTTTGCTTCATTTTATAGAAGATATGGATCATTTTATTAAATGATATGATTTTTTGGCCAAATTTTGTCCTCTCTTATTTTTTTAGTTGAAGATGGCGTTCTCACGGTTCCAACGGTGATTTTTGCAGATTTTTTGACCTTAAGGCTATTTTCTACATTTTCTGGAAGATATGGATCTTTTTATCAAATGATATGAATTTTAGGCCTGATTTATTCTTCTCTTATTTTGCAGATGAAGATGGAGATCTCCCTGTTCCAATGGACATTTTCGAGTACTTTTTCTGAGCTCAGGCCTATTTTCTAAATTTTCTGTAAGATATGAATCTTTAGATTAAATGATATGATTTTTATGGGCTAATTTTGTCTTCTCTGATTTTTAAGTGGAAGATGTCGATCTCCCGGTTCCAACGACCAATTTTGCGGATTTTTCTAAACACGGAACCATGTTCTACAGTTTATTGAAGATATGGATCTTTTTATTAAATGATATGATTTTATAGCCTAAGTTTGTCTTCTCTTATTTTTTTACTTGAATATGGCAATCTCCCAGTTCCAACGAAAATTTTTGCGGAATTTTCCGAGCTCCGTGTTATTTTCTACATTTTCTGTAAGATATGGATCTTTGTATTAAATGATAAAAATTTTATGGCGTAATTTTGTCCTCTCTTATTTTTCAGAAGAAGATGTCAATCTCCCGGTTCCAACAGACATTTATGTGGATTATACTGAGCTCACATTTTTTTCTAAGATATGGATCTATATATTAAATGATATGATTTTTATGGCTTAATTTTGACTTCTCTTATTTTTCAGTTGAAGATGGCGATCTCCCATTTCCAACTGATTTTTTTTGCGTATTTTTCTGTGCTCGGGGATATTTTCTATATCTACTGAAATATAAGGACCTTTATATTTTTTGATATGATTTTTGTTGCCTAATTTTGTCTTCTCTAATAATCTAGTTGATGGTGGTGATTTTTTTATTAAATGATATTATTTTTGGCCTCATTTTGTCTTCTCTTATATTTCAGTTTAAGATGGCGTTCTCTCGGTTCCAACAGACATTTTTGCGGATTTTTTTGACATAGAAGCTATTTTCCATATTTTCTCGAAAATATGGATCGTTTTAATAAATTATATTATTTTTGGCTTAATTTTGTTTTCTCATATATTTAGACGAAGATGGCGATCTCCGGGTTCCAACTAACATTTTTGCATATTTTCTAAGTTCGGAGCAATTTTTCAACATTTTATGGAAGATATGGATAATTTTATTAAATGATATGATCTTTTGGCCTAATTTTGTCTTCTCTTATTTTTCTATTGAAGATGGCGTTCTCTCTGTTCCTACTGATATTTTTGCGAATTTTTGACGTATAAGCTATTTTCTACATTTTCTGGAAGATATGGATTTTTTTATTATATAATTTGGATTTTTAGCCTAATTTGTCTTCTCTTATTTTTCAAATTATGATGGCGATCTCCCAGTTCTAACGGACATTTTTGCGTTTTTTCTTAGCTACTGGCTTTTTTCTAAATTTTCTGTAAGATATGTATCTTTAAATTAAAAGATATGATTTTTTTTCTACCCTAATTTTGTCTTTTCTTATTTTTTTTCAGTTGAAGATGGTGATCTCCCGGTTCAGACAGACATTTTGGCAGATTTTACTTAGCTCGGATCTATTTTCTATATTATCTGCAAGATATGCATCTTTTAATTAAATTATATAATTTTTTTCCTAATTTTATCTTCTCTTAGTTTTCAATTGAAGATATCGATATTTCTATTCCAACGGACATTTTCGCGGATTTTTTTGAGCTCTGGGCTATTTTTGCATTTTCGGGAAGATATTGATCATTTTATTAAATGATATGATTTTAAGCCTTATTTTGTATTGTCTTACTTTTCTGAAGAAGATGGCGATCCTCCTGTTCCAACTGATATTTTACGGATTTTTCTTAGCTCTGGGTTATTTTCTACATTTTCTATTAGATATGGATCTTTAGATTAAATGATTTGATTTCTATAGCCAAATTTTGTCTTCTCTTATTTTTCAGTTGAAGATGACGATCTCCCGACGAACATTTTTGCTGATTTTTTTGAGATCAGCGCTATTTTCTATATTTTCTTGAAGATAAGGATCTTTATATTAATTGATATGATTATTATTGCCTAATTTTGTCTTCTCTTATTTTCCAGTTGAACATGGCGATCTTTTTATTAAATGATTTGATTTTTGGCCGTATTTTGTCTTCTCTTATATTTTAGTTGAAATTGGCGTTCTCCTGGTTCCATCGGATATTTTTGTGGATTTTTCTGAAATTTGGACTATTTTTCACATATTATGGAAGATATGAATCGTTTTATTAAATGATATCAAAGAAGACAAATATAGGCCAAAATGTCCATTGAAACTGGGATATCACCATCTTCAACTAAAATAGAAGAGAAGACAAAATTCGGAACCAGAAAATCACATCTTCATCTATAAAAATGTCCATCGTAACTAGGATAGCGTAATCTTCAACTGATATGATTTTTATATGTCATTTTCTGTGCTTGGTGGTATTTTCTACATTTTATGAAAGATATATATCTTTTTATTAATTGATAAGATTTTTATAGCCTAAATTTGTCTTCTATTATTTTCTAGTTGAGATGGAGATCTTTTTATTAAATGATATGATTTTTAAGCCTAATTTTGTCTTGTGTTATATTCCAGTTGAAAATAGCGATCTTTAGGTTCCAACGGACATTTTTGCGGATTTTTCTGACCACCGGGCTATTTTCCACTTTGTGGGAAGATATGTTTCATTTTGTTAAATGATATGATTCTTTGGCCTAATTTTGACTTCTCTTATTTTTCGATTGAAGATGGCGATCTCCCGGTTCCAAGGGACATTTTTACAGATTTTTCTGAGCTCGGAGCTATTTTAGACAATTTCTAGAAGATAAGAATCTTTATTTTAGATGAAATGATTTTTATATCCTAACTTTTCTTCCCTTATTTTTCAGTTGAAGATGGCGATCTCACAGTTCCAACGAAAATTTTTGCAGATTTTACTGATCTCCAGGCTATTTTCTACATTTTATTAAAGAAATGGATCTCTTTATTAAATGACAAGACTTTTATAGCCTAATTTTGGATTCTCATATTTTTCAGTTGAAGATGGCGATATCCAGGTTCCAACATACATTTTGTGGGAAGATATGAATCTATTTAATAAAAGATATTATTTTTTTTGCCTAATTTCACCTTCTCTTTTTTTAGTTTAAGATGACGATCTCACGGTTCCAACGGACATTTGTGTGTATTTTTCTGAGCACGGTGCTATTTCCTACATTTTATGGCAGATATATATCTTTTTATTAAACGAAATGATTATTTAGCCTTATTTTGTCTTCTCTTATTTTCCAGTTGATGATGGAGATTTCCCAGTTCCAACGGACATTTTTTCGGATTTTCATAACTTGGAGCCATTTTCTGCATTATCTGTTTGATATGAATATTTATATTAAATGATATGATTTTTATATCCTAATTTCGTCTCGTTACGCCCTGCTTCCCATAGTACTTGTGAGCGAGGACGCGAGTGGGTCCGCATAGGCTGAAGTGGTGAAGCTTATGTTGAGTATTGGACTTCTTCTTACTTGGTGTTAATGATGAGCAAACATAAATACTTGTGAATAATTTCCTATTTACAGTTAATCCATTGCCTAAGCATATCATGAAGATCAATTAGCAATGGATGACATTCGTAGATCATTGAAAGCAAAGGAAGTGGATTGGATGATCAAACATGGTGATTGAAGCTCCTAGAAGACTTCAAGCTCATGCGTTGGATAGAAGAAAGAGTTCTTCAAATGTAATCTTCTTGTTTCTCTTCTAGTATGTAGCTTAGAAGTAGAACTATGTCGGAGCGCACACACATCTTCATTTCAGTCTTAGGAAATCATTAGATCAACCTTCCTTAGACTCCAATTCATTTCTATCAAGAATGTGCATGTCATGATCTCAACAGTCGACTGCTGAACAATTTACAATCGCCTGTCTCAGAACAGTCGACTGTATTTTGTTCTACAGTCGCCTGCTATGCATAAACTTAATTAGTCAATTTTTTTGGGCTTCTGAGCTTTAAATCTATCAGGCAACTGATGTGCATTTCACAGGCACCTGTCATAGTGACAGTCGACTGTGGTTGGTTACTTAGTCGCCTGTCTATCTTCACCCCAAACCAATTCTCAGTTTTGATCAGGCCAGTCGACTAATGTTGTATTTACAGTCGACTGTCCAACGAGCACAGTCGACTGTCAATGTGACTCTCCCTGAAAGGTGATACTCGCAAGTGTACGAGGTCGGCAAATAATATACCCGGTAAGTACAAGATCGTATCCATAGAGACGAAACTAATCTGTAAATTCACACAAATAGTCAGAGCATGTAAAGAATGGTTAAGGGTTCTAACCACCCTTTGAGGGTGAATGCTTATTTGAATAAGTGATTTATCTAAGTACCCTAAAGTTAGTGCAATGTCCTAAGGTTTGGATGCAAGGGAGGATAAGAGTGGGGGTGTTGAGGATATCGTTAAGATTACTCAATTGCTCTGCTAGATGTTAATTCCATGATAACTCGATCACTCATCCACGTCAAGGTATGAGGATCGGAAAATAAATCAGGTAAGCACATATGTGGTGCACCAAAGGTAATTGCTAATTGGGTTCTTCTCGGAATTAAAGCTCATGAATCACACCCAGACCCATTTCAAGGTATGTGAGAGTAGTGTATATGGGTTGTGTGCGCTTCGCACAACCACCGTTCTACGGACCCTTTCGGGTAATGCACCATTCAGTAAACGGGTTACAACCCAATTAACAATTTGGGTTATCGAGTGAATTAAACTTCTAAATTACGAAATATGGATTGAAGGGGTCTCGCATTCATTTCAAGATATGTAATACCCATTGGATACATAGATGCAAAATTACGAAGCACCACCATTCCGCGGCTCCTCCATGGATAGTATCTAATCCAATTAATCATGAGTTTAACTCACCCAAACAACATGGATTAACAAGGGGGTGCTGGAAATTAACATTAGCAGGGCAATCAAAACATCCTGCATCAATCAAAAACACCCACACAATGAATCTAGCCTAGCATATCAAGAATAGAATCAACATTCATAAAAATAGACAAAGTTCAATGCAAGGAAACAAAGCAAATGTGTATTAGAAAGAGGGTTGGAGATTTGTCACCAAATACAAGCTTCTTCAATCAGCAATCAATCTCAGTAATAGTAAAAACAAACTCAGAAAGCTCAAAACTCTCCAATACCCTAATCCCCTTCTTAAGGAAGAAGATGACCAACAAATAGCAAAAGATTAAGTTCTATCCCGTTCTCCCCTCATTACATCTGAATAGTAGTGTTTTATACCCACTAGGGGTTACATCTCATCCATCCAAATCATCATCCAACGATTCACAGCAACTGGAGAGAAATCGGGTTAAGAAAAACCCGTTTCTCGCAACCCAGACTGGGGCGAAGAAACCCGATCAGTCGACTGTCGAACAAACGACAGTCGACTGATGTGAAGATGACTGTCATCACTACCAAAGGGAGACATGCGACTGTCTTTAAAACGCACAGTCACCTGTATGATTCACATGCGACTGTCTTTTGTTCTTCAGTCGCCTGCTGAAGAAATGTCAAAATAACAGAGAGTTGGCTCTTTTTGCTCCCTCATGAATCTAAAATATCAGTCGACTGATGCGAAGATGACAGGCTACTCTCGTTGTGTTTCAGCTTCTCCAGATTCAGTTTTTCAAAGGCAGGCGACTGCTGTTTTTTGGTCAGTCGACTGTTGGGTTGCCCAGGCGACTGTCGTTCCATCTACATGCGTCTGTTTTGTACTCCTCCTCTTGAGTTGATTTAGTCCCCTTCGGGACACCTGAAAAATCCAGAAAAATCCCTATAAATATAATAGACATTTATAATGTTTTGAAAAGTGAAATTGTGCCATAATAAAATCATACTCTCGCAAATGATGAATTAGCATAAATGTAGTTAAGAGAGCATGATTCCATGGATTAAATGTACAAGAGGAGATGATTATGAGGTTAGAATATGCAATATATATTCATAATCACACCCCCCAACTAGCGTTTTGCTAGTCCCTAGCAAAATAAGTGACAAATCCCAAAATACAATGTTGACTCCATCCATGGATTATTGGCAATACTAAAGGGTGTTGAAATCATATATATATGTGGGCAAAGTTCTCAAGTCTATACACTCTTCCCTAAGACTATAATCTCATTCCTCTTACACATTCCACCATCCACACCTAAGCTTAGTATACCCCTTAATATGTCGCAATCTCATGATGTAAGATCCTTTGAAACTCTCGAGCTTATGGGATATAACAATTACTCCCTCGAAAGATCATGGAGATGAGTTGTGATTCAAATTTCATGCATTTACTCAAATTTCATGGCAATTTTTGCCTTATTCAAAGTACCATGGCAAAATTTCATGCCTTATTCAAATGTGCACAAGTGCACTAATTATTGTAGCATTTGATAGCATTCATTTGAGCAACTCCAAATTCAAAGTCATTATCTTAGGATCCATGAATATAAGCCTAGCCGAATATTTAAAATTCATAAGGCTTAATCATTTGATCGTTGATACCAATGTTTCTACATCACTATAGGGATTCAAATGGGTGGTAATCATCATAAGCTTCAAGCTAAAGGGCCAAGTGTAAGCATGTAGAGAAATAATTAATGGTCCTTAGTACATAAAGATACAACACACCCAAATTTGCCAAAATCCACTTCAAGTATACATTTTTACCAAAGTTGGGAAGACTCACCACATTTAATCAATGGGTCTAACAAAAAGCTATGCAGAAATGTTGGTGATAGATGGAAAAGTTTTTATATTTCCTTCAATATATTCACAAAAACGATGAAAATAATAAAAAGATGCTCAAGAAGTTTCTATATCTTAGTCCACACCCCCCAACTAAAAATAAACATGGTCCTCAATGTTTGAAGGGTGAGATGAAGTATATGCATGAAGATGGATAAACTAGGATAAGACAGCTTGAGCAAGAGCTATTCATTACTACATATTACTAGATAGGAAAGTTTTGGAGCGAACACACCTAGTTGGTTCCACCCCGGCGGTGGTTCCGTAAGCTCCATGGTGTACTCGTCTCTGCTTCACGGCTCTTGATGGTGCTTTAAGCATTGGCCATTCACCTTGAATTCATTACTGTTTTGTGGGCTGGCAATGGTCACCGTGCTATGTGAAAACACCTCCCAAACAATGAAAGGTCCAATCCACTTCGAATGAAGCTTTCCGGGGAAGAGATGAAGTCTTGAGTTGTAGAGTAGCACTTTCTCCCCTAGGGTGAATTCTCTCCTCAAAATGATTCGATCATGGGCACATTTAAGCCTCTCCTTCACAAGCTTGGAATTGTTGTACGCCTCCCTCCTTATCTCTTTGAGCTCCACTAACTGCAATTTATGAGAAGAGGGGTCAATTTCACAATTAAAGTTTTTAATTGCCCAAAAAGATCTATGTTCAAGTTCAATGAGCAAGTGACAAAATTTTCCAAAAACTAGACGATATGTGGACATCCCTAAAACCGTTTTGTAGGCAGTACAGTACGCCCACAATGCCTCGGGAAGGCGCATGCTTCAATCCTTCCTTGATGGATTCACCGTCTTTTGGAGTATGTTCTTGATCTCCCGATTCGCCAACTCCGCTTGTCCATTGGTTTGGGGGTGGTATGTTGTGGAAACCTTATGTTTCACCCCAAACTTCTTCATTAAGCTTGCGAAGAGGCGATTGCAAAAATGTGACCCTCCGTCGCTTATCATAGCCTTTGGCATCCCAAATCGTACGAAAATGTTTTCTTTCATGAATTTGAGCATGATAGCTGCATCATTGGTCCTACAAGGAATAGCCTCCACCCATTTAGATACATAATCTATAGAAATCAGAATATATGTGTACCCAAAAGATGGGGGAAATGGCCGCATAAAATCAATGCCCTAACAATCGAAAATTTCTAATTCAAGAACGGGGTTTAATGGCATCATATTTCTTTTAGTAACTCCCCCCAACTTTTGGCAAGTTAAGCATGATTTACAATATGTATAAGTGTCCTTAAACATGCTAGGCCAATAAAAACCACATTGTAGAATTTTTGCTACGGTCTTTTGGGCGGAAAAATGACCACCACACATACCCTCATGGCAAAAATGCAAAACATCCTCAAACTCATGGTCGGGTATGCATCTCCTTACTATTTGGTCATTACAATACTTGTAAAGGTAGGGGTCATCGAAAAAGAAAGATTTACCTCAAAGATGAACCGTTTGTAATCTTGGCGAGACCAAGTAGAAGGAGTCTTACCAGTGACCAAGTAGTTTATGATGTCGGCATACCATGGGAGTGTGTGGGAGACCGCAAAAAGATGTTTGTCAGGAAATGAATCATTCAATGGGATGGTTGCCGGATCCATGCTCATCGTTAACCGTGCAAGGTGATCGGCAACATGATTTCCCGCTCCCTTTTTGTCCTTGATGGCGATGTTGAATTCCTATAAGAGCAAAATCCAACGGATTAGTCTAGGCTTAGCGTCTTTCTTGGAAAGGAGATATTTAAAAGCGACATGGTCGGTGAAAATTGTAATTGGGAATCCCAATATGTAGCTCCTAAATTTCTCCAACGCGAAGACAACGGCTAAAAGCTCTTTCTCTGTGGTAGTGTAGTTTCGTTGAGCCTCATTCATGCTCTTGCTTGCATAGTAAATCACCACAGGAACATTGTCCTTGTGTTGTCCAAGCACGGCACCAACAACATAGTCACTAGCATCGCACATGATTTCGAAGGGTGATGTCCAATCTGGCACCTGAAGAATAGGTGAACATGTGAGCAAAATTTTCAACTTCTCAAAAGTAAGTTGACAGTCATTATTCCAAGCAAAATCTACATCATTTTTCAAAAGCATGCAAAGAGGTTGAGATATAGAACTAAAATCTTTTATGAACCTCCTATAAAAACCTGCATGCCCAAGAAATGATCGAATATCTCTTACACAACGAGGAGTGGGTAGCTTTTCTATTACCTCGATCTTGGCTTTGTCGACGTGCATACCTTCCTTGAATACAATATGACCGAGGACTAAGCCTTCGGTGGTCATGAAATGGCATTTCTCCCAATTCAAGAGAAGGTTTTTCTCGATGCACCGATCTAACACCAAAGCAAAGTTAGATAAACAATTATTAAATGCGCTACCAAACACAGAGAAATCATCCATGAATACCTCCATAATCTTTTCAACCATATCATGAAAAATGCTAATCATACAACGCTGAAAGGTTGCGGGGCATTACATAAGTCAAATGGCATCCTCCGGAATGCAAAAGTGTCAAAGAGACAAGTGAAGGAGGTCCTCTCTTGTTCTTCGGGTGCTATTTCAATTTGATAATAACCAGAGTAACCATCAAGGAAGAAATAATACTCGTGTCCGGCCACTCTCTATAGGATTTGATCTAGAAATGGGAGAGGGAAGTGGTCTTTACGGGTCTTAGAATTTAGCTTCCTATAGTCAACGCACATGTGCCACCCCGTGGTGGCTCGCATGGGGACTAACTCATTGTTCTCATTTCTAATTACTGTTAGCCCCGACTTCTTAGGTACAACTTGAATGGGGCTAACCCATCTACTATCGACAATCTGGTATATAATACCCGCATCAAGAAGCTTAAGGATTTCACCCTTTACCTCTTCCTTTAGGTTAGGATTTAACCTACGTTGCATTTCTCTCGTGGGTTTGGTGTCATCCTCTAAGTAGATGTGGTGCTTACAAATTAGGGGGTCAATACCTTTAATGTCGACAATTGTCCAACCAATTGCCCCTAATGAGTTTTAAGCACTTGTAATAATTGTATTTCTTGCTCATTAGAGAGTTTAGACGATATTACCACGGGGAATGTGCTGGATTCCCCAAGAAATGCATACTTCAAATATGGCGGCAACGGCTTCAATCCAAGGATGGGTGTTCCAGCTTTGATGGCCTTTGGTATGGCGTGTCCAACGGTAGCGGCTCAAAAGATGGCATCCACTTAGTTACCGCCCCAACTTCCTGCGAAAAACAATCGGTGTCAATGTTTTAACAAAAATGTTCAACAAAATTAAGCACTCCCACGAACTCCGCGTCAAAATGTTCTTCGACTAGAGTTTCAATCATGCAAGTGTCTTCAAACTCACCATCCCCCGATGGCAACTTACAAGCATTGAAAATGTTTAAGTCAAGGGTCGTGTTGCCAAAAGAGATCTTAAGTTGACCATCCCTACAATTGATTATAGCATTGCTTGTAGCTAGGAATGGTCTACCCAAGATGATGAGGGTTGGCGTTTTGGTTTGAGGTCCAAGGATATCCAACACGACAACGTCCACCGGGTAGTAAAATTTGTCCACTTGGACAAGCACGTCCTCTATGATACCCTTGGGGACCTTGATGGATCTATCGGCCAATTGGAGAATAATGGGTGTAGATTTTAATTCTCCAAGTCCTAATTGCATGTACAAGTCATATGGAAAAATATTAACACTCGAACCTAAATCAAGGAGGGCTTGACCTATCTTTTTGGTTCCTATGATGCATGGGATTATAGGTGAGCTGGGATCCTTGTATTTAGTAGGAGTGTTGTGTTGCATAATAGCACTAACTTATTGTGTTAGGAAGGCCTTTTTCTTAACACTAACATTCCTCTTAACGGTGCATAAATGTTTTAAGAATTTAGCATATGCGGGAATTTGATTTATTGCATCAAGAAGAGGGATATTAATTTGACATTTTTGAAATATTTCGCGGATTTCGGATTGGAACTTATCTTTCCATGGAGGTTGAAGCCTTTGAGGGAATGGTGTGGGAGGAATGTACGGCTCGGGCTCTTCAATGATGATCTCTTCGGAATGGTTGCCTTTGTCCGATCTTCTCTCTTGCACCTCTTCATTTGTGGTAGCTTCATTCTCCATAACTATCTCCACCTCGACTCTCGATGGCTCCGGCTTCGATATTTAACGTTGGATCCTCCCGATGACAAATTCATGTTGGGGTTGGGGAGTGGTTGTGCCGAAAGCTTGCCCTTCTCTAGATTTGTCGCAAGCTTTGCCATGTTCTCATTGAGTTGTTAAAATTGTTGTTGATATTGCGCCTGGGTTTGTTGTAGTTGTTGCCATTGTTGGAAATTGGCTTGATTTTGCGTTGTTTGCTTTTGGATGAATTGTTGCAATGAGTCACTCAGAGATTGCACTTGGGGTTCATTTGTTTCATCTCTCCTCCTTTGGATGCCTTGTTGATTGTTGTTGTTGTTGAAGGGTGGACGATACGATGGTTGAGCTTGTTGTTGTCTTTGGGGTCCCCAATTCAAATTCGGGCTATTCCTCCAACTCGAAAGTTGATTGTGGGAATTGTTGTACCCTTGCCCTTGGTTGGAATTCACCATATAATTCACTTGAGTGGGGTCTTGAAGTACTTCCTTTGCTAGCGGTAGGTTGGGACATTGGTTGATGTATGGTCTGCGCTATTGCAAAGGTTACATAGCCCTTCATTACCGACCGTCACGGCCTTCACTCCTTTTAACTGCAACCCTTCAAGTCTCTTGAAAATGATGGCATCCATTCTTGCCTCTAAGGCTTCCTCTTGGGTCAATGTAAGGAGACATCCACGAGCCAAAGGTTGAGGTAATTCTCTTCTCTCAGATTCGGGAGTCGCCTCCCAACTTCGTGCATTCTCAGCTATGGATTCTAAGTAATCCCATGCCTTCCCTGGTGTCTTATCCAGAAATTCCCAGTTGCACATCATTTCCACGAATTGTTTCATCGATGGGATGAGTCTGTCGTAAAAGAAACCGATGAGACGGTATTCATCAAATCCATGATGTGGACATGCTAGAAGCAGCTGCTTGAACCTTTCCCAAGTGATGTCAAAGCTTTCATTTGGCTTCTAAGAAAATTTTGCCATTTGTCGCTTTAATCCTTAAGTCCAGTGCAAGGAAAAAATTTTTTCAGAAATTCAGCTTGCATTGCCAACCGGGAGTTAATAGTATGAGGAGGTATAACATTAAACCAATTTTTAGCTTTATCCTTTAAAGAAAAAGGAAACAATTTAAGATAAATGGTTTCATTGCTAGCCTTTCCATCAGAACATGTGAGGCATACATCTTCAAAATCCTTTATGTGTAGATAAGGGTTCTCCTTCTCTACACCATGAAAAGTGGGAAGAGTTTGAAATATCCCAGGTCTTGGGCTACATGAATTCGCATCGGCTGGAAACACAATGCATGAGCCGGTAGCAGACCTACTCGGTCTCAACATATATCTCAAACTTCGATCACCCTCATGTTGAGAGTAATCGTCATCACTATGATTGGTGTTGTCATTACCATTGGTGTTGGTATCTTTATCGGCCATGTCTATGTTTCTTACTAGTCTATGTATTCGAGCAGTCCTTAACCACATAAACTAGACAATTGAGTTCAAGCCAAAACTTTCCAAAATTAGCCAAAATTTTATAGTTTTGATGACTATAAAAATTGAAAAACAAACTCGGATATCCACAATGAGTACAGACAAAAGAATGGAATGATCTCACCAAATTTTCACAACAAAAACCAAAGTGTGAAATGAAGATACGCCGTCCCCGGCAACGGTGCCAATTTGCTTGACTCTCCCTGAAAGATGATATTTGCAAGTGTACGAGGTCGGCAAATAATATACCCGGTAAGTACGGGATCGTATCCACAGAGACGGAACTAATCTGCAAATTCACACAAATAGTCAGAGCATGTAAAGAATGGTTAAGGGTTCTAACCACCCTTCGAGGGTGAATGATTGTTTGAATACGTGATTTATCTAAGTACCCTAAAGTTAGGGTAATTTCCTAAGGTTTGGATGCAAGGGAGGATAAGAGTGCGGGTGTTGAGGGTATCGGTAAGATTACTCAATTGCACTGCTAGATGTTAATTCCATGATAACTCGATCACTCATCCACGTCAAGGTATGAGGATCGGGAAATAAATCAGTTAAGCACATATGGGGTGCACCAAAGATAATTGCTAATTGGGTTCTTCTCCGAATTAAAGCTCATGAATCATACCCACACCCATTTCAAGGTATGTGGGAGTAGTGCATATGGGTTTTGTTGCGCTTCGCACAACCACCGTTCTACGTCACCTTCGGGTAATGCACGATTCAATAAACGGTTTACAACCCAATTAACAATTTGGGTTATCGAGTGAATTAAACTTCTAAATTACGAAATATGGATTGAAGGGGTCTCGCATTCATTTCAAGTATGCAATACCCATTGGATACATAGATGCAACAATTACGAAGCACCACCATTCTGCGGTTCCTCTATGGATAGTATCTAATCCAATTAATCATGAGTTTAATTCACCCAAACAACATGGATTAACAAGGGGTGCTGGAAATTAACATTAGGAGGGGAAGCAAAACATCCTACATCAATCAAAAACACCCACACAATGAATCTAGCCTAGCATATCAATAATAGAATCAACATTCATAAAAATAGACACAGTTCAATGCAAGAAATCAAAGCAAATGTGTATTAGAAAGAGGGTTGGAGATTTGTCACCAAATACAAGCTTCTTCAATCAGCAATCAATCTCAGCAATAGTAAAAACGAACTCAGAAGGCTCAAAACTCTCCAATACCCTAATCCCCTTCTTAAGGAAGAAGATGACCAACAAATAGCAAAAGATTAAGTTCTATCCCGTTCTCCCTTCATTACATCTGAATAGTAGTGTTTTATACCCACTAGGGGTTACATCTCATCCATCCAAATCATCATCCAATGATTCACAGCAACTGGAGAGAAATCGGGTTAAGAAAAACCCGTTTATCGCAACCCAGACTGCAGACGAAGAAACCCGATCAGTCGACTGTCGAACAAATGACAGTCAACTGATGTGAAGATGACTGTTATCGCTACCAAAGGGTGACAGGCGATTGTATTTAAAATGCACAGTCACCTGTGTGATTCACATGCGACTGTCTTTTGTTCTTCAGTTGCATGCTGAAGAAATGTCAAAATAACAGAGAGTTGGCTCTTTTTGCTCCCTCAGGAAGCTGAAATATCAGTCGATTGATGTGAAGATAACAGGCTACTGTCGTTGGGTTTCAGCTTCTCCAGCTTCAGTTCTTTAAAGGTAGTCGACTGCCGTTGTTTGGGCAGTTGACTGTTGGGTTGCCCAGGCGACTGTCGTTCAATCTACATGCGTCTATTTTGTACTCCTCCTCTTGAGTTGATTTAGTCCCCTTCGGGACACCTGAAAAATCCAGAAAAATACCTATAAATATAATAGACATTTATAATATTTTGGGAAGTGAAATTGTGCCAGAATAAAATCATACGCTCACAAATGATGAATTAGCATAAATGTAGTTAAGAGAGCATGATTCCATAGATTATATGCACAAGAGGATATGATTATGAGGTTAGAATATGCAGATTTTTCTAAGCTCGAGGCTATTTTTCTATATTTTCGAAAAATTATGGATCTTTTTATTAAATGAAATGATTTTTTGGCCTAATTTTGTCTTTTCATATTTTTTTCAGATGAAGATGGCGTTCTCTGGGTTCCAACTGACATTTTTGCAGATTTTCTAAGTTCGAAGCAATTATTTTACATTTTAGGGAAGACATTGATCATTTTATTAAATGATATGATTTTTTGGCCTAATTTTGTCTTCTCTTTTTTGTTGAAGATGGCGTTCTCTCGGTTCCTACGCATATTTTTGCTGGTTTTTTGACGTAGAGACTATTTTCTACATTTTATAGAATATATTGATCTTTTTATTATATAATTTGGTTTTAAGCCTAACTTAGCCTTCTCTTATTTTTCAAATTACGATGGTGATCTCCCGATGCCAACAGACATTTTTCTGGTTTTTTCTTCGCTACTGGCTATTTTCTAACTTTTATGTAAGATATATATCTTTAAAATAAAAGATATGATTTTTCTAGCCAAATTTTGTCTTCTCTTATTTTTCAGTTGAAGATTGTGACATCCTGGTTCAAACAGACATTTTTGCACATTTTACTTAGTTCGAAGCTATTTTCTGTATTTTCTGGAAGATATGCCTATTTTAGTTAAAAGATATAATTTTCTTGCCTAATTTTGTCTTCTCTTATTTTTAAATTGAAGATATCGATCTCTTTGTTCCAACTGACATTTTAGTGGATTTTTCTGAGCTCGGGGTTATTTTTTGTATTTTCTGAAAGATATGGATCATTTTATTCAATGATAAGATTTTTTGGCCTAATTTTGTCTTCTATTACTTTTCAGATGAAGATGGCGATCTCCCCGTTCCAACAGACATCTTACAGATTTTCTTAGCTCTGTGTTATTTTCTACATTTTCTGTAAGAAATGGATCTTTAGACTAAATGATATAATTTTTATATCCAAATTTTGTCTTCTCTTATTTTTCAATTGAAGATGACGATCTCTCGGTGAACATTTTTGCAGATTTTTCTGAGCTCGGTGCTATTTTCTATATTTTCTTGAAGATAAGGATTTGTATATTAATTGATATGATTTTTGTTGCCAAATTTTGTCTTCTCTTATTTTTCGGATGATGATGGCGATCTTTTTATTAAATGATTTGATTTTTTGGCCTTCTTTTGTCTTCTCTTATATTTTAGTTGAAGATGGCGATCTCTCGGTTCCAACGGACATTTTTGTGAATTTTTCGGAAATTCGGATTGTTTCTCATATATTCTGGAAGATATGGATCATTTTATTAAATGGTATCAGAGAAGACAGAAATAGGCCAGAAATGTCCATTGAAATCGGGAAATCGCCATCTTCAACTGAAATGTAAGAGAAGACAAAATTCAGAACAAGAAAATCACCATCTTCATCTATAAAAACTTTTACCATTACCAGGATATCACCATCTTCAACTGATAAGATTTTTATATATCAATTTCTGAGCTTAGTGCAATTTTCTACATTTTATGAAAGATATATATCTTTTTATTAATTGATAAGATTTTTATAGCCTAAAGTTGTCTTCTCTTATTTTCCAGTTGAAGATGTCGATCTTTTTATTAAATGATATGATTTTGTCTTCTTTTATATTCCAGTTGAAGATGGCGATTTTCCAGTTCCAACTAACATTTTTTCAAATTTTTCTGAACTCTGAGCCATTTTCTGCATTTTATGTTTGATATGAATCTTTAAATTAAATTATATGATTTTTATATCCTAATTTTGTCTTCTCTTATTATTCAGTTGAATATAGCGATCCCCCGGTTCCAAAGGAGATTTTTACCGATTTTTCTAAGCTTGGGTCTATTTTCTACAATTTCATGAAGTTATGAATCTATTTATTAAATTATATGATTTTTTGACATAATTCTTTCTTCTATTATTTTTTCAGTTAAAGATGGCGATCTCCGGTTCTAACGAACATTTTTACGGATTTTTCTGAGCTCAATGCTATTTTCTACATTTCCAGAAAGTTATGCATCTTTTTATTAAACGATATAATTTTTATAATCTAAGTTTGTCTTTTCTTATTTTTTTAGTTGAAGATGGCGATCTCCCGGTTCCAACGGACATTTTTGCGTATTTTTTGAGCTAGTTGATATTTTCTATATTTTATGGAAGATATAGAACGTTTTATTAAATAATATGATTTTCATATCCTACATTTGTCTTCTCTTATTTTTTCAGAAGATGTCGATCTCCCGGTTCCAATGGATATTTTCGCAGATTTTTCTTAGCTTGAGGCTATTTTTCTACATTTTCTTGAAGATATGTATCTTTTTATGAAATGATATGATTTTTTTGCCTAATTTTGTCTTCTCTTTTTTAATTTGAAGATGGTGATCTCCTTGTTCCAAAGGACATTTGTGCGGATTTATTTTAAGCTACGTATTATTTTCTATTTTTTGTATAATATGAATCTCTATAATAAATGATATAATTTTAATAACCAAATTTTGTCATCTCTTATTTTTTTAGTTGAAGATGGCGATCTCCTGGTTTCAAATGACATTTTTACAGATTTTTTTGAGTTCAGATCTATTTTTCTACATTTTCGAGAAATTATGAATATTTTTATTAAATGATATGATTGTTTGGCCTAATTTTCTTTTCTCATATTTTTCAGATGAAGTTGGCGATCTCTGGGTTCTAACTGATATTTTTTCAAATTTTCTAAGTTTGGAGCAATTTTTCTACATTTCATGGAAGATATGAATCATTTTATTAAATGATTTGATTTTTTGGCTTCTCTTATTTTTTTCCGTTGAAGATGGCGTTCTCTCGATTCCCACGAATATTTTTGTGGTTTTTTGACGTAGCGGCTATTTTCTACATTTTTTTGAAATATGGATCTTTTATTATATAATTTGGATTTTAAGCCTAATTTTGTCTTCTCTTATTTTTTCAGATTAAAATGGTGATCTCCCAGTTCCAACGGGCATTTTTTCAGTTTTTTCTTAGCTACTTGCTATTTTCTAAATTTTCTGTAAGATTTGTATCTTTAAATTAAAAGATATGATTTTTCTAGCCTAATTTTGTCTCCTCTTATTTCTCAGTTGAAGATGGTGATCTCCCGGTTTAAACAGACATTTTTGCATATTTTACTTAGCTCGGAGCTATTTTCTGTATTTTCTGGAAGAAAAGCGTCTTTTAGTTAAATGATATAATTTTTTGCCTAATTTTTTCTTCTCTTATTTTTCAATTGAGGATATCGATCACTCTGTTCCAACATACATTTCCGAAGACTTTTTTGAGCTCGGGGCTATTTTCTGTATTTTTGGAAGATATGGATATTTTATTAAATGATATGATTTTTTGGTCTAATTTTGTCTTCTCTTATTTTTTCAGATGAAGATGGCGATCTCCTGGTTCCACCGGACATTTTGCAGATGTTTCTTAGCTCTGGGTTATTTTCTACATTTTCTGTAAGATATGGATCTTTAGACTAAATGATATGATTTTTATAGCCAAATTTTATCTTCTCTTATTTTTCAGTTGAAGATGACGATCTCCCGACAAACATTTTTGCGGATTTTTCTGAGCTTAGGGCTATTTTGTATATTTTCTTGAAGATAAGGATTTTTATATTAATTGACATGATTTTTGTTGCCTAATTTTGTCTTCCTTTATTTTTCTGTTGATGATGGCGATCTTTTTATTAAATGATTTGATTTATTGGACGTATTTTGTCTTCTCTTATATTTCACTTGATGATTGCGATCTTCCGGTTTCAATGGACATTTTTTGCGGATTTTTCTAAAATTCGGACTATTTTTCACATATCTGAAAGATATGGATCGTTTTATTAAATGATATCAGAGAAGACAAAATTAAACCAAAAATGTCCGTTGAACCCAAGAAATCACCATCTTCAGCTAAAATATAAGAGAAGACAAAATTCAGAACAAAAAAATCACCATCTTCATCTATAAAAATGTCCGTCGTTTGGGATATTGCCATCTTCAACAGATAAGATTTTTATAATATTATTTTCTTAGCTAGGCGCTATTTTCTACATTTTAAGAAAGTATTTATCTTTTTATTAATTGATAAGATTTTTATAGACTAAATTTGTCTTCTCTTATTTTCCAGTTGAAGATGGCGATCTTTTAATTAAATGCTATGATTTTAAGCTTAATTTTGTCTTCTCTTATATTCCATTTAAAAATGGTGATCTCTCGGTTCCAACGGACATTTTTGCGGATTTTTCTAACATCCGGTCTATTTTCCACATTGTTGGAAAATATGTATCATTTTATTAAATGATATGATATTTTGGCCTAATTTTTTCTTCTCTTATTTTTCAGTTGAAGAAGTCGATCTCCCGGTTCCAAAGGACATTTTTACGGATTTTTATGAGCTCGGGTCTATTTTCTACACTTTCTGGAAGATAAGAATCTTTAAATTAAATGATATGATTTTTAATATCCTAGTTTTTCTCTCTTGTTTTTCAGTTGAAGATGGCGATCTCCCAGTTCCAACGAACATTTTTGCGAATTTTTCTGAGCTCCAGGCTATTATTGTCTGCATTTTATTAAAGATATGGATCTCTTTATTAAATGACAAGACTTTTATAGCCTAAATTTGTCTTCTAATATTTTTTCAGTTGAAGAAGGCGATCTCCCGGTTCCAAAAGTAATTTTTGCGGATTTTTCTTAGCTTTAGGCTTTTTCAACATTTTCAGGAAGATATGAATCTTTTTATTAAATGATTTTTAGGCCTAATTTTGTCTTCACTTTTTTCAGTTGAAGATGGCGATCTCATGGTTCCAACAGACATTTGTGCGTATTTTTTTGAGCTCGATGTTATTTTCTACATTTTATGGCAAATATTTATCTTTTTATTAAATGCAACGATATTTTTGGCTAATTTTGTCTTCTCTTATTGCCCAGTTGATGATGGCGATTTCCCGGTTCCAACGTACATTTTTTCAGATTTTTCTGAACTCCAAGCCATTTTCTGCATTTTCTGTTTGATATGAATCTTTATATTAAATATTATGATTTTTATATCCTAATTTTGTCTTATATCATTATTCAGTTGAAGATTGCGATCCCCGGTTCTAAAGGACATTTTTACCGATTTTTCTGAGCTCAGGCCTATTTTTCTACATTTTCGGGAAGTTATGGATCTATTTATTAAATGATATGATTTTTTGACCTAATTTTCTCTTTACTATTTTTTCATTTGAAGATGGCGATCTCCCGGATCCAACGAACGTTTTTGCGGATTTTTCTGAGCACTGGGCTATTTTCTACAATTCAGGAAAGTTATATATCTTTTTATTAAATGATAAAATTTTTATCGTCTAAGTTTGTCTTCTCTTATTTTTCAGATGAAGATGGCGATCTCCCTGTTCCAACGGACATTTGTGCGTATGTTTTGAGCTAGGTGCTATTTTCTACATTTTATGGAAGATATTGAACTTTTTATTAAAAAATATGATTTTTATAGCCTACATTTGTCTTGTCTTAATTTTATAGTTGAAGATGTCAATCTCCCGGTTCCAACGGACATTTTTGCAGATTTTTCTTAGCTTGAGACTGTTTTTATACATTTTCTTGAAGATAAGTATCTTTTTATGAAGTGATATGATTTTTTGGCCTAATTTTGTCTTCTCTTTTTTTACTTTGAAGATGGCGATCTCTTTGTTCTAATGGACATTTTTACGGATTTATTTTGAGCTACGTGTTATTTTCTATATTTTTTGTATAATATGAATCTCTATA
Source organism: Scilla litardierei (assembly GCA_030789695.1). Taxonomy (NCBI): domain Eukaryota; kingdom Viridiplantae; phylum Streptophyta; class Magnoliopsida; order Asparagales; family Asparagaceae; genus Scilla; species Scilla litardierei. The sequence goes on from CM061141.1 coordinate 168,089,758, forward strand.
TTAAATGATATGATTTTCATAACCTAATTTTGTCGTCTCTTGTATTTTAGTTAAAGATGGCGATCTCCAGGTTCCAATTGACATTTTTGAAGATTTTCTGGGCTCGGGACTATTTTCTACATTTTCGAGAAGTTATGGATCTTTTTATTAAATGATACGATTTTTCGGCCTAATTTTGTATTCTCATATTTTTCAGATGAAGATGGCGATCTCTGGATTCAACTGACATTTTTTGCAGATTTTATAAGTTTGGAGCAATTTTTCCACATTTTATGGAAGATATGGATCATTTTATTAAATGATAAGATTTTTTGGGCAAATTTTGTCTTTTCTTATTTTTTTTCCGTTGAAGATGGTGTTCTCTCAGTTCCTAAAGATATTTTTTGCAGATTTTTTTGACGCAGAGGCTATTTTCTACATTTTCTGAAGATATGGATCTTTTCATTATATAATTTGGTTTTAAGTCTAATTTTGTCTTCTCTTATTTTTCAAATTAAGATGGCGATCTCCAGGTTCCAACAGACATTTTTACGGTTTTTTCTTAGCTACTGGCTATTTTCTAAATTTTCTGTAAGATATGTATCTTTAAATTTAAATATAGGAATTTTCTAGCCTAATTTTGTCTTTCTAATTTTTCAACTGAAGATTGTGATCTCCCAGTGCAAACAGACATTTTTGCAGATTTTACTTAGATCGGAGCTATTTCCTGTATTTTCTGGAAGATATGCACCTTTTAGTTAAAAGATATAATTTTTTTGCCAAATTTTGTCTTCTCTTATTTTTTAATTGAGGATATCGGTCACTCTGTTCCAACAGAAATTTTTGCAGATTTTTCTGAGCTCGTGGATATTTTCTGCATTTTCTGGAAGATATGGATCATTTTATTAAATGATATGATTTTTTGGCCTAATTTTATCTTCTCTTAGTTTTTAGATGAAGATGGCGATCTCCCGGTTCCAATATAGGACGTTTTACGGATTTTTGTTAGTTCTGGATTATTTTCTACATTTTCTGTAAGATATGGATCTTTAGATTAATTGATATGATTTTTATAGCCAAATTTTGTCTTCTCTTTTTTTAATTGAAGATGACGATCTCCCGACGAACACTTTTGTGGATTTTTTAAGCTCAGGGCTATTTTCTATATTTTCTTGAAGATAAGGATCTTTATAATAATTGATATGATTTTTGTTGCATAATTTTGTCTTCTCTTTTTTGGTAGATGACGTCGATCTTTTTATTAAATGATTTGATTATTTGGCCTTATTCTATTTTCTCTTAAATTTTAGTGGGAGATGGCGATCTCCCGGTTCCAATAGACATTTTTACGAATTTCACTGAAATTGGAACTATTTTTAACATATTTTGGAACGTGTGGATCGTTTTATTAAATGATATCAGAGAAGACAAAATTAGGCCAAAAATGTCGTTGAATGAAATCACCATCTTCAACTAAAATATAATATAAGACAAAATTCGGAACCGGGAAATTGCCATCTTCATCTATAAAAATGTCCGTTGTAACTAGGATATTGCCATCTTCAACTGATAAGATTTTTATATATCATTTTCTGAGCTTAGTGCTATTTTCTACATTTTAAGAGAGAGAGAGAGAGAGAGAGAGAGAGAGAGAGAGAGAGAGAGAGATATATATATATATATATATATATATATATATATATATTGATAAGATTTTTATAGCCAAAATTTGTCTTCTCCGTTTTTCCAGTTGAAGATGACGATCTTTCTATTAAATGATATAATTTAAAGCCTAATTTTGCCTTCTCTTATATTCTTGTTGAAAATGGCGATCTCTCAGTTCCAACGTACATTTTTGCAGATTTTTCTGACCGCTGGGCTATTTTCCACATTGTTGGAAGATAAGTATCATTTTGTTAAATGATATGATATTTTGGCTTAATTTTGTCTTCTATTATTTTTCAGTTGAAGATGGCGATCTCCCGGACCCAACGGACATTTTTACGGATTTTTCTTAGCTCGGGACAGTTTTCTACACTTTTCGGAAGATAAGAATCTTTATATTAAATGACATAATTTTTATATAACAATTTTTTCTTCTATTATTTTTTTAGTTGAAGATGGTGATCTCCAAGTTCCAATGAACATTTTTGCGGATTTTTCTTAGTTCCAGACTATTTTCAACATTTTAGTAAAGTTAAGAATCTCTTTATTAAATGATAAGACTTTTATAGCCAAATTTTTTCTTCTCATATTTTTCAGTTGAAGATGGCGATCTCCAGGTTCCAACATACATTTTTGAGGATTTTTCTTAGCTTTGGGCTTTTTTCAACATTTTCTGGAAGATATGGATCTTTTTATTAAATGATATGATTTTTTTCCTAATTTTGCCTTCTCTTTTTTCAGTTGAAGATGGCGATCTCATGGTTCCAACGGACATTTGTGCGTATTTTTCTGAGTTAGGTGCTATTCTCTACATTTTGGCAGATATGTATCATTTTATTAAATGAAATGATTTTTTGCCATAATTTTGTTTTCTCTTATTTTCCAGTTGATGGTGGCGATTTTCCGGTTCCAACGGACATTTTTCAGTTTTTTATGAACTCCGAGCCATTTTCAGCATTTTCTGTATGATATGAATCTTTATATTAAATGATATGATTTTTATATCCTAATTTTGTCTTCTCTTATTGTTCAGTTGAAGATGGCGATCCCCCCGGTTCTAAAGGATATTTTTACGTTTTTTGAACTCGTGGCTATTTTTCTAAATTTTAAGGAAGTTATGGATCTATTTATTAAATGATATGATTTTTTGACCTAATTTTTTATTCTATTATTTCTTTCAGTTCAAGATGGCGATCTTCCTGTTCCAACGAACATTTTTGCGGATTTTTCTGAGCTCTGGCTATTTTCTACATCTCTGAAAAGTTATGTATCTTTTTATTAAATGATATGATTTTTATAGTCTTCGTTTGTCTTCTCTTATTTTTAGTTGAAGATGGCGATCTCCCGGTTCCAATGGACATTTTTCCGTATTTTTGGAGCTAGGTGCTATTTTCTACATTTTATGAAAGATATGGAACTTTTTATTAAATAATATGATTTTTTATAGCGTACATTTGTCTTCTCTTATTTTTCAGTTGAAGATGTCGATCTCCCGGTTCTAACTGACATTTTTCCAGATTTGACTTAGCTTGAGACTTTTTTTTTACATTTTCTTGAAGATATATATCTTTTTATGAAATGATATGATTTTTGGCCTAATTTTGTCTTCTCTCTTTTTACTTTGAAGATGGCGATCTCCTTGTTCCAATGGACATTTGTGCGGATTTATTTTGAGCTATGTGTTATTTTCAATATTTTTTGTATAATATGATTCCCTATAATAAATGATATGATTTTATAACCTAATTTTGTCATCTCTAAGTTCCAAGGGACATTTTTGTAGTTTTTATCAGCTCAGGGCTACTCTTCTACATTTTCGAGAAGCTATGGATCTTTTTATTAAAGGAGATGATTTTTTGGCCTAATTTTGTCTTCTTTTATTTTTAAATGAAGATAGCGATCTCCCGTTTCTAATGGACATTTTGCGTATTATTTTGATCTCGGGACTATTTTTAAATTTTCTGGCAGAAATTGATCTTTTATTAAATGGTCCCGAGCTCAGAAAAATTCGCAAAAATGTCCACTGGAACCGGGATGTTATAAAAATTCGTAAAAATTGATCTCGGGACTATTTTTAAATTGATCATTTTTCTATGGATCTTTTATACATCCTTCCACGAGAAGGATGTTATACTAATGCAGCAGTATTGTGAAATAAATTTCACGAAATACTCAGAGCTTCTCTCATGCCTTCTGATGGCAAAGCAGAATAGAGACCTCCTTCTGGCCACCCATAACTCACGCCCTACCGGCACTGCTCCTGCGCCTGAAGCACATCACAGCTCCTCCCAGAAGAAGAGGACCAACTTCGAAGGCAACCCCCAGGAGGGCAAGGAAATGAAGAAGCAGGGCAGAGGACCCCCTCCAAGAACCAACAATGAGGGAAAGAAGAAAAATGTGTGGAAGAGAAATGACGACGGCAAGACATCTGCCCCCAGAAAAGACTGGGAAGATAAGTGCCACAGGTGTGGCATGACTGGACACTGGTCCAGGAATTGTCGGACTCCACGACAGCCACAGGATTTGTACAAAGCTAGCCAGAAGCAAGCTGAGACAAACCTGGTGGAACATGAAGACCTGGCACTAATCAGGTCCATCGCTGAGGACTTCTCAAACGATGACTTGCTCGAATGAAGCATTATCTACTTTCTGCTATGCATTGTAATTTGAAAAACAATTTACTCTGTTTGATTTCTAGCATGTTAGATGAATTTTCAGACATTGAATAATTATTAGTAAATCTTTTTGTGCCTTATACTGCTATTTTTTATCTCTTAAATTAGATGGTAAATAAATGCCTAGTAGACAGTGCCTCTACGCACACGATTCTCCAAGACATTTGCTTTTTTCAAAGCATAGATAAATACGATGGAACCGTGAATACAATCTCTGGTCCATCAAGAATTATTAAAGGATCAGGGAAAGCACATTTTATGCTCCCCAACAAAACAAAACTACAAATAAAAGATGCGCTTTTCTCCCCTAGCTCTCATAGAAATCTGTTAAGCTTTAAAGATATCCGTTTAAACGGATACCACCTTGAGACAGTGAACAAACAAAACAGAGAATTCTTGTAAGTAACGTCTCATAAAAATGGTGCTAAAACCACCGTCGAGCGTTTTGAGGGACTCATGTCGGGTCTATACCATACAAAGATAAGAGCAATGGAAGCAAACACACTTGAGCACCAGAAGTGCGATAACCAACCAAAATTCCAAATCTGGCACAATAGACTAGGACACCCAGGAAGGAATATGATGTGTCGCATCATATCCCAATCCCGTGGAATTAACTCGAAAAGCCTGAAGCTACTTCGAAAGGGTGCATCTCCTTGTCCCCCTTGTCACAAAGGGAAATTGATTACGAGACCATCCCCCTGAAGGTGGACTCAGAGTCTCCTTGCTTCCTAGAGAGAATACATGGAGATATTTGCGGGCCTATTCACCCTGCAAGTGGACCATTTCGGTACTACATGGTACTGATTGACGCATCTACCAAATGGTCGTATGTGTGCCTCCTGTCCACCCGCAACGTAGCCTTTGCAAAACTACTGGCACAAATCATAAAGTTGCAGGCACATTTCCCAGACAACCAAATCAAGAAATTGCGTCTGGACAACGTTGGGGAATTCACATCACAAGTCTTCCTAGACTACTGCTAAGCAACCGGCATAGAAGTTGAACATCCTGTAGCTCATGTTCACACCCAGAACGGGTTAGCCGAATCTCTTATAAAGAGACTACAATGGAGTGCTCATCCATTGTTGATGCAATGCCAGTTGCCGGTAAACGCATGGGGCCCTGACATCTTGCACGCTGCATCGCTAATAAGATTACGACCGTCAGGGGTCAATCTTATTCTCCGATGCAACTTGCATATGGGAACCCACCGGATATCTCTCACCTGAGGATATTCGGATGCGCTGTCTATGTCCCCATAGCACCACTGCAGAGGACCAAGATGGGTCCTCAACGTCGACTAGGTATCTACATAGGATTCGATTCACCATCGATCATTAGATACCTGGAACCCCTAACGTGGGACGCCTTTAAGGCACGTCTAGTAGATTGTGAGTTTGACGAAAAAACTTTTCCCAAACTCGGTATTAACACAGAGAATCCAGAAGCTTCAAAGACCATTTCATGGGATACCAAAACTTTGTCCCATTTTTATCCACGTACAAACCAAGGTGAAGACGAGATCCTGAAAATCCTTCTAATACAAAATACAGTTCACATTTTACCGGACAAATTCACTGACAACCAGAAGATTGTTAGATCACACGTCCCTGCTGCAAACACGCCAGCTAGGATTGACATACCCAAAGATGGATGAATCCACCTGCAGTAGAAGCAGCCGTACCTCAACAAAAGAGAGGATGACCCCCCAGGCTCCAAAGATAAAAACACTCGATAGAGGAAAAATCCTAGAGCATTGATAACGATACCACCACAGGATGCTGAGCTCAGCCCAGATACCTCTCCCCTCCTAAAGACCCCTGAAGAGGAAAATATAGGAGAAATATCATTAAACTATGTACGTACTGGAGAGGTACTGGACAGAAAATGCACAATCATCGATGATAACTTCGAGCTCATTATTGCCAATCACGTCACTGAATATGACGATGAGACCGATCCACGCTCTCTAGCAGAATGTAAACGCCGAGAGGATTGGCCAAAGTGGAACGAGGCAATAGGAGTAGAGATGGACTCACTCTCGAAGCGCAAAGTTTTTGGACCTATAGTCCTAACACCAAAGGGTGTTAAACCTGTGGGATATAAATAGGTATTCGTGAGAAAAAGAAACGAAAATAATGAGATCGTGTGTTACAAAGCGCGCCTTGTTGCACAAGGTTTTTCCCAACGACCAGGAATTGACTATGATGATACATATTCCCCGGTCATGGATGCGATCACTTTTCATTTCATTATTGGCCTATCTACTAAGGAAGGCCTAGATATGCAGCTCATGGACATTGTGACTGCATACCTATATGGAAATATAGATAAGGATATCTATATGAGAATCCTAGACGGATATAAACTACCGACAAAAATGACAGAAAGACCTCGGGACGTCTATTCTGTCAAACTCCAAAGATCAATGTATGGTCTAAAACAGTCGGGGAGAATGTGGTATAACAGACTCAGTGAGTTCCTAGTAAAACAAGGATTCACAACAAAAGAAGTCTGCCCTTGCATCTTTATAAGAGCAAAGGGAACAGGATTCGTAATCATTGCCGTCTACGAGACGACCTAAACATCATCGGATCTCCTGAAGAGATAACTGAGATATCCAAGAGTCTCACACAGACTTTTGAGATGAAAAACCTTGGCAAAACAAAATTCTGCATAGGCTTACAAATTGAACACCTAAGCGGAGGAATCCTATTATACCAATCCACATACACAAAGAATTTGTGGAAAAACTTCATTATGGACAAATGTCATCCGCTTAGTATACCAATGGTTGTCAGATCATTGGATGTTAATACAGACCCCTTTCAGCTGTTGGAAGAGGGGGATGAAGTACTGGGTCCTGAAGAACCCTACCTAAGTGCAATTGGAGCACTCCTATACCTGGCAAACTGCACACGTCCCGATATAGCGTTCCCAGTTAACCTACTAGCCAGATGCAGTTCAGCGCCCTCAAAGCGCCACTGGAACAGAGTGAAGCACTTTCTGCGCTACCTCCAAGGGTCTGTAGACCTGGGACTGTACTTCAAGAAAGGTGTATCCTCCGACTTAGTCGGTTATGCAGATGCAAGATACAGGTTTGACCCACATACCGCAAAGTCTCAGAACGGTTTCATATTCACATACAGTGGGACAGTCATCACATGGAGATCTGTGAAGCAGACTTCAACAGCAACCTCATCCAACCACTCCGAGCTCATTGCGATCCACGAAGCTAGCAGAGAATGCTTTTGGCTTCGATCAGTCATCCACCACATCCTCGTGACTACCAGCCTGAAGACGGGAGATCTTGGACCAACCACCATGTACGAAGACAATGCTGCTTGCATAGCTCAACTACGAGGTGGCTACATCAAAGGTGACTGGATGAAGCACATTTCCCCAAGCTCTTCTGGACGTATGAACAACAAGTAGACAACCAGATCGACATCCAGCAGATCCAGTCTTGCAACAACCTGACAGATCTATTTACTAAAGCTTTACCTCGCAGTACCTTTAGAAAACTTGTATTAGGAATTGGGATGAGACAGTTGAGAGATCTATAACCCTGAAGCTTAGGAAGTTAATGTTGGGATGTACTCTTTTTCATTGGCTATTGGTTTGTCCCACTGAGTTTTCCATAGCCAAAGGTTTTAACGAGGCAACCAAATCAACTCTGGATCCAGAAGTATCCACCTCTGATGATATCCATCGATCAGGGGAAGTTACAGAGACTTGTACTCTTTTCCCTTAGCCACTGGTTTTTCCCACTGGGTTTTCCATGGCAAAGGTTTTAACGAGGCGAGAACTCTTAACTTGGGATCCAGAAGTCTCCATAGCCCCATGGTCAGATAAGCTCAATGAACCCTGAAGCGCTCATTACGGCTTACAACAATGGATGGATAAGGGGAAGTGTTATAAACAGGTTTTTGGAGGCCCAACTGTGTATTGGGTATCCACCCATTATGTAACCCTATTACGATAAATACTGGGCTACGGGTTCTGTAGCCACCAAGTTTACAACAATATGATTTTTATAACCTAATTTTTTTCTTCTCTTATTTTTCAGTTGTAGATGGCAATCTCCCAGTTCCAACGAACATTTTTGCAGATTTTTCAGAGCTCCAGGCTATTTTCTACATTTTATTAAAGATATGGATCTCTTTATTAAATGACACGACTTTTATAGACTAATTTTGTCTTCTCATATTTTCAGTTGATGATGGCAATCTCCAAGTTCCAACGGACATTTTTGCGGATTTTTCGTATGTTTAGGCTTTTTTCAACATTTTCTGGAAGATATGAATCTTTTTATTAAATGATATGATTTTTTGACCTAATTTTGTCTTTTCTTTTCCAATTAAAGATGGCGATCTCATAGTTCCAACGGACATTTGTGCGTATTTTTCTAAGCTCGGTGCTATTTTCTACATTTTGGCAGATATGTATCATTTTATTAAATGAAATTTTTTGGCCAAATTTTGTCTTCTCTTATTTTTCCAGTTGATGATGGCGATTTTCCGGTTCCAATGGACATGTTTTCAGATTTTTCTGAACTCCGAGCCATTTTCTGTATTTTCTGTATGATATGAATCCTTATATTAAATGATATGATTTTTTATATCCTAATTTTGTCTTCTCTTATTATTCAGTTGTAGATGGCGATCCCCCGGTTCTAAAGGATTCTTTACCTTTTTGAGCTCGGGGCTATTTTTCTGCATTTTCAGGAAGTTATGTATCTATTTATTAAATGATATGATTTTTTGACCTAATTTTTTACTCTATTACTTTTTTCAGTTCAAGATGGCGATCTTCTGGTTCCAACGAACTTTTTTACGGATTTTTCTGAACTCTGGGCTATTTTCTAAATTTCTGAAATGTTATGTATCTTTTATTAAATGATATGATTTTTGTAGTCTTCGTTTATCTTCTCTTATTTTTAGTTGAAGATGGCGATCTCCCGGTTCCAACATGCATTTTACCGTATTTTTGGAGCTAGGTGCTATTTTCTACATTTTATAAAAGATATAGAACTTTTTATTAAATAATATTTTTTTATAGCGTACATTTGTCTTCTCTTATTTTTTTCAGTTGAAGATGTCGATCTTCCAGTTCCAACTGGCATTTTTCCAGATTTTTCTTAGCTTGAGACTATTTTTCTACATTTTCTTGAAGATATGTATCTTTTTATGAAATGATATGATTTTTGGCCTAATTTTGTCTTCTCTTTTTTTTACTTTGAAGACGGCGATCTCCTTGTTCCAATGGACATTTGTGCGGATTTATTTTGAGCTACGTGTTATTTTTTATAATTTTGTATAATATGAATCTCTATATTAATGAAATGATTTTAATAACTTAATTTTGTCATCTCCTAGGTCCAAGGGACATTTTGCAGATTTTTCAGAGCTCGGGGCTATTTTCGAGAAGTTATGGATCTTTTTATTAAATGATATGATTTTTTGGCCTATTTTTGTCCTCTTTTATTTTTCAATTGAAGATAGCGATCTCACATTTCTAATGGACATTTTGCATATTATTCTGACCTTGAGACTATTTTCTAAATTTTCTGGAAGAAATTGATCTTTTTATAAATGATATAATTTTTGGCCTAATTTTGTCTTCTCTTATTTTTTAGTTGATGATGGTAATCTCCATATTCCAACGGACATTTTCGCGAATTTTTATAAGGTCAATGCTATTTTTACTTTTTTATAAATGATATGATTTTTATAGACTACGTTGTCTTCTCTTATTTTTTCAGTTGAAGATGGCGATCTTCTGGTTCCAATGGACATTTTTACAAATTTTTCTTACTTTGTGTTTGTTTTTTCTACTTTTCTGGAATATATGTATCTTTTTATGAAATGATATAATTTTTGGCCTAATTTTGTCTTCTCTATTTTTCAGATGAAGATGAATATCTTCCTATTCCAACGAAATTTTTGCGGATTTTTCCGAGCTCCGGGATATTTTCTAAATTTTTTTGAAGATATGAATCTTTATATTAATTGATATGATTTTTATAGTCAAATTTTGTCTTCTCTTATTTTTCAGTTGAAGATGGCATCTCTTAGTTCCAACGAACATTTCTGCGGATTTTTTGTGCTCGGTGCTATTTTCTACATTTTCTGTAAGATATAGAAATTTTTATTAAATGATTTTTTTAGCCTACTTTTCTTATCTTATTTTCAGTTGAAGATGGCGATCTTTTCTTTCCAAGGGACATTTATGCATATTATCTGACCTAGGGTCTATTTTCTAATTTTTCTAGAATATATGTATATTTTTATTAAATGAAGTGATATTTGGTCTAATTTTGTCTTTTAATATTTTCTGTTAAAGATAGTGATCTCATAGTTCTAACGGACATTTTTTGTGGATTTTTATGAGCTCGGTGCTATTTTCTTTATTTTATGAAAGAAGAGGATTTTTGTTGCCTACATTGTCTTCTCTTATTTTTTTCAGTTGAAGATGGTGATTTACCCATTTCAACCGAAATTTTTGCGGATTTTTCTTTGTTTGGGACTATTTCTCTTGAAGATATGCATATTTTTATTAAATGATATGTTTTGGCCCAATTTTGTCTTCTTTTTTTCAATTAAAGATGGCGAGCTCCCGGTTCCAATTTACCTTTGTGCAGATTTTTTGAGCTCCGGGGTATTTTCTACTTTTTCTATAAGATAAGGATATATTAATTATATGATTTTATAACCTAATTTTGTCTTCACTTATTTTTCAGTTGAAGATGGCGATCTCCCTGTATGAACGGACATTTTGCGGATTTTCTGAGCTCGGGTCTATTTTTCTACATTTTCGAGAAATTATGGATGTTTTTATTAAATGATAAAATTTTTATATCCATTGTTTGCCTTCTCTTATTTTTATCAGTTAAATATGGCGATCTACCAGTTCTAACGGACATTTTTAGCGGATTATTCTGACCTTGGGGCTATTTGCTAAATTTTCTTGAAGATATGGATATTTTTATCAAATGATTTGATTTTTGGCCTAATTTTGCCATCTATAATTTTTTTTAGTTGAAGATAGCGATCTCACGGTTCCAACGGATATTTTTGCAGATTTTTCTGAGCTCAGTGCTATTTTCTCTATTTTATGGAAGATATATATATTTTTATTAAATGAGATGATTTTTATACCATACATCTTTATTCTCTTATTTTTCAAAGAAAGAGGCGATCTACTGGTTCCAACAGACATTTTTCGGACTTTTCTTAGCTTGGGACTATTTGTCCACATTTTCTGTAAGATATGTATTTTTTAATGAAATGATAAGATTTTTTGGCCTAATTGTGTTTTCTGTTTTTAGTTGAAGATGGCGATCTCTCGGTTCAACCGGACATTTTTTCAGATTATTTAGACCTCAAGACAATTTTCTAAATTTTCTGGAAGATATGCATCTTTTTTATTAAATGATAAGAGTTTTGGCCTAATTTTGTATTCTCTTATTTTTCAGTTGAATATGGTGATCTGTCGGTTCAAACGAAAATTTTTGTGGATTTTTCGTAGCTCGGTGCTATTTTCTATATTTTATGTAAGATATGGATCTTTTTATTAAATGATATAATTTTTATATCCTTTGTTTGTCTTCTCTTAATTTTCAGTTTAATATGGCGATCTACCAGTTCCAACGGACATTTTTACTGATTTTTCCTATCCTGTGGCTATTTTTCTACATTTTATGGAAGATATGGATCATTTTATTAAATGATATGATTTTTTGGCCTAATTTTGTCTTGTCTTATTTTTTTAGTTTAAGATGGCATTCTCCTGGTTCCAACGGAAATTTTTGCGGATTTTTTGAACTATCTGTTATTTTCTATATTTTCTAGAAGTTATGGATCTTTTTAATAAATAATATTATTTTTGGCCTAATTTTGTCTTCTCATATTTTTCAGATGACGATGGCGATCTCCGGGTTCCAATTAACATTTTTACATATTTTCTAAGTCCGGTACAATTTTTCTACATTTTATGGAAGATGTGGATCATTTTATTAAATGGTATGATTTTTTGTCCCAATTTTGTCTTCTCTTATTTATTAGTTGAAGATGGCATTCTCTCTGTTCCAACGGATATTTTTGTGGATTTTTGGACCTAGAGGCTATTTTCTATGTTTTCTGGTAGATATGGATCTTTTATTATATAATTTGATTTTTAGCCTTATTTTGTCTTCTCTTATTTGTCAGATTAAGATGGCAATGTCTCGGTTCCAACGAACATTTTTGCGGTTTTTCTAAGCTATTGGCTATTTTCTAGATTTTCTGTAAGATATGTATCTTTAAAATAAATGATATGATTTTTATAGCCTAATTTTGATTTCTTTAATTTTTAAATTGAAGATGGTGATCTCCGGTTCAAACAGTCATTTTTGCAGATTTTACTTAGCTCGAAGCTATTTTTTCCAATCTTTTAGTTAAATGATATGATATTTTTGCCTAATTTTGTCTTCTCTTATTTTTTTTTAATTGAAGATAGCGATCTCTATTCCAACGGATATTTTTGCAGATTTTTCTGAGCTCGGGGCTATTTTCTGCATTTTCTGGATGATTTGGATCATTTTATTAAATGATAAAAATTTTGGCCTAATTTTATATTCTCTTATTTTTAGTTGAAGATGGCGATCTCCCTGTTCCAATGGGTATTTTTGGGGATTTTTCTATGCACAGTGCTATTTTCTATATTGTATTGAAGATATGGATCTTTTTATTAAATGATATGATTTTTAGCCTAATTTTGTCATCTCTTATTTTTCAGTTGAAGATGGCGATCTTCCGGTTCCAACAGACATTTTTACAGATAATTTTGATCTCGAGGCTATTTTCTATATTTTCTTGAAGATGTAGATATTTTTATTAAATGATATGAATTTTGGCCTAATTTTGTCTATTCTTATTATTCAGTTGAAGATAGGGGTGTGCGAGTCAGGGTACCCTGTGTTTTTTATGTTACCCGAACCCTACCCGATAAGGGACCGGTTCCTAAAATTTGGACCCAGAACCTACCCCATTGGACCCTATACCTAGAACCTACCCGGACCTTATGGTTCCAGGTAGGATAGGGGTACCTTGTAATTAATTACGTTATTTTACATTACATTAATTAATTAGTTTAATGTATATTAATATGATGATGCGGTCACATCAACTGAATTCCAGTAAGGTTCAAGGGACCTCATTGTCTTTTTTATGATCACACATTTGCTAATCATGATTAGTCAAATGCTTAAGCCGCTGCTTTTTAAAAAAACTTCATGAGCCTTATGGATGACAACAATTAAGGTTGGGTTAGTGATCATATAATTTGACATGTTGCCTATTTGACTGTATACCAACCGATCAAAGTGAAGTTTACACAATTTAAGGAAATGCTTTGGGTCAATGAAGACCTCTTTTCCTTGCTCACATGGGATGGTGAGACGGAGAGTGAGCAAGGTAGATTATTCAGAATAAAGTAATGCCTTTGATGTAATGATAGAGACTTTAGGGGGTAGAAAGTGGGGGGCATTATCCCAAGCATTTGTTTAGAATGATGTGATTACATCTCCGACTGGTATTACATTTATGCAGAAGCTTCAGAGTAATATATGCATATTAATTTCCCTCGTTCATGATCGAACTCCTAATTAAGATGTTTATGTAATATATGTAAATCGGTTCCGATTCCGGGTACCCGTTTTCTATAGATGGGAACCAGAACCGGACCCGATTTACACCGGTTCCTAATTTTCTTACTAGGAACCTACCCGGAACTAATGGGTATCTAGCCAGAACCTACCCGTTCGAGTAGGTTCCGATCGGGTATCTGGGTACCATGTACCCACGCACACCCCTAGTTGAAGATGTCGATCTTCCTGTTCCAACGAAAATTTTTGCGGATTTGTTTGGGACTATTTTTCTTCCTTTTCTGGAAGATATGCATATTTTTATTAAATGATATGATTTTTTAGCCCAATTTTGTCTTCTCTTTTTTATTGAAGATGGTGATCTCCTGGTTCCAATTTACATTTGTGCGGATTTTTTGAGCACGGGCTATTTTCTATTTTTATAAGGTATAGATCTTTATATTAAATGTTATGATATTATAGCCTAATTTTTTCTTCTCTTATTTTTCATTTGAAGATGGCGATCTCCCGGTTTCAACGGACATTTTTGCGTATTTTTTGAGCTCGGGTCTATTTTTCTACATTTTCGAGATATTTGGATCTTTTATTAAATGATATAATTTTTATATCCATTGTTTGTCTTCTCTTATTTTTATCTATTGAATATGGCGATCTACCGGTTCCAGCGGACATTTTTAGTGGATTATTCTAACATTGGGGCTATTTTCTAAATTTTTGGAAGATATGTATCTTTTTATCAAATGATTTGATTTTTGGCCTAATTTTGCCTTCTATTTTTTAGTTGAAGATATCGATCTCCCGGTTCCAACTGATATTTTCGCGGATTTTTCTAAGTTCAGTGCTATTTTCTACATTTTATGGAAGATGTGTATATTTTTTATTAAATGAGATGATTTTTATATCCTACATTTTTCTTCTCTTATTTTTTCAAGTGATGGAGGCGATCTACTGGTTCCAAAAGACATTTTTGCTGCCTTTTTCTTAGCTTGGAACTATTTGTCCATATTTTTCTGTAAGATATGTTATTTTTAATGAAATGATACAATTTTTTGGCCTAATTGTGTCTTCTGTTTTTTAGTTGAAGATGGTGACCTCTCGGTTCAACCAGACATTTTTGCAGAATATTCTGACCTCAAGGCTATTTTCTAAATTTTCTGGAAGATATGCATCTTTTTACTAAATGATAAGATTTTAGCCTAATTTTGTGTTCTCTTATTTTTCAGTTCAAGATGGTGATCTGCCGGTTCCAATGGAAATTTTTATGGATTTTTTGCAGCATGGTGCTATTTTCTATATTTTATGCAAGATATGGATATTTTTATTAAATGATATAATTTTTATATCCTTTTTTTCCTCTTATTTTTTTCAGTTGAATATGGCGATCTACCAGTTCCAACGGATATTTTTATTGATTTTTCCTATCCTGTGGTTATTTTTCTACATTTTATGGAAGATATGGATCATTTTATTAAATGATATGATTTTTAGCCTAATTTTGTCTTCTCTTATTTTTAGTTTAAGATGGCATTCTCCTGGTTTCAACGGACATTTTTACAGATTTTTTGAACTAGAGGCTATTTTCTATTTTTCTGGAAGTTATGGATCTTTTTAAATAAATATTATGATTTTTTGGCCTAATTTTGACTTCTGATATTTTTTAGATGAATATGGCGATTTCCGAGTTCCAATTGACATTTGCGGATTTTCTAAGTTCGGGGCAATATTTTTGCATTTTATGGAAGGTATGGATCATTTTATTAAATGATATGACTTTTTGGACCAATTTTGTCTTCTCTTATTTATGAGTATGGCATTCTCTCTGTCCCAATGGATATTTTTATGGATTTTTTGACCAAGAAGCTATTTCTATGTTTTCTGGAAGATATGGATCTTTTTATTATATAATTTGATTTTTACGCATTATTTTGTCTTCTCTTATTTTTTAGATTAAGATGGCGATCTCCCAGTTCCAACAGACATTTTTGCGTTTTTTCCTAAATTTTCTAAATTTTCTTGTTATTTCCTAAATTTTCTAAATTGGTTATTTCCTAAATTTTCTAAATTGGTTATTTCCTAAATTTTCTGTAAGATATTTATCTTTAAATTAAAATATATGATTTTATAGCCTATTTTTGTCTTCTCAAATTTTTCTGTTGAAGATGGTGATCTCCCGGTTCAAACAGACATTTTTGCGGATTTTACTTAACTCGGAGCTATTTTCTATATTTTCTGGAAGTATGCATCTTCTAGTTAAATGATATGATTTTGTGCCTAATTTTATCTTATCTTATTTTTTAGTTGAAGATAGCGATCTCTCTGTTCCAACAGATATTTTCACGGATTTTTCTGAGCTCGGGGCTATTTCTGCATTTTCTGGATGGAATGGACCATTTTATTTAATGATAAAAATTTTGGCCTAATTTTATCTTCTCTTATTTTTTTAGTTCAAGATGGCAATCTCTATGTTCCAACGAATATTTTTGGGGATTTTTCTATGCTCGGTGCTATTTTCTATATTTTATTGAAGATATAAATCTCATTATTAAATGATATTATTTTAGCCTAAAATTTTCATCTCTTATTTTCTCATTTGAAGATAGCGATCGCCCAGTTCCAGCGGACATTTTTTCGGATTGTTTTTGAGCTCGAACCTATTTTTCTACATTTTTTGAAGTTATGGATATTTTTATTAAATGATATGATTTTTTGGCCTAAATTTGTTTACGCCTATTTTTCAGTTGAAGATGGCGATCTCTCGGTTCCTACGGACATTTTTGCCGATTATTCTGACTTCGGGGCTATTTTCTAAATTTTCTTGAAGGTATGGATATTTTTATTAAATGATATGATTTTTGGCCTAATTTCGTCGACTCTTATTTTTCAGTTGAAAATGGCAATCTTCCGGGTCCAACGAAATTTTCGCAGATTTTTCAAAGCTTGGTGCTATTTTCTAAATGTTATGCAAGATATGAATTTTTTATCAAATGATTTGATTTTTATATCCTGCGTTTTTCTCTTATTTTTCAGTTGAATATTGCGATCTACCGGTTCCAGTAGACATTTTTAATGATTTTTGTTAGCATGGGTCTATTTTTCTTCATTTTATGGAAGATATGGATCATTTTTGTAAATGATATGTTTTTGGTCTAATGTTGTCTTCTCTTATTTTCAGTTGAAGATGGAGTTCCCACGGTTTCAACAGAGATTTTTGCGGATTTTTTGACCTTGAGTCTATTTTCTACATTTTCTAGAAGATTTGGAACTTTTTATTAAATAACAAGATTTTGGCCTAATTTTATCTTCTTATATTTTTCAGATGAAGATGGCGATCACCCAGTTCAAAAGATATTTTTGCCGCTTTTTCTGAGCTTCGGGCTATTTTCTACATTTTCTGTAAGCTATAAATCTTTAGATTAAATGATATGATTTTTATAACCTAATTTTGTTTTCTCTTATTTTTCAGTTGAAAATGGCGATCTCTCGGTTCCAACAGACATTTTTAAGGATTTTGTTGACACGGGGCTATTTTCTACATTTTATTGAAGATATGGATCTTTTTATTAAATGATATGATTTTAAGCCTAATTTTGTCTTCTTTTATTTTTCGCTTGATGATGTCAATCTCCCGCTTCCAACAGACATTTTTGCAGATATTTCTGAGCTTGGGACTAATTTCTACATTTTCGGTATGTTATGGATCTTTTTATTAAATGACTTTTCTTAGCTTTCTGAGTTTTCGGTATGTTATGGACTAATTTCTACATTTTCTGAGCTTGGCCAAATTTTGTCTTTTCTTTTTTCAGTTGAAGATGACGATCTACCATTTCCAACGGACATTTGTGCAGAATTTCTAAGATCCGGGCTATTTTCTAAATTTTCTGGAAGATATTGATTTTTATATTAAGTGATATGATATTTATTGTCTTATTTTGCCTTCTCTTACTTTTCTGTTGAAGATGGCGATTCCCCATTACAAAGGATATTTTTGCGGCTTTTTTTGTGCTCAAGACTATTTTTCCACATTTTTTGGGAAGTTAAAGATCTTTTATTAAACGATATGATTTTTAGGCCAAATTTTGATTCTTATATTTTTTTCCATTAAAGATGGTGATCGCCCCGGTTCCAATTAACATTTTTGCTGAATTTACTGAGCTCCGGGCTATTTTCTGAATTTTCTGCATGATATGAATCTTTATATTAACTAATATGATTTTTGTAGACTAATTTTGTCTTCTCTGATTTTTTTTAGTTGAAGATATCGATCTCCTTGTTCCAACGGTTCCATTGGACATTTGTAAGTATTTTTCTGAGCTTGGTGCGATTTTCTACATTTTATGGAAGATATGTATCTTGTTATTGAATGAAATAATTTTTTGCCCTAATTTGGTCTTCTCTTATTTTCCAGTTGATGATGGCGATTTTCCAGTTCCAACTGACATTTTTCAGATTTTTCTGAACTCCAAGCCATTTTCTGCATTTTCTGTTTGATATGAATCTTTATATTAAATGATATGATTTTTATATCCTAATTTTGTCTTCTCTTATTATTTAGTTGAATATGGTGATCCCCCGGTTCTAAAGGACATTCTTACCGATTTTTCTGAGCTCGGGGCTATTTTTATACATTTTCGGGAAGTTTTGGATTTATTTATTAAATGATATGATATTTTGACCTAATATTTTCTTCTATTATTTCTTCAGTTGAAGATGGCAATCTCCCGGTTCCAACGAATATTTTTGCAGATTTTTCTTAGCTCAAGGCTATTTTCTAAATTTTCGGAAAGTTATGTATCTTTTTATTAAATGATATGATTTTTATAATCGAAGTTTGTCTTCTCTTATTTTTCAATTGAAAATGGCGATCTCCTAGTTCCAACTGACATTTTTGCATATTTTTTGAGCTAGGTGCTATTTTCTACATTTTATGGAAGATATAGAACTTTTTATTAAATAATATGATTTTTATAGCCTACATTTGGCTTCTCTTATTTTACAGTTGAAGGTGTCGATCTCCCAGTTCAAACGGACAATTTTAAAGACTTTTCTTAGCTTGAGGCTATTTTTCTACATTTTCTTGAAGATATGTATCTTTTTATGAAATTTTATGATTTTTTGGCCAAATTTTGTCTTCTCTTTTTTTACTTTGAAGATGGCGATCTCCTTGTTCCAATGGACATTTGTACGGATTTGTTTTGAGCTGAGTGTTATTTTCTATATATTTTTTGTATAATTTGAATTTCTATATTAAATGATATGATTTTTATAACTTAATTTTCTCATCTCTTATTTTTCAGTTGAAGATGGTGATCTCCTGGTTCCAAATGACATTTTTTGTAGATTTTTCTGAGCTTGGGGCTATTTTTCTACATTTTCGAGAAGTTATGAATCTTTTATTAAATGATATGAATTTTCGGCCTAATTTTGCCTTCTCATATTTTTAAGAAGAAGATGGCGATCTCCGGGTTCAAACTGACATTTTTGCAAATTTTCCAAGTTCGGCGCAATTTTCTACATTTTATGGAAGATATGGATCATTCTATTAAATGATATGATTGTTTGGCCTAATTTTGTCTTCTCTTATTTTTCCATTGAAGACGGCATTCACTTGGTTCATATGGATATTTTTGCGAATTTCTTTTGATGTAGAGGCTGTTTTCTACATTTTCTGGAAGATATGGATCTTTTATTATATAATATAGTTTTTAAGCCTAATTTTGTCTTCTCTTATTTTTCAGATAAGATGGTGATGTCCCGGTTCCAACAGACATTTTTGCAGTTTTTCTTAGCTACTAGCTATTTTCTAAATTTTCTGTAAGATATGTCTCTTTAAATTAAATGATATGATTTTTCTAACCTAATTTTGTCTTCTCTTATTTTTCAGTTGAAAATGGTGATCTCCCGGTTCAAACAAATATTTTTGCAGATTTTTCTTAGCTCGGAGCTGTTTTCTCTATTTCCTGGAAGATATGCATCTTTTAGTTAAAAGATATAATTTCTTGCCTAATTTTATCTTCTCTTATTTTTCAATTGAGGATATTGATCTCTCTGTTCCAATAGACATTTTCGCGGATTTTTTTGAGCTCGGGGCTATTTTCTGCATTTTCTAGAAGATATGGATCATTTTATTAAATGATAAGTTTTTTGGCCTAATTCTCTTACTTTTTAGATGAAGATGGCGATCTCCTGGTTCCACCAGACATTTTGCAGATTTTTCTTAGCTCTGAGTTATTTTCTACATTTTCTGGAAGATATGGATCTTTAGACTAAATGATATGATTTTTGTAGCAAATTTTTGTCTTCTCTTATTTTTCAGTTGAAGATAACGATCTCCCAACGAACACTTTTGCGGATTTTTCTGATCTCAGGGCTATTTTCTACATTTTCTCGATGTAAGGATCTTTATATTAATTGACTTGATTTTTGTTGCCTAATTTTGTTTTCCCTTATTTTTCGGTTGATGATGGTGATCTTTTTATTAAATGATTTGATTTTTGGTCTTATTTTGTCATCTCTTATCTTTTAGTTGAAGATTGCGATCTCCCAGTTCCAACGAACATTTTTGCGGATTTTCTAAAATTCGGACAGTTTTTCACTTATTCTGGAAGATATAGATCGTTTTATTAAATGATATCAGAGAAGACAATTTTAGGCCAAAAATGTCCGTTGAAACCGGGAAATCGCCAGATTCAACTGAAATTTAAGAGAAGACAAAATTCAGAACCGAAAAATCACCATCTTCATCTATATAAATGTCCGTCGTAACCGGGATATCGCCATTTCAACTGATAATATTTTTATATATCATTTTCTGAGCTAGGTGATATTTTCTACATTTAACGAAAGATATGTATATTTTTATTAATTGATAAGATTTTTATAGCCTAAATTTGTCTTCTCTTATTTTCCAGTTGAAGATGTCAATCTTTTTAATTAAATGATATGATTTAAAGCATAATTTTGTCCTCTCTTATATTCCAGTTGAAAATGGTGATCTCTCGGTTCAACGGACATTTTTACAGATTTTTCGGACCTCGGTGCTATTTTGCACATTTTTGGAAAATATGAATCATTTTGTTAAATGATAAGATACTTTGGCCTGATTTTTTCTTCTCTTACTTTCCAGTTGAAGATGCCGATCTCCTGGTTCCAACTGACATTTTTACGGCTTTTTATAAGCTCGGGGCTATTTTCTACACTTTCTAGAAGATAATAATCTTTATATTAAATGATAGGATTTTAATATCTAATTTTTCTTCTCTTATTTTTCAGTTGAAGATGCAATCTCCTAGTTCCAACGAACATTTTTGCGAATTTTTCTGAGCTCCAGGCTATTTTCTATATTTTATTAAGGATATGGATCTCTTTATTAAATGACAAGACTTTTATAGCCTAAATTTGTCTCCTGATATTTTTCAGTTGAAGAAGGCGATCTCCAGGTTCTAATAGACATTTTTGCCGAGTTTTCTTAGCTTTAGCCTATTTTTCTGCATTTTCAGGAAGATATGAATCTTTTTATTAAATGATATGTTTTTTGGCCTAATTTTGTCTTCTCTTTTTTCAGTTGAAGATGGCAATCTCACGGTTCCAACATGCATTTGTGCGTATTTTTCTGGGCTTGGTGCCATTTTCTACATTTTTGGCAGATATGATTCTTTTATTAAATGAAATGATTTTTTGGCCTAATTTTGTCTTCTTTAAATTTTTCTAAACTCCGAGCCATTTTCTGCATTTTCTTTTTGATATGAATATTTATATTAAATGATATGATTTTTATATCCTAAATTTGTCTTCTCTTATTATTCAGTTGAAGATTGCGATCTCTTGGTTCTAAAGGACATTTTACCGATTTTTCTGAGCTCGGAGCTATTTTTCTACATTTTCGGTATGTTATGGATCTATTTATTAAATGACATGATTTTTTAACCTAATTTTTTCTTCTATTATTTTTTCAGTTGAAGATGGCGATCTCCCGGGTCCAACGAACTTTTTTGCGGATTTTTCTGTGCTCAATGCTATTTTCTACATTTTCGAAAAGATGTGTATATTTTTATTAAATGATATGATTTTTATAGTCTAAGTTTGTCGTCTCTTATTTTTAGTTAAAAATGGCGATCTCCCGGTTCCAATAGATATATTTGCGTATTTTTTGAGCCAAGTGCTATTTTCGACATTTTATGGAAGATATAGAACTTTTTATTAAAAAATATTATTTTATAGCCTACATTTGTCTTCTCTTAATTTTTCAATTAAAGATGTCAATCTCCTGGTTCCAACGGACATTTTTGCAGATTTTTCTTAGTTTGAGACTATTTTTCTATATTTTCTTGAAGATATGTATCTTTTTGTGAAATGATATGATTTTTTTGGCCTAATTTTGTCTTCTCTTTTTTACTTTGAAGATGGTGATCTTATTGTTCCAATGTACATTTTTGCAGATTTATTTTGAGCAACGTGTTATTTTCTATATTTTTTGTATACTATGAATTTCTATTTTAAATGATATGATTTTTATAACCTAATTTTGTTATCTCTTATATTTTAGTTGAAGATGGCGATCTCCTACTTCCAAGTGACTTTTTTTGCAGATTTTTTGAACTCGGGGCTATTTTTCTATATTTTAGAGAAGGTATGGATCTTTTTATTAAATGATATGATTTTTTGGCTAATTTTGTCTTCTCATATTTTTAAGATGAAGATGGCGATCTCCGGGTCCTAACTGGCATTTTTGCAGATTTTCTAAGTTCAGAGCAATTTTTCTACAATTTATGGAAGATATGGATCATTTTATTAAATGATATGATCTTTTGGCCTAATTTTGTCATCTCTTATTTTTCTGTTAAAGATGGCGTTCTCTCGGTTCATATGGATATTTTTACGGATTTGTTTTGACGTAGAGGTTATTTTCTACATTTTCTGAAGATATGGATCGTTTCATTATATAAGTTGGTTTTAAGCCTAATTTTGTCTTCTCTTATTTTTTAGATTAAGATGGTGATCTCCCGATTCCAACAGATATTTTTGCAGTTTTTTTCTTAGCTACTGGCTATTTTCTAATTTTTCTGTAAGATATGTATCTTTAAATTAAAAGATAGAATTTTTCTAGCCTAATTTTATCTTCTCTTATTTTTCAGTTGAAGATGGTGATCTCCCGGTTCAAACATACATTTTTTGCAGATTTTACTTAGTTTGGAGCTATTTTCTGTATTTTCTGGAAGATATGCATCTTTTAGTTAAAAGATATAATTTTTTGCCTAATTTTGTCTTCTCTTAATTTTCAATTGAGGATATTGATCTCTATGTTCCAACAGACATTTGTGCAGATTTTTTGAGCTCGGGGCTATTTTCTACATTTTCTGGAAGATTGGGATCGTTTTGTTAAATGATATGATTTTTTGGCCTAATTTTGTCGTCTCTTACTTTTCATATGAAGATGGTGATCTCTTGGTTCCAACGGACATTTTTCGGATTTTTCTTAGCTCTGGGTTATTCTACATTTTCTATAAGATATGGATCTTTAGATTAAATGATATGATGTTTATAGCCAAATTTTTTTCTCTTAATTTTTAGTTGAAGATGACGATCTCCCGACGAACATTTTCTGTGGATTTTTTTGAGCTCAGGGCTATTTTCTATATTCTCTTGAAGATAAAGATCTTTATAATAATTGATATGATTTTTGTTGCCTAATTTTGTCCTCTTATTTTTCGGTTGATGATGGCGATATTTTTATTAAATGATTTGAGTTTTAGTCTTATTTTGTCTTCTCTTTTATTTCAGTTGGAGATGGTGATCTCCCAGTTCCAACAGGCATTTTTGCGGATTTTTCTGAAATTCGGACTATTTTTCACATATTTTGGAATGTTTAGATCATTTTATTAAATGATTTCAGAGAAGACAAAATTAGGCCAAAAATGTCCGCGGAACCCGGGAAATCGCCATCTTCAACTGAAATATAAGAGAAGACAAAATTTAGAACCGGGAAATTGTCATCTTCATCTATAAAAATGTCCGTTGTAATCGGAATATCACCATCTTCAACTGATAAGATTTTTATATATCATTTTCTGAGCTTGGTGCTATTTTCTACATTTTAAGAAAGAGATATATTTATTTATTAATTGATAAGATTTTTATAGCCTAAATTTGTCTTCTCTTATGGTAATATTTCTATTAAATGATATTTAAGCCTAATTTTGTCTTCTTTTATATTCTAGTTGAAAATGGCAATCTCTCGGTTCCAACGGACATTTTTGCAGATTTTTCTGACTTCTGAGCTATTTTCCACATTATTGGAAGATATGTATCATTTTGTTAAACGATATGATATTTTGGCCTAATTTTGTCTTCACTTATTTTTCAGTTGAAGATGGCGATCTCTCGGTTCCAACGGACATTTTTGTGGATTTTTATGAGCTCGGTGCTATTTTCTATATTTTATGAAAGAAGAGGTTCTTTTATAAAATGATATGATTTTTATTGCATACATTCTATTCTATTATTTTTTAGTTGAAGATGGCGATCTACCATTTCAACAGAAATTTTTGCGGATTTTTCTTTGTTTGAGACTATTTTTCTTCCTTTTCTAAAAGATATGCATATTTTTATTAAATGATACGTTTTTGGGCCCAATTTTGTCTTCTCGTTTTTCAATTGAAGATGGCGATCTCCCGGTTCCAATTTACATTTGTGCGGATTTTTTTGAGCTCCGGTCTATTTTCTGCTTTTTCTATAAGATAAGGATCTTTATATTAAATGATATGATTTTATTGCCTAATTTTGTCTTCTCTTATTTTTCAGTTGAAGATGGCGATCTCCCGGTTTCAACGGATATTTTTGCGGATTTTTCTGGGCTCGAGTCTATATTTCTACATTTTCGGGAAATTATGGATCTTTTTATTAAATGATATAATTTTTATATCCATTGTTTGTCTTCTCTGATTTTTATCAGTTGAATATGGCTATCTACCGGTTCCAACAGACATTTTAAGCCGATTATTCTAACCTCGGGGCTTTTTACTAAATTTTCTTGAAGTTATGGATATTTTTATCAAATGATTTGATTTTTGGCCTAATTTTGCCTTCTATTATTTTTTAATTGAAGATAGTGATCTCCCGGTTCCAATGGATATTTTTGCGGATTTTTTTGAGTTCAGTGCTATTTTCTGTATTTTATGAAAGATATGTATCTTTTTATAAAATGAGATGATTTTATAGCCTACATTTTTTTCCTCTTATTTTTTCAAGTGAAAGAGGCGATCTACTGGTTCCAACAGACATTTTTGGGACTTTTCTTAGTTTGTGACTATTTGTCCACATTTTTTGTAAGATATGTATTTTATAATGAAATGTTACGATTTTTTGGCCTAATTGTGGTTTCTGTTTTTAGTTGAAAATGGCGATCTCTGGGTTCAACCAGACATTTTTGCAGATTATTCTGACCTCAAGCCTATTTTCTAAATTTTCTGGACGATATGCATCTTTTTTATTAAATGATAATATTTTGGCCTAATTTTGTCTTTTCTTATTTTTCAGTTGAAGATGGCGAACTGCCGATTCCAACGAAATTTTTTGTGCATTTTTCGCAGGTTGGATCTTTTTATTAAATGATATAATTTTTATATCCTTTGTTGTCTTCTCTTATTTTTTTTCAGTTGAATATGGCGATCTACCAGTTTCAACAGACATTTTTACTGATTTTTCCTATCCTGTGGCTATTTTTCTACATTTTATGGAAGATATGGATCATTTTATTAAATGATATGCTTTTTGGCCTAATTTTGTCTTCTCTTAGTTTTCAGTTTAAAATGGCGTTCTCCTGGTTCAACGAACATTTTTGCAGATTTTTTGAACTAGAGGCTATTTACTATATTTTCTGGAAGTTATGGATCCTTTTAATAAATAATATTATTTTTGGCCTAATTTTTTCTCATATTTTTCAGATGAAGATGGCGATCTCCGGTTTCCAATTGACATTTTTGCGGATTTTCTAAGTCCAGGGCAATTTTTCGCATTTTATGGAAGATGAGGATCATTTTATTAAATGGTATGATTTTTGGCCCAAGTTTATATTCTCGTATTTATTAGTTGAAGATGGCATTCTCTCTGTTCCAACGGAATTTTGTTTTCTCTAATTTTTCAATTGAAGATGATGATCTCCCAGTTCAAACAGACATTTTTTGCGGATTTTACTTAGCTCGGAGCTATTTTCTCTATTTTCTGGAAGATATGCATCTTTTAGTTAAATGATATATTTTTTTGCCTAATTTTGTCTTCTCTTATTTTTTTAGTTGAAGATAGCGATCTCTCTGTTCTAAGGGATATTTTTGCAGATTTGTTTGAGCTCGTGGCTATTTTCTGCATTTTCTGGATGGTATTTGTTACGACTAATTTGGGCCAGCCCGAGTTACAACGGCCCACGGCCCAGCCTCAAAGGGGACGCCAACTAGAGAAGACTGGCCCGCCCGGAAAGGCCCACAGACGGGGCTGGAGGCCCGGCCACTCCACCCTCGGGGGCACCCGACTAGCCCCCATTCGGCCCGATTAACCGCCCCTCGGAATCCGTGATCCCATAATGGCCATTAACTGACCCGTTAATGGGCCACCCCTCCACTACGCACGAGTGGGAGGAGGCAGAGGCGGATCGTGGGGACGTGAGAGGAGGCGGGACGTGGGGCAATCATGAGGGACCCTATAAGGGGAAGGCCAGGATGACGGAGAAAGGGATCGAGACTCAGGTAATCAACAGAGAGGTACTCCATCAACGACCTAGGCATTCGCCACTCCATTTCCTCCCTCCCCCAAACTCGCGCCGCCTGGGTTGACGTTCTGGATTCCTTACAAGCCGGATCTCCCCCGCCGAGTATCCCTTCAGACCTTGATCTGACTTAGGCATCGGAGGGGATTTGGCCGAAACCTAGGTCCGGCCTCCCTGACGAGTTTCCTCATCTGTCCAGGAAGAAGATATCCGAGGCGCCGAGGCTACCCCTCAGCGTCGGTCGGCTACCCCCATCACAGTCGTCAGGTGGACGGCTGCTCAAGCACCAACCCACTTGCAAGGCGCCGAGGCTACCCCTCGACGCAGATCTGACCGAGGCCGAGCACGACCCAGCCGAGGCCGAGCGTGACCCACCGAGCCGAGGCTTCTCCTCAGCTCCCCGAAGGCAGAGGATCGACGCTACCCGGGGACTCCCCCGTCTGCACCTGACCCTCCTCCCTCCCATGTCGAGAACAAGCGGGCTCGGCGATCCCAAGGGACCCCTAAGTCGGCCCCTTGACCACGTTGACCACACAGCCGACGGTCAACGAACTGTGGTGAGAAAACACCCGTAAACATCTGGCGCCGTCTGTGGAAACGAACTAACACCCACGTCAAACCACCAAGATGGAACCCATCAGCAATGGCCTAGGGCGCATGCCACCCATCCCGGAGGAGGGCGCATACCACGCCCCCGTCGAGAACCCGAACGGCTACGCTACCGGAGAGACCGACAACGCCCGGCTGGCCACGCAGGGGCAACTCCGAGCCTACGCGTAGGAGACCAACACCAACATCCAAATTTTAGTCGTGACGATTCAACAGCTTGTTAGCAGTACTCCCACCCCCGAGGGTGGGGAGGGACAGGCCTACCGCCAGGGAGAGGATCGCCGACCTCTTCGCTCCGCCGTGGTTGCCGACCATGGAAAAGGAGTGCACAACATAGAGAGGAGGTTCACCATGCCTGGTTTTTCCCCGGCACGGTCTCCCACTCCCACCTCATTCAGAGAGGGAAATGGGAGGGACTCGGAGCAGACGGACGGCATCTCGATGACAGCCTCGTCCTCACGCCAGGGATCGTACAAACGTAGGCGGGATGATCCCCGGTCAGCGAGCGTCCGGTCTTACCAGAGCGGAGGTAGCCGACGAGCAGGGACCCACCACCAGAAGAGCCGGAAGGGATGTTCGCGCCGATCGAGTCCAGCACCCAAGACGGCGAAGGCCCAAGAGGAGGTCAAGCTTCCGTCGGCCCACCCGTGCGGCCGAACGGCCAAGAGGCGGGCGAAGTGGAGCGACCCGGGTGCATTAGCGGAGAACGATGCCCCCTGAATCAGAGGATAACCGAGGCACGGATACCCTCGAACTTCAAGGTACCGACACTGGAGAAATACAACGGCATCAGCGACCCCGCGGATCATGTGATGGACTACGAGGGGGTCATGGCGTTCCAGGGGGGCCGATGACACCCTGCTCTGCAGGGGCTTCTACTCCACCCTACAGGGAGCCGCGCGGACCTGGTACCTCAGCCTGCCCGGTCAGTCAATAGCCAGCTTTGAGGAGCTCACCCAGTTGTTCTGCAAGCAATTTATGGCCGGGCGGTAGGTAAGACCTGATTCGGAACACTTGTTCAATGTGGTACAGGGACCGGCCGAATCTCTCAGACACTTCATGCGTCGCTTCAATGTGGAGCGATTGAGCATTGATAGATGCCCCGAGCTGGTTGTGAAGGCGGCCATGAAGAAAGGCCTGCGACATAGGGGCTTGAAGAAATCACTACACAGCGACCCCCGGAAGGACCTCGTCGGAATTATGGCCCGAGCAGAATGTTTCAAGCTGACAGAAGAGGCCCTGGCTGTCGATGAAGGTAAGACCAGGCGTGGGACCAAGCGCGATGAGAGCGAGCATCGCAACACGGAGGAGCATCGACAAGAGAAGAGGCCCAGAGGAAGACCACGGAGGGAAGAGCCCCGGCACTCCTCAGTGACCGCCACACCGGACGTGATCCTAGCGCAAGCCCAGAAGGAGGGACACATGAGCCGACCTCCCCCAAGGATGAAGAAAGGCGGGAGGGATGAAGAGAAGTACTGCAAGTACCACAAAGACAACGGCCACGATACCGACGACTGTTGGTATCTGAAGAAGACATCGAGAAGCTTGTGAGTCGGGGGCACATGAAGAACTTCGCCAACGACCCCGCATCGGGAGAAGGAATGTCCAAACAGCAGGACAAAGGAAAAAGGGTGAACGCGGTCCAGACGGTTACGCGTGTCATCGAGTGAGGGGATAGAGTAGACAGCCGCCGCTCCGCCGGGGGAGGGCTATCCTGCCAGAACCTCCCCTGTCTTTTGTCGCCTTTTTCTTTTTCATTACTCCAAATGTATTGTCTCATGGGAATGAAGGCATACTCTGTCAGTGCAGATTCAATCACCTGTTTTAAGCAGATGATTCGGGACACATAGGAGGACTCAATCAAGGCAACCACGGTTAACCATTAAGTGGGAGGAATGCCGCTCCCCAGAGAGTTCGCCAGTCGAGCCCGCAGACCAAGCGGACCGCCCGCTCGTAAGGCCGGGGGCAACTCCCCCAGCCAAGGAGCATGACGGCCGGTCATAAGCCGAGGGGTACTCACCCCCGCAGACCGAGCGAACCGCCCGCTCGTAAGGCTGGGGGCAACTCCCCCAGCAGACGGGCACGACGGCCGGTCATAAGCCGAGGGGTACTCTCCCCCACAAACCGAGCGAACCGCCCGCTCGTAAGACTGGGGGCAACTCCCCCAGCAGACGGGCACGACGGCCGGTCATAAGCCGAGGGGTACTCACCCCCGCAGACCGAGCGAACTGCCCGCTCGTAAGGCTGGGGGCAACTCCCCCAGCAAACGGGCATGACGGCCGGTCATAAGCCGAAGGGTACTCTCCCCCGTAGACCGAGCGAACCGCCCGCTCGTAAGGCTGGGGGCAACTCCCCCAGTAGACGGGCACGACGGCCGGTCATAAGCCTAGGGGTACTCACCCCCGCGGACCGAGCAAAACCGCCCGCTCGTAAGGCTGGGGGCAACTCCCCTAACCGGTGAGCACGACGGCCGGTCATGAGCCGAGGGGTACTCACCCCCACAGACCGAGCGAACCGCCTGCTCATAAGGCTGGGGGGCAACTCCCCCAGCAGACAGGCACGACGGTCGGTCATGAGCCGAGGGGTACTCACCCTCGCGGACCGAGCAAAACCGCCCGCTCGTAAGGCTGGGGGCAACTCCCCTAACCAGCGAGCATGACGGTCGGCCACAAGCCGAGGGATGACCTCCCTCATGGACCGAGTGACCCACTCGCTCGCTAGGCTAAGGAAAATCACCCCGACAGACAGAATTGACGGGAAGAACGACATCCTAAGCCAGACGAGCCCAGGACAACACCCCTAGACGAGGGCAACGACGCCCGTCCGGTCTAGGAATATTGAAGGCTATTCCAAAAGGGAGAACCCCGAAAAAGAGACCAGAGGCGCAAGAAGAACTGACTAGAAGAAATCGTTTTCATTAATGGTATGGGTTACATATCACTTAGCAACATCCTCTCAAGCACTGTTGTTGACAACAAAATTTGTCACCCAAGAAAAGAAAAAAGGGGACAAGGTACAAGGGCTCTTCAGGGGTCCGGAGCGCGAGAGATAGCGTCATCTGGGGCCTCGCCTTGCTCTGAGCAGCGGGGGTCGGTGTGTCCTGGTGGAGGGGGGATCGGCTCCCGAGCGAGCTCCGCGAACTGCCGGAATGACTCCCTGACGACCTCCACTATGCGAGGGGCGAGGAGGTCCTCATAAGTCCCGAAGACCTCCCTCAGGACCGACGCAATCCTCAGCCTTATGGCCGTGTCGACGCCCTTCTCAGCCTCCTCGGCGAAACGGAGCCGCTGACGCAGCTCGGCGAGTTGGCCCCAGAGATCCTCCCTCTCCCGCCGGAACTTTTCTTCCGCTTCTCGGCTCAAGTCATGGACATCCACAAGATCTCGTTTGAGATCATGTACTTGAGACTCGAGCTCGTCGGCACGACGGCGTTGCTGCCGAGCTTCCATGCGGGCACCTTGAAGGGCTACGTCAGCCTCCCCAGCCCGAGCGCGCTCCCGATTTAAGGAATCCTTGATGTTCCTCAATCGGGTCGTCCGGCGTTGCGCCTCAACAGCCATCGCGATGGCCTGCAAACGAAAGAGAGGTGGATTATACCAAGGAGGATCGAAGGGCAGGGCAACTATCTGAAAATGACAGGAATTCGAACCTGTCGGAGATGACCGACCAGAGAGTCCGACAATATGTCCACGGGGGACAACTCCAAGAGGGAACGGTCCCCCGGAAGGACGGAGTCCACCGCCGGCCGATTCGCCAAGGCCATATCAAGGGGCACCGAGTCCCCGGGGGGATCAGCAGGGCCTGCTGAGGCGCTCAGTAGGACGCAGACAGCCCCCAAGACCGAAGGGGTAGCCAGGGAGTGACGACGGCGTGGGCGGCAGGGTCGGCCGCGACGATCAGCACGATTGCCTTGCCGGGATCCGTCGGCGCGACGGCGGGAGCCGGAGAAGCAGCCTGCCCACCGTTCTTCCGCGACTTCTTCCCGTTGGGGCCAGCGGTAACTGGGGGAGAGCGCTTGTGACTCCCGCCTGCGGACGGCCGAGGAGTCGATCCGGAACCCTCAACAAGGAGGGGGTCGATCCCAGTGACTTCTCCTCGGGGGGGGGCCCGATGCGACCCGTGGGGGAGACTTGGCCTCAATCCTCCCCGAAGGAGGCTCGGACCGGCGCAACTCTTCATCTACAGAGCGGCGAGGCGCCCGTCCGGAAGAGCTCCCACGGCCCCGGCGAGATCCCAGCCGAATAAGCTCGTCAACATCGTGGGTGAATTCGCGGCCAGCCATCCCTGTGAGAGGAAGCGAAATCAGGGTGAGCCAGAGGTTAAACAGAAGGAAGGGAGACAACTTACCGGGGGACCACAAAGTACACTTAAGAAGCAGGTCGTCTAGCAAATGCCAGATCGACCTCTCCTCAAGAGAAAGTGACGACAGGAGGCGGACCACGGCCCGCTCGGCCTCGGATAAGGTTACCGCCCTGTCGGTTTGTTGCGAACTCCCCCAACCTGTCAAGATCAATGAGACCCGGGGAAAGACAACGAAAACAAAACTGGAGTCCCAGTTCCCCGACCAAGGGGGCAGACCGAGCAGGCACACCCGCCCCGCATGGGCTCGGAGGTACAGCCAAGATCCGAGGCCAACCATCTGGATCCGGTAAAAGTGAAAGAGGAGGGGGAGAGACAGCTCCAGGCCGTGAGTGATACAAAGCATAATGAACCCGGTCAACACCGTGACAGAGGATGGTGTTAGCTGGCACAGGGTGACTTTCAAGGAATCTGTGAATTGAATGATAAAAGGGTGGAGGGGGAAGCGGAGCCCCAGATGGAACATCTCGACGTAGACACCAACCTCGTTACTCTGCGGGAAACAGATCCGCTCATCTCCAAAGGGAATCCGGACGTCATAGGGCTGACATAAATACATCTCACGTATTTCCCTAGTGACTAAGAAAGGGGCCATAGGTGACGACCGGAGGATCGATGGAGGGATGCCTAATCGCTCGGAAGACAAGGCCACATCGTCCCCAACGGGATCCGGAAAAAGTTTTCCTTTCCCTTTATCCGGGACCCCCGGGGCGGCGAAGGAGCTTTGAACCGCAAGGGATGGGCACGATCGGGACCAGGCATCGGTCCGCCATGACGTGTATCACCTATTCTAAGCATGGCCATAGCCCGAGTTAAAGAGTGGGAGAATTACCTTAATAAGAGCTGGGAAGAAGACAGATGTCGGGAAGAAGAAGCTGGCAGAACGGAGATCAAGAAGGAATGAGCACGAAAGAGTTGAAGCTCGAGGGATTGGAACGTATATATAGAGGACGATGGTTGGATCTGAACCGCCAAGGGAGAGCACGTGGCGATATCAAGACGGCGGCGATGCTTCGAAAACTGCACCAACGGAAGTTCAAACAGAGCGGTAATAATGACATTCATTTAATGGCGGAGCCTCGACTGACGCACCCATCGGATCATGAAAGAGTCACATCACCCGAACTGAACCGACGGAAGCCAAACAGCCCGGGCGATGGGGACAATTGTTACGACTAATTTGGGCCAGCCCGAGTTACAACGGCCCACGGCCCAGCCTCAAAGGGGACGCCAACTAGAGAAGACGGGCCCGCCTGAAAAGGCCCACGGACGGGGCTGGAGGCCCGGCCACTCCACCCTCGGGGCACCCGACTAGCCCCCATTCGGCCCGATTAACCGCCCCTCGAAATCCGTGATCCCATAATGGCCATTAACGGACCCGTTAATGGGCCACCCCTCCACTACGCACGAGTGGGAGGAGACAGAGGCGGATTGTGGGGACGTGAGAGGAGGCGGGACGTGGGGCAATCACGAGGGACCCTATAAGGGGAAGGCCAGGACGATGGAGAAAGGGATCGAGACTCAGGTAATCAACAGAGAGGTACTCCATCAACGACCTAGGCATTCGCCACTCCATTTCCTCCCTCCCCCAAACTCGCGCCGCCTGGGTTGACGTTCCGGCTTCCTTACAAGCCGGATCTCCCCCGCCGAGTATCCCTTCAGACCTTGATCTGACTTAGGCATCGGAGGGGATTTGGCCGGAACCTAGGTCCGGCCTCCCTGACAAGTTTCCTCATCTGTCCAGGAAGAAGATATCCGAGGCGCCGAGGCTACCCCTCAGCGTCGGTCGGCTACCCCCATCGCAGTCATCAGGTGGACGGCTGCTCAAGCACCAACCCACTTGCAAGGCGCCGAGGCTACCCCTCGACGCGGATCCGACCGAGGCCGAGCGCGACCTAGCCGAGGCCGAGCGTGACCCACCGAGCCGAGGCTTCTCCTCAGCTCCCCGAAGGCAGAGGATCGACGCTACCCGGGGACTCCCCCGTCTGCGCCCGACCCTCCTCCCTCCCACGCCGAGAACAAGCGGGCTCGGCGATCCCAAGGGACCCCTAAGTCGGCCCCTTGACCACGTCGACCACACAACCGACGGTCAACGAACTGTGGTGAGAAAACACCCGTAAACAGTATTGATCATTTTATTAAATGATAATTTTGGCCTAATTTTTTCTTCTCTTATTTTTTTAGTTAGAGATGGCGTTCTCCCTATTCCATTGGGTATTTTTGGGGATTTTTCTAAGCCCAGTGCTTTTTCTATATTTTATTGAAGATATGAATCTTTTTATTAAATGATATGATTTTTAGCCTAATTTTGTCATCTCTTATTTTTTCCAGTTGAAGATGGCGCTCTTCTGGTTCCAGTGGACGTTTTTGCAAATTTTTCTGAGCTCGGGACTATTTTCTACATTTTCGAGAAGTTATTGATCTTTTTATTAAATGAATTTGTTATAAACGGGCTTTTGGAGGCCCAACTGTATATTGGGTATCTACCATTATGTAACCCTATTACTATAAATACAAGGCTACGGGTTCCGTAGCCACCAGGTTTACAACATGTTATCAGCACGCTCGAGGCTGAACCGAACCTCTGCCGACGGACGAACACGACGCGAACGGGCTTCCTTCACCGAACATCGCTAGATCCAGCGGGTAGGATCTAGAGGTAATCCTTCCCTAGATCTAAATTTATATGCGCATATGTTTAGATCTAAATATTTGGATCGATGTCTTCATTAGTATAGATCTGATTTCTATCAAAAGATCTGCATGCTAAATCAACCATTTAGTGTAAAATCGTCGTTTTTATTGCAAAAAATCAACTTTTTACGATAAAAACGCCGTTTTGAAGATCAAAAATAGTTTTTTTCCAATAAAAATCAGATTTTTTTCATCTTCTTTTCCAAAAATCTCTAAACCCTAAGGGGCTTTCTTCATCACTGCGCGGCCGAAAGTCGCGCACGCGATCAACCGGACCCTGTGCTGTTGCCGTCGCCTCTCGCAGCGGCGTGCGGCAACAGCCGCCTCCTGCAGCAGCGTGCAGCCCCGCCGCCTGCAGCGGCAGCAACTGCCGCCGCCTGCAGAGCGGCAGGCGCCCCGCCGCCGCCTGCAGCGGCAAACGGGCCCCACCACCTGCAGCGGTGCCCCCGCTGTGCGCGCGCGTGTCCGAAACCCTAGCCGCCAGAAGCGTCAACTAACACGACGAAAAACCCTAACTAGGGTTTGTCAAATAAAATTTTTTCCGAATTATTTTTCAGATTTAATTACGATTTATTTTTCGTTAAAATCTGGATAAATTACACGTTTTTAATTCATCGCATTTTGTTTGGATTATCTGATTATCATACGTTTAATTATTAGGAAGATCATGCGTCAGCCGTTAGTCAACTAACCTAACGGTGTATGACGTTGCCCAGTGGTCCAATAATTATTAAACGAAAAATTTTCATTTCCATTATAAAATGCCACTGATGATTAATTGCCTGTAATGAATAAACTGCATGATGATTAATTGTCTGCAAAGTAATAAAATGCCTGCTGCATTTTTCTGCGACGTATGTGTATATTTGTTGTGGTTTTGGATCGGCTAGCTATCACCATTATTTCCATCGCATTTTTTTCTTTTTTTGAGAGAAAAATGTAGTGAGGATATAATTGTAAAAATTCCAAGACCGGCGGATGTCCCACGAAGATGAAGATCCATTCCAGAAGAATAGGGGCCCCACGTGGGTTTCTGAGTTGTATTTTCATTTTTATGGGACTGTATGAACTTTATTTAAAATGGTGATTAGTCGATCCACACAACAAATATCTGTGTCTGAAAATCTTAATTATTTATTTTTCTTTAAAAATTCTGATTATTGCTCATTTTGAACATGCTAGAGATAATGGCTAAAATTGCGAGCGTCGACTTTGACGTATTGCATGCTACAGGCAAAAATTATCTGAGCTGGCAGTTGAACATAAAATTCCATCTGCGCTAACAGGGACTGAGCCATGCCATCCTACAGGCGATAAGGTTTCTGATATAGATAAAGCAAAACAATTATCTATATCAGACGCCATATCGATCGGACCCTGAAGGCCGAGTACCTCACGGTGGAAGACTCTTATGAGTTATGGACCGTCCTCGAGGATAGGTATAAACATCAAAGAGATGTTATACTTCCCCGAGCGCGATATGAATGGGAGAACCTCCGTCTCCAAGACTTTAAGTCTATCGCCGAGTACAACTCAGTACTTTTCAGCATCACCTCACGCCTGAAGTTCTGTGGTGAGAAAGTGAAGGAGGAGTGCATGTTAGAGAAGACGTATACATCCTTCCACGAGAAGGATGTTATACTAATGCAGCAGTATCGTGAATGAAAGTTCACGAAATACTGAGAGCTTCTCTCATGCCTTCTGATGGCAGAGTAGAATAGAGACCTCCTTCTGGCCATCCATAACTCACGCCCTACCGGCACTGCTCCTACGCCTGAAGCGCATCACAGCTCCTCCCAGAAGAAGAGGACCAACTTCAAATGCAACCCCCAGAAAGGCAAGGAAATGAAGAAGCATGGCAGAGGACCCCCTCCAAGAACCAACAATGAGGAAAAGAAGAAAAATGTGTGGAAGAGAAAGGACGATGACCAGACATCTGCCCCCAAAAAAGACTGGGAAGATAAGTGCCACAGGTGTGGCATGACTGGACACTGGTCCAAGAATTGTCGGACTCCACGCCACCTACAGGACTTGTACAAAGCTAGCCAGAAGCAAGCTGAGACAGACATGGTAGAACATGAAGACCTGGCACCAATCAGGTTCATCGCTGATGACTTCTCAAACGATGACCTGCTCGAATGAAGCATTATCTACTTTCTGCTATGCATTGTAATTTGAAAAATAATTTACTCGCTAGTTGTTTGATTTCTAACATGTTGGATGAATTTTCAGACAATGAATAATTATTAGTAAATATTTTTGTGCCTTATACTGCTATGTTTTTTATCTCTTAAATTAGATGGTAAATAAATTCCTAGTGGACAGTGCCTCTACGCACACGATCCTCCAAGACATTTGCTTTTTCAAAGCATAGATAAATAGGATAGAACCGTGAATACAATCTCCAGTCCATCAGGAATTATTGAAGGATCAGGGGAAGCACATTTTATGCTCCCCAACAAAACACGACTACAAATAAAAGATGTGCTTTTCTCCCCTAGTTCTCATAGAAACCTGTTAAGCTTTAAAGATATCCGTTTAAACGAATACCACCTTGAGACAGTGAACAAACATAACAGAGAATTCTTGTATGTAACGTCTCATAAAAACAGTGCTAAAACCACCGTCGAGCGTTTTGTGGGATTTCTGTCGGGTCTATACCATTCAAAGATAAGAGTAATGGAAGCAAACACACTAGAGCACCAGAAGTGCGATAACCAACCAGAATTCCAAATCTGGCACAATAGACTAGGACACCCTGGAAGGAATATGATGTGTCGCATCATATCCCAATCCCGTGGAATTAACTCGAAAAGCCTGAAGCTACTTTGAAAGGGTGCATCTTCTTGTCCCCCTTGTCACAAACGAAAATTGATTACGAGACCATCCCCTGAAGGTGGACTCAGAGTCTCCGAGCTTCTTAGAGAGAATACATGGAGATATTTGCGGGCCTATTCACCCCGCAAGTGGACCATTTCGGTACTACATTGTACTGATTGATGCATCTTCCAAATGGTCGTATGTGTGCCTCCTGTCCACCCGCAACGTAGCCTTTGCAAAGCTACTGGCACAAATCATAAAGTTGCTGGCACATTTTCCAGACAACCAGATCAAGAAATTGCGTCTGGACAACGCTGGGGAATTCACATCACAAGTCTTCCTATACTACTGCCAAGCAACCGGCATAGAAGTTGAACATCCTGTAGCTCATGTTCACACCCAGAACGGGTTAGCCGAATCTCTTATAAAGAGACTACAATGGATTGCTTGTCCATTGTTGATGCAATGCCAGTTGCCTGTAAACGCATGGGGACATGCCATCTTGCACGCTGCATCGCTAATAAGATTACGACCGTCATGGAGTCAATCTTATTCTCCGATGCAACTTGCATATGGAAACCCACCAGATATCTCTCACCTGAGGATATTCGAATGCGCTGTCTATGTCCCTATAGCACCACCGCAGAGGACCAAGATGGGTCCTCAACGTCAACTGGGTAT
Organism: Scilla litardierei; assembly: GCA_030789695.1. Lineage (NCBI taxonomy): Eukaryota > Viridiplantae > Streptophyta > Magnoliopsida > Asparagales > Asparagaceae > Scilla > Scilla litardierei. The sequence goes on from CM061141.1 coordinate 168,127,643, forward strand.
CTACATAGGATTCAATTCACCATCGATCATTAGATACCTGGAACCCCTAACGGGGGACGCCTTTAAGGTACGTCTAGCAGATTGTGAGTTTGACGAAAACACTTTTCCCAAACTAGGCATTAACACAGAGAAGCCAGAAGCTTCAAAGACCATGTCATGTGATACCAAAACTTTATCCCATTTTGATCCACGTACAAACCAATGTGAAGACGATATCCTGAAGATCCTTCAAATACAAAATACAGTTCATACTTAACCGGACAAATTCACTGACAACCAGAAGATTGTCAGATCACACGTCCCTGCTGCAAACACACCAGCTAGGATTGAATACCCAAAGATGGATGCAATCCACCTGCAACAGAGGCGGCCGTACCTCAACAAAAGAGAGAACGACCCCCAGGCTCCAAAGATAAAAACCCTCGAAAGAGGAAAAATCCTGGAGCAATGATAACGATACCACCACAGGATGCTGAGCTCAGCCCAGATACCTCTCCCCTCCTAAACACCCCTGAAGAGGAAAATATAGGAGAAATATTATTAAACTATGTACGTACTGGGGAGGTACTGGACAGAAAAAGCACAATCATCGATGATAACTTCACGCCCATTATGCCAATCACGTCACTGAATATGACGATGAGACCGATCCACGCTCTCTAGCAGAATGTAAACGCAGAGAGGATTGGCCAAAGTGGAACGAGGCAATAGGAGTAGAGCTGGACTCACTCTCGAAGCGCAAAGTTTTTGGACCGGTAGTCCTAACACCAAAGGGTGTTAAACTTGTGGGATATAAATGAATATTCGTCAGAAAAAGAAACGAAAATAATGAGATCGTGCGTTACAAAGCACGCCTTGTTGCACTAGGTTTTTCCCAACGACCAGGAATAGACTATGATGATACATATTCACCGGTCATGGATGCGATCACTTTTCGTTTCATTATTGGCCTATCTACTAAGGAAGGCCTGAATATGCAGCGCATGGACGTTGTGACTGCGTACCTATATGGAAATATAGATAAGGATATCTATATGAGAATCCCAGATGGATATAAACTACCGACAAAAATGACAGAAAGACCTCGGGACGTCAATTCTGTCAAACTCCAAAGATCACTGTATGCTCTAAAACAGTCGGAGAGAATGTGGTATAACAGACTCAGTAAGTTCCTAGTGCAACAAGGATTCACAACAAATGAATTCTGCCCTTGCATCTTTATAAGGCAAAGGGAACAGGATTCGTAATCATTATCGTCTACGTAGACGACCTAAACATCATCGGATCTCCTGAAGAGATAGCTGAGATATCCAAGAGTCTCACCAGACTTTTAAGATAAAAGACCTTGGCAAAACGAAGTTCTGCCTAGGCTTACAAATTGAACACCTAAGCGAAGGAATCCTGTTACACCAATCCACATACACAAAGAAGTTGCTGAAAAACTTCATTATGGACAAATGTCATCCGCTTAGTACACCAATGGTTGTCAGATCATTGGATGTTAATACGGACCCCTTCCGGCCGCTGGAAGAGGGGGAGGAAACACTGGGTCCCGAAGTACCCTACCTAAGTGCAATTGGAGCACTCATATCCTGGCAAACTGCACGCGTCCCGATATAGCGTTCGCAGTTAACCTACTAGCCAGATACAATTCAACGCCCTCAAAGCGTCACTGGAATGGAGTGAAGCACCTTTTGCGCTACCTCCAAGTGTCTGTAGACCTGGGACTATACTTCAAGAAAGGTGTATCCTCCGACTTAGTCGGTTATGCAGATGTAGGATAAAGGTCTGACCCACACACCGCAAAGTCCCAGACCGGTTTCATACTCACATACGATGGGACAGCCATCTCATGGAGATCTGTGAAGTAGACTTCAACAGCGATCTCATCCAACCACTCCGAGCTCATTGCGATCCACGAAGCTAGCAGAGAATTCTTTTGGCTTCGATCAGTCATCCACCACATCCTCGTTACTACCGGCCCGAAAACAGGAGATCTTGGACCAATCACCATGTACGAAGACAATGCTGCTTGTATAGCTCAACTATGAGGTTGCTACATCAAAGGTGACAGGACGAAGCACATTTCTCACAAGCTCTTCTAGACGCATGAACAACAAGTAGACAACCAGATCGACATCCAGCAGATCCAGTCTTGCAACAACCTGGCAGATCTATTTACTAAAGCTTTACCTCGCAGTACCTTTAGAAAACTTGTATTAAGAATTGGGATGAGACAGTTGAGAGATCTACAAGCCTGAAGCTTGTACTTTTTAGGGGGAGTTAATGTTGGGCTGTACTTTTTTTTCTTTGCTATTGGTTTTTTCCACTCGGTTTTCCATAGCCAAAGGTTTTAACGAGGCAACCACATCAACTCTGGATCCAGAAGTATCTACCTCTGATGATATCCATCGATCAGGGGAAGTTACAGAGACTTGTACTCTTTTCCCTTAGCCACTGATTTTTTCCCACTGGGTTTTCCATGGCAAAGATTTTAATGAGGCGAGAACTCTTAACTTGGGATCCAGAAGTATCCATAGCCCCATGGTCAGATAAGCTCAATGAACCCTGAAGCGCCCATTACGGCTTACAACAATGGATGGATAAAGGGAAGTGTTATAAACGGGCTTTTGGAGGCCCAACTGTGTATTGGGTATCCACCCATTATGTAACCCTATTACTATAAATACAGGGCTACTGGTTCCATAGCTACCAGGTTTGCAACAGATTTGATTTTTTGGCCTAAATTTGTCTTCTCCTATTTTTCAGTTGAAGATGTCGATCTTCCGGTTCTTACGGACATTTTTGCAGATAATTCTGACATCGAAGCTATTTTTTTACTTTTCTTGAAGATATGGATATTTTTATGAAATGATATGATTTTTGGCCTAATTTTGACTACTTTTATTTTTCAATTGAAGATGTCGATCTTTCGGTTCTAACGAAATTTTTTTGCAGATTTTTCAAAGCTCGGTGCTATTTTCTACATTTTACGGAAGATATGAACTTTTTATTAAATGATATGATTTTTATATCCTACATTTTTCTCTTATTTCTTCAGTTGAATATTGCTATCTACCGGTTCCAACGGACATTTTTACTAATTTTTGTTAGCTTGGGGCTATTTTTCTTCATTTTATAGAAGATATGGATCATTTTATTAAATGATAAGATATTTTGGCCTAATGTTGTCTTCTCTTATTTTTTGAGTTGAAGATGGAGTTTCCATGGTTTCAATGGAGATTTTTGCGGATTTTTTTGACCTTGAGGCTATTTTCTACATTTTCTAGAAGATTTGGATCTTTTTATTAATTAAAAAGATTTTTGGCCTAATTTTATCTTCTCATATTGTTCAGATGAAGATGGCGATCACCTAGTTCAAACGAATATTTTTGCGGATTTTTCTAAGCTCCGGGCTATTTTCTACATTTTCTGTATGATATAAATATTTAGATTAAATGATATGATTTTTATATTCTAATTTTGTTTTCTCTTATTTTTCAGTTGAAAATGGCGATCTCTCGGTTCCAAGAGACATTTTTGCAGATTTTTCTGAGCTCGGGGCTATTTTCTACATTTTATTGAAGACATTCTTATTTTTATTAAATGATATGATTTTTAGTCTAATTTTGTCTTATTTTATTTTTATTTTTATCAAATGATATAATTTTATTGAAGATGATGTCGATATCCCGCTTCCAACGGACATTTTTGCAGATATTTCTGAGCTTGGGACTATTTTTCTACATTTTCGGTAAGTTATGGATCTTTTTATTAAATGACATGATTTTTTGGCCTAATTTTGTCTTTTCTTTTTTTTCAGTTGAAGATGGCGATATCCCATTTCCAATGGACGTTTGTGCAAATTTTCTAAGATCCGGGCTATTTTCTAAATTTTCTGGAAGATATGGATTTTTATATTAAGTGATATCATATTTATAGCCTTATTTTGACTTCACTTATTTTTTATTGAAGATGGCGAGTTTTTGGTTCCAAAGGATATTTTTGTGACTTTTTTGAGCTAAGGACTATTTTTCTACATTTTTGGGAAGTTATAGATCATTTTATTAAACGATATGATTTTTAGGCCTAATTTTGATTCTCATATTTTTTCATTGAAGATGGCAATCGCCCGGTTCCAACTGACATTTTTGCAGATTTTACTAAGCTCCAGGCTATTTACTAAATTTTTTGTAAGATAAGAATATTTATATTAAATGATATGATTTTTGTGGACTAATTTTGTCTTCTCTGATTTTTTTTAGTTGAAGATGTTGATCTCCCTGTTCCAACAGCCATTTTTGTGGATTTTTCTAAATTCGGAACTATGTCCTATAGTTTATTTAAGATATGGATATTTTTATTAAATGATATAATTTTTATAGACTAAATTTTTCTGCTCTTATTTTTAAGTTGAATATGCCGATCTTCCGATTCCAACAGAAATTTTTGCGGAACTTTCTGAGCCATGGGCTATTTTCTACATTTTCTATAAGATATGGATCTTTATAGTAAATGATATAATTATTATGACCTAATTTTGCCTTCTCTTATTTTTTAAGATGAAGATAACGGTCTCCCGGTTCCAATGGATATTTTTACGGATTTTTCTAAGCTCTGCGCTATTTTCTATATTTTCTGTAAGATATTGATCTTTTTATTAAATGATATGATTTTATTGCCTAATTTTGTCTTCTCTTATTTTTGAAAAAGGCTATCTTCTGTTTCCAGTGTGTTTTTTCTTAGGTTGGGGCTATTTTTGATATATTTTGGAAAATAAGGATCTTTATATTAATTGATATGCTTTTTGTTGCGTAGTTTTGTATTCTCTTATTTTCTAGTTGATGATGGAGATATTTTTATTAAATGATATGATTTTTGGCCTTATTATGTCTTCGCTTATATTTCAGTTAAAGATGGCGATCATTCGGTTCCAACAGACATTTTTGCAGATTTTTATGAGCTCTGGTCTATTTTTCACATTTTCTGGAAGATATTGATCGTTTTTTAAATGATATCAAAGAAGTCAAAATTAGGCCAAAAAATGTGTGTTGAAACCGAGAAATCGTCATCTTCAATTGAATTATATAAGAAGACAGAATTTGGAACCAAAAAATCACCATCTTCATCTATAAAAATGTCCGTTGTAACCGGGATATCACGACCTTCAACTAAAAAGATTTTTATACATCATTTTCTGGCAGAGATGTATCTTTTTATAAAATGATATGGTTTTGGCCTAATTTTGTCTTCTTTTTTCAGTTGAAGATGGCAATCTCCCGGTTCCAACGGACATTTTTTTTGGATTTTTCTGAGCTCCGAGCTATTTTCTACATTTTCTGTATGCAATGAAAACTTATATAAATAATATGATTTTTATAGCGTAATTTTTTCTTCTCTTATTTTTAAGTTGAAGATGTCGATCTCCCGGTTCCAACAGACATTTTTTTTATTTTTCTGAGCTCGGGGCTATTTTCTACATTTTCAGGAAGTTATGTATCTTTTTATTAAATGATATGATTTTTTGACCTAATTTTTCCTCTCTTATTTTTTCAGTTGAAGATGGCGATCTCCCCGGTTCCAACGGACATTTTTGCGGAATTTTCTGACCTCCGGACTATTTTCCGCTTTTTGGAAGATATGTATCATTTTATTAAATGATATGATATTTTGGCCTAATTTTGTCTCTTTTATTTTTCAGTTGAAGATGGCGATCTCCCGGTTCCAACAGACATTTTTGCGGATTTTTCTGAACTCGGGGCTATTTTGTACACATTCTTGAAGATAAGAATCTTTATATTAAATGATATGATTTTTATATCCTAGTTTTTCTTCCCTTATTTTTCATTTGAAGATGACGATCTACCAGTTCCAACGGACATTTTTACGGATTTTTCTGGGCTCCAGGCTATTTTCTACTTTTTTAAAAGATAAGGATCTCTTTATTAAATGAAGATTTTTGTAGCCTAATTTTGTCTTCTCATATTTTCCAGTTGAATATGGCGATCTCATGGTTCCAACAGACATTTTTGCATATTTTTCTTTGCTTTTGGACTTTTTTCTACAATTTCAGGAATATATGAGTCTTTTTATTAAATGATATGATTTTTTGGCCAAATTTTGTCTTTTCTTTTTTTAAGTTGACTATTGCGATCTCCCAGTTCCAACGGACATTTGCGCGGATTTTTCTGAGCTCGATGATATTTTCTACGTTTTACGGTAGATATGCATCTTTTTATTAAACGATATGATTTTTGGCAAAATTTTGTCTTCTTTTATTTTTCAGTTGAAGATGGCGATTTCCCAATTCTCAGAGACATTGTTTGAGATTTTTCTAAGCTCCGCTCTATTTTCTACATTTTTGTATGATTTGAATCTTTATATTAAATGATATGATTTTTATAACCTAAATTTGTCATTTCTTATTATTTAGTGGAAGATGGCGATATCCTGCTTCTAATGGACATTTTTATCAATTTTTCTGAGCTCGGGGCTATTTTTCAACATTTTCGGAAAGTAATGAATATTTTTATTAAATGATTTGATTTTTGACCTAATTTTTCTTCTCTTATTTTTTTAGAAGAAGATGGTGATCTCCTAGTTTCAACGAATATTTTTGCAGATTTTTCTGAGCTCCGGGCTACTTTCTACATTTTGGGAAAGTTATAGATCGTATTCTCTTATTTTTCTGTTGAAGATGGCGATCTTTTGATTTCGACTGACATTCTTGCGTATTTTTTTGAGTTCTGTGTTATTTTCTACATTTTATGGTCGATATAAAAATTTTTATTAAATAATACGATTTTTATAGCCTACGTTTGTTATTCTCTTATTTTTTCAGTTGAAGATGGCGATCTGCCGGTTTCAACAGACATTTTCGCTGATTTTTCTGCATTTTCTAGAAGTTATATATCTTTTTATGAAATGATATGATTTTTCGCCTATTTTGTCTTCTCTTTTTTAATTTGAAGATGGCGATCTCCCGGTTCCAATGGACATTTGTGCGGATTTTTTTGATCCCCGGAATATTTTCTATATTTTTGTATAATATGAATCTTTATATTAAATGATATGATTTTTAACCTAATTTGTCATCAATTTTTAAGATAAAGATGGCGATTTCCTGGTTCCATGGGACATTTTTGCGGATTTTTTTGAGTTCGGGGCTATTTTTCTACATTTTCGAAGTTATGAATTTTTATTAAATGATACGATTTTTATATCCTACATTTTTCTTCTCTTATTTTTTCAGTTGAATATTGCGATCTATCGGTTCCAGCGGGCATTTTTACTTATTTTTGTTAGCTTGGGGCTATTTTCTTCATTTTATGGAAGATATGGATCATGTTATTAAAGGATATGAATTTTTGGCCTAATGTTGTCTTCTCTTATTTTTCAATTGAAGATGTCATTCTCAGTGTTCCAAGGGAGATTTTTGCGGATTTTTTCAATTAGAGGCTATTTTCTACATTTTCTGGAAGATGTGGATCTTTTTATTAAATAATATGATTTTTGGCATAATTTTATCTTCTCATATTTTTCTGATGAAGATGTCGATCTCCCGGTTCGAACGGACATTTTTGCGGATTTTTCTGAGCTCCGGGCTGTTTTCAACATTTTCTGTAAGAAATGTATCTTTAGATTAAATGATATAATTTCTATTGCCTAATTTTGTCTTCTCTTATTTTTAGTTGAAGATGGCGATCTCCTGGTTCCAACGGGCATTTTTGCGGATTTTTTGAGCTCGGGGTTTTTTTCTACATTTTATTGAAGATATGGCTCATTATTAAATGATATGATTTTTGTAGCCTAATTTTGTCTTCTCTTATTTTTCAATTGAAGTTGACGAACACCCGTTTTCAACGGACAATTTTTGCTGATATTTATGAGCATGGGACTATTTTTCTACATTTTCGGGAAGTTATGGATTTATTAATTGATATGATTTTTCGGCCTAATTTTCTTCTCTTTTTTAGTTGAAGATGGAGATATCACATTTCCAACGGACATTTTTGCGGATTTTTCTGAGTTCTGGGCTATTTTCTAAATTTTCTATATGATATCGATTTTTATATTAAATGATATGATATTTATAGGCTAATTTTATCTTCTCTTATTTTTCAGTTGAAGATGGCGATTTTCCGGTTCCAACGGATATTTTTTAGGCTTTTTCTGAGCTTGGGGCTATTTTTCTACATATTCAAAAAGTTATATATCTTTTTATTAAATGATATAATTTGTAGGCCAAATTTTGTCCTCTCTTATTTTTTTCGTTGAATATGGCCATCACCCGGTTCCAGCAGACATTTTTGCGGATTTTTCTGTGCTCCATGCAATTCTAAATTTTCTGTAAGATATGAATCTTTATATTAAATGATATGATTGTTATAGCTTAATTTTACCTTCTCTGATTTTTCAGTTAAAGATGTCGCTCTCCCGGTTCCAACGGCCATTTTTGCTGGTTTTTCTAAACTCGAAACTATTTTTCTACAGTTTATTGAAGTTATGGATCTTTTTATTAATTGATATGATTTTAATGCACTAGGTTTGTCTTCTCTTATTTTTCAGTTGAATATGACAATCTCCCGGTTCCAACGGAAATTTTTGCGGAATTTTCTGAGCTCTGGGCTATTTTCTATATTTTTTTTGTAAGAAATGGATCTTTATATTAAATGATATGATTTTAATGGCCTAATTTTGTTTTCTCTTTTTTTGGTTGAAGATGGCTATCTCCCGGTTCTAACGGAATTTTTTCATATTTTTCTGTGCTCTGGGCTATTTTCTATATTTTCTGGAAGATGTGGATATTTATATTTAACGATATGATTTTTATGGCCTAATTTTTTCTCTTATTTTTCAGGTGAAGATGGCGATCTCACATTTCCAACGGATATTTTGCAGATTTTTCTGAGCTTCGGGCTATTTTGTTTATTTTCTGGAAGATAATGAACTCTATATTAATTGATATAATTTTTGCTGCCTAATTTTGTCTTCTCTTATTTTCTAGTTGTTGACGGCGATCTTTTAATTAAATGATATGATTTTTTCGCCTTATTTTGTCTTCTCTTATATTTCGGTTGAAGATGGAGATATCCCGGTTCCAACGGACATTTTTGCGGATTTTCCTGAGCTCCGGGCTGTTTTTCACAATTATGGAAGAATGATATTAGGGAAGACAAAATTACGCCGAAAATGTCCGTTGAAACCAAGAAATCACCATCTTAAACTGAAATATAAGAGGAGACAAAATTCGCAACCAGGAAATCGCCATCTTCATATTTAAAAATGTCCGCTGTAATCGAGATATCACCATCTTCAACTGATAATATTTTTATTTATCATTTTCTTAGCTTGGTGCTATTTTCTTCTTTTATGACAGATATGGATCTTTTTATTAATTGATATGATTTTAAGCCTAAATTTGTCTTCTCTTATTTTCAAGTTCAAGATGGCGATCTTTTTATTAAATGATAAGATTTTGGTCTAAGTTTATCTTCTTATATATTCCAGTTGAAGATGGCGATCTCCCGGTTCCAACGGAAATTTCTGCAGATTTTTCTGAGCACGAGGCAATTTTCTAGTTTTATTGAAGATATGTGTCATTTTATTAAATGATATGATTTTATGGCCTAATTTTGTCTTCTCTTATTTTTAAGTTGAAAATGGCCATCTCCCAGTTCCAATAGACATTTTTGCGAATTTTTCTGAGCGCAGAGCTCGTTTATTCATTTTTTGGATGATATAAAACTTTTTATTAAATGATATGGGTTTGGCAAATTTTTTCTTCTCTTATTTTTCAGTTGCAGATGGTGATCTCTCGGTTTCAACATACATTTTAGCCTATTTTTCTGTTAAAGATATGAACATTTATATTAAATGATATGATTTTTATAGCCTTTATTGTCTTCTCTAAGTTTTCAGTTGAAGATGGCGATCTCCCGGTTTCAATGGACATTTTCCCGGATTTTTCTACATTTTCTGGAAGTTATGTATCTTTTATGAAATGATATGATTTTTTGGCCTAATTTTGTCTTCTCCTTCTTAATTTGAAGATGACGATCTCCCGGTTCCAATGGACATTTGTGCGGATTTTTTTGAGCTCCTGACTATTTTCTGTATTTTTTGTATAATATGAATCTATATATTAAATGATATGATTTTCATAACCTAATTTGTCATATCTTATTTTTCAGACAAAGATGTCGATCTCCCGGTACCAAGGGAAATTTTTGCATATTTTTCTGAGCTTGGGGCTATTTTTTTAACATTTTCGAAAAGTTAGGAATTTTTTATTAAATGATATGATTTTTATATCCCACGTTTTTCTTCTCTTATTTTTTCAGTTGAATATTGCGATATATCAGTTCTAGTGAACATTTTTACTGATTTTGTTAGCTTGGGGCCATTTTCTTCATTATATGGAAGATATAGATCATTTTATTAAAGGATATGATTTTTGGCCTAATATTGTAATCTCTTTTTTTGTTGAAGATGTCGTTCTCACGGTTCCAATGGAGTTTTTGGTGGATTTTTTTGAATTAGAGGCTATTTTCTACATTTTCTAGAAGATATGGATCTTTTTATTAAATAATATGATTTTTGGCTTTATTTTATTGCTCATATTTTTAAGAGAAGATGGCGATCTCTCGGTTCCAACGGATATTTTTGCGGATTTTTCTGAGCTTCAGGCTATTTTCAATGTTTTTAGTAAGAAATGTATCTTTACATTAAATGATATTATTTTTATAGCCTTATTTTGTCTTCTATTATTTTCCAGTTGAAGATGTCGATCTCCCGGTTCCAACGGATATTTTTGTGGATTTTTCTGAGCTCGAGGCTATTTTCTACTTTTTATTTAAGAAATGGCTCTTTTTATTAAAATGATAACATTTTTGTAGCCTAATTTTGTCTTCTCTTATTTTTCACTTGAAGATGACGATCTCCCGCTTCCAACGGGCCATTTTGCTGATATTTATGAGCTTGGGACTATTTTTCTACATTTTCGGAAAGTTATGAATCATTTTATTAATTGATATGATTTTTTGGCCTAATTTTACCTTCTCTTTTGTTCAGTTGAAAATTTGAGATATCCCATTTCCAACGGACATTTGTGCGGATTTTTCTGAGCTATGTGATACTTTCTGAATTTTTGTAAGAAATGGATATTTATATTAAATGATATGATTTTTATAGCCTAATATTGTCTTCTCTTATTTTTCAGTTGAAGATGACGATTTCCCAGTTCCAAAGGATATTTTTGCAGCTTTTTCTGAGCTCGGGGCTATTTTTCTACATTTTCGGGAAGTTATAGATCTTTTTATTAAATGATATTGTTTTTAGGCATAATTTTATCTTACCTTATTTTTTTCGTTGAAGATGGCGATTGCATGGTTCCAACGGACATTTTTTGCGGATTTTTTTGAGCTCGGGCAATTTTAAATTTTCTGTAAGATATGAATCTTTATATTAAATGATATGATTTTTATATCTTAATTTTGTCTTCTCTAATTTTTCAGTTGAAGATGTCGATCTCTCGATTCCAACGGCCATTTTTGCAGATTTTTTAAACTCGAAACTATTCTACTGTTTATTGAAGATATGCATCTTTTTATTAAATGATATGATTTTTATAGACTAAGTTTGTATTCTCTTATTTTTTAAGTAGAATATGGTGATCTCACGATTCCTATGGACATTTTGCGTATTTTTCTGAGCTCTACGCTATTTTCAACATTTTCTATAAGATATGGATCTTTACATTTTACGATATGATTTTTATGCCCTAGTTTTGCCTTCTCTTATTTTTCAGTTGAAGATGGTGATCTCCCGTTTCCAACGAAAATTTTTGCGTATTTTTCTGAGCTTAGGGCTGTTTTGTATATTTTCTCGAATTTAAGTATCTTTATATTTATTGATATGATTTTTTGCTGCCTAATTTTGTCTTCTATTATTTTCAAGTCGATGATGGCAACATTTTTATTAAATGATATGATTTTTTGGCATTATTTTGTCTTTTGTTATATTTCAGCTGAAGATCGCGTTCTCCCCGTTCCAACGGACATTTTTGTAGATTTTTCTTAAATCCGTGCTATTTTTCACATTTTCTGGAAGATATGGATTGTTTTATTAAATGATATCAAAGAAGTCAAAATTACGCCAAAAATGATCGTTGAAACCGAGAAATCGCCTTCTTCAACTGAAATATAAGAGAAGACAAAATTTGCAACTAGGAAATCGCCTCTTCATCTATAAAAATGTCCGCTGTGACCGGGATATCGCCATCTTCAGCTGATAATATTTATATATATATCATTTTCTGAACTTGGTGCTATTTTCTACATTTTTTGAAAAAATATGTATCTTTTAATTAATTGATATGATTTTTATTGCCTAAATTTGTCTTCTCTTATTTTCTAGTTGAAGACGACAATCTTTTTATTAAATGATATTATTTTTTGTTCTAATTTTGTCGTCTCTTATATTCTAGTTGAAGATGGTGATCTCCTGGTTCCAACGGAAATTTTTGCAGATTTTTCTAATCACGGGGCTATTTTCTAGATTGTATTGAAGATATCTGTAATTTTATTAAATGATATGATTTTTATGGCCTAATTTTGTCTTCTCTTATTTTTCAGTTGAAATGACCATCACCCGGTTCTAACAGACATTTTTGCGAATTGTTCCAAGCATAGAGCTCATTTTTACATTTTCTGTTTGATATGTATCTTTTTATTAAATGATATGATGTTTTGAATAATTTTGTCTTCTCTTATTTTTCAGTTGAAGATGGCGATCTCTCGGTTCCAACAAACATTTTTGCGTATTTTTCAGTTAATGATATGAATCTTTATATTAAATGATACGATGTTTATAGACTAAATTGTCTTCTCTTATTTTCCATTGAAGATGGCGATCTCTCGGTTCCAACAGAAATTTTTGCAGATTTTTCTCAGCTCGTAGCAATTTTTAATAGTTTCTTAAAGATATGATCTTTTAATTAAATGATAAGATTTTTATAAATTAAGTTTGTCTTCTCTTATTTTTAAGTTGAAATTGGCAATCTCCTAGTTCGGACAGACATATTTGCAGATTTTTCTGAACTCGAGGATATTTTCTACATTTTTGGAAGATATGCATCTTTTTATTAAATTATATGATCTTTTGGCCTAATTTTGTCTTCTCTTACTTTTCAGATGAAGATGGCGATCTCCCGGTTCCAACTGACTTTTTTGCGGATTTTTTAGCACCGGGCTATTTCCTACATTTTCTGTAAGATATGGATCATTAGATTAAATGATATGATTTTTATATCATTTAGAAAAGATACGTATCTCCGGGTTCTAATGTACATTTTTGTGGATTTTTCTTAGCTCGAGGCTATTTTCTACATTTTATGGAAGATAAGTATCTTTTTATTAAATGATATGATTTTTGGATTAATTTTGTCTTCTCTTATTTCTATCTTCCGGCTCTAACGGACATTTTTACGGATTTTCCTGAGTTCCGGGCAATTTTCTACATTTTCTGTAAGATATGGATCTTAATATTAAATGATATGATTTTTATAGTCTATTTTTGTCTTCTCTTATTTTTCAATTGATGATTGCTATATCCCACGTGCAACGGAAATTTTTGCGTATTTTTGTGAGCCCGGGGCTATTTTCTATATTTTCTTAAAGATAAGGATCTTTATATTAATTGATTTGATTTTTGTTGCTTAATTTTGTCTTCTCATATTTTCCAGTTGATAATGGCTATCTTTTAATCAAATGATATGATTTTTTTCGCCTTATTTTGTCTAAGAAAAGAATTTTTGCGGATTTTTCGAAGCTCGAAGCTATTTTCAACATTTTATGAAAGATAAGCATTTTTTATTAAATGATATGATTTTTATAAACTACATTTTTCTTCTCTTATTATTTCAGTTGAATATTGCGCAGTACCGGTCCTAGTGGACATTTTTACTGATTTTTGTTAATTTTATGGAAGATATGGATCATTTTATTAAATGATATGATTTTTTGGCCTAATGTTGTCGTCTCTTATTTTTCAGTTGAAGATGTCGTGCTCACGGTTCCAAAGGAGATTTTTGCAGAATGTTTTGACCTAAAGGCTATTTTCTACATTTTCTGGTAGATATGGATCTTTATATTAAATAATATGTTTTGGCCTAATTTTTTCTTCTCATATTTTTCAGATGAAGATAGCGATCTCCCGGTTCCAATAGACATTTTTGCCGATTTTCTGAGCTCTGGGCTATTTTCACATTTTCTGTAAGATAAGTACCTTTAGATTAAATGATATGATTTTTATAACATAATTTTGTTTTCTCTTATTTTTCAGTTTAATATGGCGATCTCTTGGTTCCACTGGATATTTTTGCAGATTTTTCTGAGCTCGGGGCTATTTTCTACATTTTATTGAAGAAACAGCTGTTTTTATTAAATGATATGATTTTTGTAGCCTAATTTTGTTTTCTCTTATTTTTCACTTGAAGATGGCGATCTCCCGCTTCTAAAGGACATTTTTGCGAATATTTCTGAGGTTGGGACTATTTTTCAACATTTTCAGGAAGTTATGGATCTTTTTACTAAATGAAATGATTTTTTGGCCCAATTTTGTCTTCTCTTTTCAGTTGAAGATGTCGATCTCACATTTTCAACAGACATTTTTGCAGATTTTTCTAAGCTTCGAGATATTTTCTAAATTTTTTGTAAGATATATATCTCTATATTAAGTGATATGATTTTTATAGGCTAATTTGGTCTTCTCTTATGTTTTTTTCAATTGAAGATGTCGCTCTCCCCGGGTCCAACGGCCAATTTTGCGGATTTTTCTGAACTATTTTCTATAGTTTATTGAAGAGATGGATCTTTTTATTAAATGATATGATTTTTATAGAGTAAGTTTGTTTTCTCTTATTTTTCAGTTGAATATGGCGATCTCCCGGTTCCAACGGAAATTTTTGCTGATTTTTCTCACCTCGGGGCTATTTTCTAAAGTTTATTAAAGATGTGGATCTTTTAATTAAATGATATGATTTTTTTGGCCTTATTTTGTCTTCAATTATCTTTTTCGTTAAAAATGGCGATCTCCTACATTTATTGTAAGATATGAATCTGTATATTAAATGATATGATTTTTATAGCCGATTTTTGTCTTCTCTTATTTTTCAGTTAAAGATGGCGATCTCCCGGTTCCAACGGAAATTTCTGCTCATTTTCTGATCTCGGGGCTATTTTCTATATTTTCTGGAAGATATGGATCTTTGTAGTAATTGATATGATTTTTGTTGCCTAATTATCTATTCTCTTATTTTCCAATTGATGATGTCGATCTTTTTATTAAATGATATGATTTTTTGGCATTATTTTATCTTCAATTATATTTCGGTTGAAGATGGCGATCTTCCGATTCCAACGGACCTTTTTGCGGATTTTTCTTAAAATTCAGACTATTTTTCATATATTTTGGAAGATATGGATCGTTTTATTAAATGATATCAGAGAAGACAAAAAAATTACGCTAAAAATGTCCGTTGAAACTGTAAAATCACCATATTCAACTGAAATATAAGAGAACACAAAATTCGAAACCGGGAAATTGTCGTCTTCATATATAAAAATGTTCAGTGTAACCAGGATATCGCCATCTTCAACTGATAAGATTTTTATATATCATTTTCTGTGCTCGGTGCTATTTTCTACATTTTATGAAAGATATATATCTTTTTATTAATTGATATGATTTTTATAGCCAAAATGTGTCTTCTCTTATTTTCCAGTTGAAGATGGCGATCATTTTATTAAATAATATGATTTTAAGCCTAATTATGTTAAAGATGGTGATCTCCCGGTTCCAACGGACATTTTTGATGATTTTTTGACCTTTGGGCTATTTTCCACATTTTGGAAGATATGTACCATTCTGTTAAATGATATGATATTTTGGCTTAATTTTGTCTTCCCTCATTTTTCAGTTGAAGATGGCGATCTCCCGGTTCCGACGGACATTTTTGCGGGTTTTTCTGAGCTCGTGGCTATTTTCTACATTTTCTGGAAGGAACGAATCTTTATATTAAATGATATGATTTTTATATCCTAATTTTTTCTTCTCTTATTTTTTTAAGTTAAAGATGGGATCTCCCAGTTCCAAGGGACATTTTTGTGAATTTTTCTGAGCTCCAGGCTATTTTCTACATTTTATTAAAGATACAGATCTCTTTATTAAATGACAAGATTTGTATAGCCTAATTTGGTCTTTTCATATTTTTTCGATCGAAGATGGCGATCTCCAGGTTCCCGTGGACATTTTTTGTGGATTTTCCTTAGCTTTGTGCTTTTTTCAACTTTTTCTGAAAGAAATGAATCTTTTTATTAAATGATATGACTTTTTGGCTTAATTTTATCTTCTCTTTATTTTTAGTTGAAGATGGCGATCTCACAGTTCTAACAGAAATTTATGCGTATTTTTCTAAGCTCGGTGCTATTTTCTACATTTTATGGTAGATATGTATGTTTTTATTAAAAGATATGATTTTTGGCCTAATTTTGTCTTCTCGTAATTTCCAGTTGATGATGGCGATCTCCCGGTTCCAACGGACATTTTTTCAGATTTTTCAGAACTCTGAGCCATTTTCTACATTTTATGTATGATATGAATCTTTATATTAAATGATTTGATTTTTATATCCTAATTTTGTCTTCTCTTATTATTCGGTTGAAGATGGTGATCCCCCAGTTCTAAAGGACATTTTTGCCGATTTTTTCTGAGCTCGTGGCTATTTTCTGCACTTTCTAGAAGATAAGAATCTTTATATTAAGTGATATGATTTTAATATCCTAATTTTTCTTCTCTTATTTTTTAGTTGAAGATGGTGATCTCTCGGTTCCAACGAATATTTTTGCGTATTTTTCTCAGCTCAGGGTTAATTTCAAGATTTTCGAAAATTTATGTATCTTTTTAGTAAATGATATGATTTCTTTCTTAAGTTTGTCTTTCTCATATTTTCAGTTGAAGATGGCGATCTCCCGGTTCCAATGGACATTTTTGCGTATTTTTTGAGTTTATGCTATTTTTACATTTTATGGTAGATATAGAGCTTTTTATTAAATAATCTGATTTTTATAGTTTACGTTTGTCTTCTCTTATTTTTTTCAGTTGAAGATAGCGATCTCCCGGTTCCAACAGACATTTTTGCAGTTTTTTTAGCTTGAGACTATTTTCTACATTTTCTAGAAGATATGTACCTTTTTATGAAGTGATGTGATTTTTTGGACTAATTTTTTCTTCTCTCTTTTTACTTTGAAGATGGCGATATCCCGGTTCCAGTGGACATATGCGCGGATTTGTTTTGAGCTACGGGCTATTTTCTATATTTTTTGTATAATATGAATCTTTATATTACATGATATGATTTTTATAACCTAATTTTGTCATTTCTTAGTTTTTCAGTTGAAGATTGCCATCTTCCGGTTCTATATGACATTTTTGCGGATTTCTTTGAGCTCGGGGCTATTTTTGTACATTTTCAAGAAGTTATGGATCTTTTATTAAATGATATGATTTATTGGCCTATTTTTTTCTTCTTTTATTTTTCAGTTGAAGATAACAATCTCACATTTCTAACGGACATTTTGCGTATTATTCTGACCTCGGGATTTATTTCTATATATCTAGAAAATATGGATCTTTTTATTAAATGATATGATTTTTGATATAGTTTTGTCTCCTCTTATTTTTCAGTTGAAGATGGCGATCTCCCTGTTCCGACGGACATTTTTGCAGATTTTTATAAGCTCGGTGCTATTTTCTACATTTTATAAATGATATTATTTTTATAGACTACGTTTGCCTTCTCTTATTTTTTTCTGTTGAAGATGACGAACTCACGGTTCAATAGACATATTTGAGGATTTTTCTTAATTAGAAGCTGTTTTTCTACATTTTCTGGAAGATATTGATCCTTTTATGAAATGATATGATTTTTTGGACTAATTTTGTCTTCTCTATTTTTCAGATGGAGATGATGATCTCCCGGTTCCAGCGAATATTTTTGCGGATTTTTCTGAGCTCTAAGATATTTTCTACAGTTTTTGTAACAACATTAAATGATATGATTTTTATAGCCTAATTTTGTCTTCTCTTATTTTTCAGTTGAAGATGGCGATCTCCCGGTTCCAACGAATATTTTTGCGGATTTTTTGAGCTCGGTGCTATTTTCTACATTTTATGGAAGATATGAAACTTTTTATTAAATGATATTATTTTTATAGCCTACATTTGTCTTCTCTTATTTTTCCAGTTGAAGATGACCATCTCTCGGCTCTAACGAAAATTTTGGCAGATTTTTCTAAGCTCGGAAATATTTTCTACAGTTTATTGAAGATGTGGTTCATTTTATTAAATGATATGATTTTTATAAACTAAGTTTGTCTTCTCTTATTTTTCTGAGCTTGGGAATTTTTTGGGGAGTTTTTTTGATCACATGGTGTTAAGGCCAAAATTGACCAAGATAGTTGTCAAGCTGATGTAGACTCGAGATACTGAGTCGGAGCCTGGTCAGCAGTTGGAGTAGGACACTCGGTTGGAAGAATCAGGGTCGAGTGATGGTAGTTGAAGATGATGCGACATTCGATCGACCTTCGAGCGGTAGTTGCATCGATCGTTTGAGGCTGGGAAGCTCAATGTCGACCTTCAATGTTGGATGATGACCGTCGATCTGCACCACAGGGACTCGTTAGGGGGGGGTCGGATCTAGGTTCCGACCCAAATCCCCTCCGATGCTTAAGTAAGTATGGAACTTAAGGGAGTGAGAGAGCTTGGTGTAGCTGAGATCGACCCACGGAGGTTCATCTCAGGGCTGGCGGTGCAAGATCGAATGTATAAGAAGTATAAGCTGAGAAAGTAGAGTTCTATGTCTTAGACCTCGTACCTTGGAAATGGGACCCTTTTCCCTATTTATAGACGTTCAGGGTCCCTTTGGTGACGTTGGGGTGATAACGGCCACCCCTAATGGAGCCACGATCTTTCCCTATTAATAAGAATAAATGTTGTGCACGTCTCCGAGATTCACGACCCCACCTTTAATCACACATTCGAGTGAAGTGGACTTAATGATCGACTGACTATTAGGCTTTGACTGAGTTCGTATCAGGCTTTTAAGGTGGGCCTTGCGGGCCATAATCATTTGTCGACCGAATTATCTCGAATGCCGGCCCAATGACTTAACAATGGCCCCCATCGCATGACCTTGAAGGATCCATCCACTGAAGTCAAGCGACATTACATCGCATTAATGGGGCTTTGGCAGTCGAGAAAATAACACTTGAGTTCTAGGCGCCAAAACGTCCGCCTCGTTGATTCAGATGATTTGTCGATTCGAAATCCAAGACATTCTGGACTCTTGGATCTTTGACATGTGTTCCATCATGCAGTTGTTGCCTCACCCATATATGACGGTTCCAGCAATAGAGTGCGGAGGTATCGTCTTCATTCTCTTGATTCGGATTTTCCTTCTCTCGAAAGCAATGACTTTGTCCTCCATCTCGGCCTCTAAAAGGAACTTGGTCACAGCCATGCAGAAGAATCAGGAAGGGATCATGGAGCTGGGATTGCTGGCGAATGTGAGGTCCAAAGTCAAAGTCAGTCAGATCGTCGAACTTTAGAGGAGTTAGGTTCGACTCGACTACCTAATTAGGCTGCCTAGGTGGGACACAAGGGTTCATCTTCCTGGTAATCGGTAAGCTGGGGTTTACGTCAAAGCCTTCAAGCGAGGACTCCGATTTCCCATGCACCCTTTCATGCGGTATTTACAGTGTACCCTGAACATTTCACTCCCCCAGTTGATGCCGAACGCCATTGTCATGCTCATGGGCTTCATAGTTCTGTGTGTGACGAAGGGGATTGAACCATCTCTGGGCATGTTCAATCATTTTTTCTCGATCCCTCCCCTCAAGACCCCGGGGTGGTATACGATAATGGTCCGTCGAGGCAGGAAGTTGCTGGAAGACCTTCCCTCCTCCAATCCCAAGTGGAAGGACGAGTTTATGTTTATGGTTTTCCAAGGGGAGGCTAGCTTTTGCACTGGTTGGGGTGCCCCTGATTTGGGACTTGCCAGGGATAAGCCGTTGACTCTCGGGGAGAAGAAAGCCGCTGATATTCTGATGGGCCTGCCAGAGGATATAAGGTTGATCAAGTGACTGTGGTTTGACGACGTGCTGTGTCGGACTGTGTGAACGCAAGGTTGGTTCGATCGTGCATGCCAACTGTTTGACCTTCGTCTTAACTTGTTTTTTGCTTTCGCAGGCATGGAAAGTGTGGACTACCAGGTGGATCCTGCATTGAGGGAAGCAGCGAGGCTTCCATCAAATAGGCAGAGGCGAGCATGTGTCTCCCCGGGTGTCGACCATGGAGAAATTGATAGCCCAACCGTCTGGGGATCAACCTATGGTTGTTGAGGGGGTTGCTTAGGTGGTCCGTCCTCAGCAGAAGTAGAAGAAAGGGTCCACCTTCGAATTTGAAGTAGTTGCACTGGAGGGGGACCAAGAGGATGCATAAGATTGTTCTCAGCAACTCAGGACCGTCTAGGTTGAATGTAGCTACAGAGCAGGTCTCCTGGCCTGGGAATGACACTCTTCACGGGGGAGACTCGGGGAGGACTCTGGTTCCATCGGAGCTTCTTGTGCACAAGGACTCCTGGCCTTGGAGGGGTCTGTTCCATCCGGTAAGGCTGTCTGAAGACATCCCTGATGAGTATAGGCCACTTTTGCTGGAGGGTGATCTCCTCATGCCCCATTCGACTGCTCCGAGGAGGAGCTTGTTCAGGCGGGATTTCCATTGAGGCGTGGAGATTCCGCTCTTCTTGACTGCGGGACCGCCTCCCGCATAGATGAGAATGCGACCCTTCCACAGGACATGGCTGTCGTAGAGAGGGTCGATTACGAGCGGCTTGTGTCGATAGCTATTCATGCCACCGTCCATGTAATTATTGCTCCAGCCTCTATCGATGCTGCTATCAACGTGTAAGCTGACCATGTAGCATTGTGTGCAGGCTCTTGTGGCTACTTTGGTGCTGCATCGTCGTGCTTTGGAGGTGGCCAATCATGGGGTCACCCTGGAGGCCATTAGGTCGGCCGTGGAGCGGTCTCAAGTTGAGCTGACTAGACTCAGCCTCTCTATGAGATGAGATTGAATCACCTCCAGAAACTCGAGGAGGAGTTACACGAATCTTGTAGGAGGGAGGCTGAGCAAACTGCCTTGAGGAAGCGAGCAGAGGATGCTCTGCTGGAGGAGAAGGTCGAAGCCGAGGTCAGAGCGTAAAGGGCGGTTCAGGAGTTTAAAGACACATTTCCTGATTTTGACGACCTATACAAAGAAGGCTACGAGCGATGTCGGCTAGAGATGAAGAATTGATTCCCTGACCTCTCCGTTGAGATGGACAAGATCCTGGTGATACTTCAGACTTTGGCAAGGTGAGTCAAGCCAAGGCGATGATGAGTCAAGCCGAGGCATGGAGGAGGCTGCTCCCATGGACGCGGCTGTCACCATGGAGGGAGACGAAGCAAGAGCAGATGCTGCGGGGGGCCCAGAGTCCATGGTAAGCTGGATGGAGATCAAGGACCTAACTGGCTGCTGTAAGGTCTTGGCACTCTTGTTTTTGCCCGATTTTAGAAATTTTTGAATGTGTAGGGGGTGACTTAAACGAAAACAATTTTTGCAATAGAGAGTGACACGAGAATTGGTTTGTATATCCTTGTTTTTCGTTGCATCTCTTTGATTGTTGTCACTTACATTTCTATGGTGGTCGTAATGCCCGATGTCCCCTTTTCAATGGGTTAGGCGCTGCTTCAGGATGATCGAGGATAAGCCATCGAACCATGCTTAGAATTTGACCACTACGCTCCATAGCGAGGGTGAGATTTACTCGACTCACGATTGACGGAGCAGGAGTCGTTTTATATCGAAGAGGTGGGTCCTGGTTTTGCAGCTGATGACGTCTTGGGGGCCGTTCAGTGGCAAAGGGGTGTCCTCTTCGACTTACGATTGATGCTCGTTTAGGAGAGTCGTTCGGTGGCGAAGGGGTGGTCCCTTCGACTTACGGCTGACGCTCGCTTAGGAGAGTCGTTCAGTGGCGAAGGGGTGGTCCCTTCGACTTACGGCTGACGCTCGCTTAGGAGAGTCGTTCAGTGGCGAAGGGGTGGTCCCTTCGACTTACGGCTGACGCTCGCTTAGGAGAGTCATTCAGCGACGTAGGGATGGCCCCTTCGACTTACGGCTGACGCTCGCTTAGGAGAGTCATTCAGTAGGGAAGGGGTGGTCCCTTGGACTTACGGCTGACGCTCGTTTAAGAGAGTCGTTCAGTGGTGAAGGTGTGGCCCCTTCGACTTACGACCAGTGCTCGCTTAAGAGAGTCATTTAGTAGGAGAGTCGTTCAGCGGGGAATGGGTGGCCTCTTCGACTTACGGCTGACGCTAGCTTAGGAGAGTCGTTCAGTGGCGAAGGGATGGTCCATTCAACTTACGGCTGGCGCTCGCTTAGGAGAGTCGTTGTAACGACCAGTGTTTGTAGTTACTATGGAGTCCAGTGCTATCATGTTATGCCTATTATTATTATTAATTTGTTACGATAATATGATTTTTATTCTTATGTTAAGTTAGCTAACAATAAATCTATTATAATTTTCCTTTAAATTCAAACTTTCAAAATCCAAATGTTTAAGTTTTTATTTCAAATTTTACACTTTCAAATAAATTTCTAATTTAATTGTAATAAAACCTATAGCTAAATGGGACGTTTCCCTATCACTAAATCCCTTAATTTTCTCCTTAATAATTGTTCTAATTCAAACTTTCCTTAATATCCTTAACAATTAATCTCCTAATAAAGTTTTTAAAACAAATTAAAATCTATTCTTTTGGTAAGTAATTGAATCCCATTAATCTCCCCTTGATTATTATGAAATCGAATCAAATCTTCCCATTATTTACTCCATGATTCTTGTACCAATTTAAATCTCCTCTCATATGGATCTAGGAGACTTTTACCTATCTTAATGAGAATGAATCACTAATATTATTTGCAATTATATCCTTGTTCTTTCCTTTCATTCCTTTAGCAATTAGCATCTACCAAATAGATTAAAATGAGAATATAACCCTAACCCCTCACTTCACAACCGCTAACAAACCTTTAGCCCCTCTCTTACCAAACCCATCAAATCCTACGACAACTCCATCTTCCTAAGCTCCAGGCCTCCGACCTCGCAGCCATTAACCCTGACCTCCTTCAACCCTACAACCGCCACCGCCTCCTCCCTCCTCTGGTCAGCGACAACCCAGCTCCGGCCGACAACTCCTCTTCTTCGGTAACCTCTGGTGAGACCCCTTGTCCCCTCCCCATGGCAAGCCATCTTCCAACTTCCTGAGTCGCCTACCCGGTGTTCGATGAAATGCCCTTAACGAAGCCCCGATGACTTCTCAAGCTCCGGCGATCTTTCGACGATCCCGATTCCATCGTCGGTGAACCCAACGCTCGCCCTCCTCCTCTGATCCACACAACATGTAGTAGGTTCCATACATCTCTTTCATCTAAATAAATAATATGTTAGATTAATTGAAGAGTGCTGTTAGTTGCACCGCGTAAATTTATGAGTTTACCGTACTTATAAATTCACCGCATCAAAATCTTGTTATTTATTAACTCACCGCAATTTATTTCATTTTACCCCTCATATCAACTTTACGTCATCTCTCCACCTCTTTCATTTTCTGTTGATTTCACCGCAAAACACCTCAATTTTCTGTTGATAGTCCTTCCTGATTGCTTCGGCACTCTGCAGCAAATGCTGGATCTGCGACTCTTCAAGATCAGGATCACTGTAATCAACAAATTCATTTAACAGGTCGCAGCATATCCCGATGCTTTCCGTTCAGACGAGATTGATGCATGCAGATCACATTCGTTGATTTCCATGTTTTTCTCAATAGAAGAAGTTTGATTCTTAAGGATGGGCATTTGTGCCTTACTGCGTATTATTTATTAGTGATCAATACGCATGTGGAATGTTCGCTGCTCGCTAATGATTTCTTGAGGAAATTGAAATTTGTTTATTCCACCCAATGCCGTATTATAATTCTTCACTGGGAAACAGAACAAAATAATTAACTTTTAGATGGGTTTGGATGGGGGACATAATACTATTTATGGATTTTAAGTTGCATGGTTCTCCTTTTCCTTAGTCTGAAATTGTACTATGTTAAAATTATTTTTTAATCATCCACTGAAACCAAACCAGCATGGGCTCTTGTAACGAGAGTATGCCTAAAGCTAGAAGCATGCATCGCCAATATGTATTAGTAATTTATGACGAGTAAAATTGGTTTTGCCAACATATGTTTTTTCGTCCTTTTGCATGAGAGGAAAAGAGAGGAAAATTGAGGCATGAGAAAAATTGAGGAAAGTTGAGGCATGAGAAAGAAATAGAGGGGAAATCAAATTTTGCGGTGAAATCAAAAGAACAAATGGCAAAGTTCGTAATCAATTAACAATTTTAAGAGTAATATTTAAAATCTAATTAAGGTTAAATTTGTAATTTCGAAAAAATTAACAATTACGGTGAGTTCATAAAATTACGCGGTGCAACTAACAACACTCTTAATTGAATCTGATATTATATAATGTTATCACTCATAATAATACTATTACTCATCCTAGTACTGATATATATTGTATCAAAAATTTGCTACTTGTCCTAAAACCTGTGTTATTATGCTGCATAAGAGAACGTGCAATTATTATTCTTTTGTTTTCAAAATTGTTTACCCCGTTGTTCCACTCTCATATGCCAATGTTATTTAATGTTGTACAAAGTTTGCCTGAACAAATGTCATACAAGGTTTCAACAGAAACATTTCATGCTAATACCCATAAAGTAATCATTTAAATTTAGTAATGTTAGTACTGTTTTTTAACAGCAATGAATATCATCCAATGCCTAGGATTATTTGTGACATGATATAACTAATCATAACATGATTACCTGTTAACTAATGCATTAACAAAATTTAATATTAATGTTACATAATAACCTATGCACAACAGTGTTTTCATGTCAACATATAGCAGCTTAGTATTAATAATACTTACTTTTAGTATGACTACAGCTATACTAATTAATAGTATGTATTTTTGTGTTAAGGCTTGTGTCATCACATTCTCCTTAACTACATAATTAATAGTAACATGCAGGTCCACTTCGTAATTGATTATTGGCAAGAAATTTGTCACATAAATTTATTAATGTTAATTGTTAATACTAATGTTAATTAACAAAAAGCATTGATATTCATTACTGTTCATTCTTTAACATAACATTCAGTTTGTGTTGAGCGACATCGTCGTATCCTTGCACGTCCCAATTGTTACTTATTAGAATAGGTTTATTCTAATAAACCTATGAGAATAAACACCCTTAAAATAAACTTGCATGATGATTTAGTTTAATATTCATGAGATTAATGATGTTGTTAACTTGTTCACCAAATTGTTGTTAGTTTATTAATGGTGATGGTTTGTTAATGATAATTGAGTTTCATGTTGGTTAGCTCATTGTTAATGGTGATAGCTTAATGTTCATGTTAACCTTGCCTAAATGTTCATAAAATACTCTTTTTGCATATTGTACCATTATTTGTAATACTCTTTTTGCATATTGTACCATTATTTGTGCCACACCATCTTTGGGGTGGTCTGCTCCAATGAAATGTAATATTGGGCCCTTGGGGCCATATACGGATATTGGGCCCTCGTGGCATATACGGAATATTGGGCCCTTGGGGCATTAACAGAATATTGGCCATGTGGCATACCCTGAATTGTACAGTTACACACTGACACTTTTGGGTGGGGTAGTCCATTGTAGTAGAGGTTGGAATGTTGTATTTCACCCCACCGGTAAATTTGACCGTCACCTGGATGGGGTCGGTAAGTACAGAACCATGTGTAGCTTCCGTTGGTTTGGGTGTAATTGTAGTTTCTTCTGCCCTCGGACATTGGACTTGTCAATAGATTAAGTATTGATTGGCACTCTCTTTTCTATTATTGCTACCATAAATTGTGTAAACTGTTAGCTACGCTCTCTTACCATGCTCATACATATCTTTGCCATGCTCACTACACTTTACTCTGTACACTACACTTTGCCAAGTTTACCTCATTTTGCGACGTACATTACACTTTACTATGTTCACTTCACCATTCTATGCTCATATGCCTTTATCATATTAGTAGACAATGTTATTACACTGCTAAATTCTTTTTAATTTATTAAATGAGATTGATGCTTGGAAACCTACATGAGTAACCCTTACCGACGAGCAATTTATTTGTGTTTTAATGCAATGTTCGTCAGGTTCTTAGGGCATGTTTGCAGATCCTAGTTCCAAAGTAGCATGAACCACTAGAGACAGGATTCTTCCAGGAGGATACTCTCAGACTGCATCTCCTTATAGTTTCCTTTGTATGATTTGTGTATTCCATGTTGTAAGGGCCACAAGGCCTCTCTTCTTTTCCTTATTGTTGTAATCCTTTTTGAGATGATTGAGGTTGTAATAAATAATAAATGATTATCTGTGTTGTTTTGAGTATGCAAGTAAGAACCTGCGGGGTTTCACACAGACGCTTATTGTGTTTTAGTCAAGGAGGAAAGAAAAACAAAAGTACATCCTCCTTACTTGCACATGCGGATCCGCTCCTGTCCTTGCTCCTAAGCATAATGGGAAGTGAGGCGTGACAGGTTTTAGTGGTGGCCCATGCACGTCATGCACATGCAAAATACTTTAAAACAGCGTAGATAAGATTACAATCTTGATCCTCAAGAACACCTTTACTTGAATTCTCTATCCCAATCTTGTTCATTAGAAAATCCTAGTCATAGGGTTCCTAGTCATTGGTTGACCTAATGAGTTCATATTTTATCATGATGTCACTTCATTCCTATGTTGATGACCATAAACCCTGCATTGTTGATTCACTAACACATTTTCCTCGTCATATTCACATTTTGATTTTCCTTGTTTTCGATTCACGGTGCTTTCCACCATTCCGGTCATGTCATCATATTTCATTCATTGAATCCTCCCCATCATTGCATGTCTTAAAACTCAATTGATTCTTGCGGTCATTACAGCTCCCATTAGTTTTACTAAATTACAAGGACGGAATTTTTATAAGGTCGGTATGATGTAACGACCAGTGTTTGTAGCTACGATGGAGTCCAGTGTTATCATGTTATGCTTATTATTATTATTACTTTGTTACGACAATATGATTTTTATTCTTAAGTTAAGTTAGCTAACCATAAATCGATTTTAATTTTCTTTTAAATTCAAGCTTTCAAAATCCAAATGTTTAAATTTTCATTTCAAATTTTAAGCCTTCAAATAAATTCCTAATTTAATCCTAATAAACCTATAGCTAAATGGAAAGTTTTCCCTATCACTAAATCCTTTTATTCTCTCCTAATAATTGTTCTAACTCAAACTTTCCTTAATATCCTTAAAAATTAATCTCCTAATAAAGTTTTTAAAACAAATTAAAATCTATTCTTTTGGCAAGTAATTGAATCCCATTAATCTCCCCTTGATTATTATGAAATCGAATCAAATCTTCCCATCATTTACTCCATGATTCTTGTACCAATTTAAATCTCCTCTAATATGGATCTCTAGGAGGCTTTTACATATCTTAATGAGAATGAATCACTAATATTATTTGCAATTACATCCTTGTTCTTTCCTTTCATTCCTTTAGCAATTAGCACCTACCAAATAGATTAAAATGAGAATAAAACCCTAACCCCTCCCTTCACAACTTCCAACAAACCTTTAGCCCCTCTCTTACCAAACCCATCAAATCCTACGGTAACTCTATCATCCTAAGCTCCAGGCCTCCGACCTCGCAGCCATCAACCCCGACCTCCTTCAACCCTACAACCGCCACCGCCTCCTCTCTCATTTGGTCAGCGACAACACAGCTCCGACCGATGACTCCTCTTATTGGCAACCTTCGGTGAGACCCTCTGTCCCCTCCCCATGGCGAGCCATCTTCCAACTTTCCCGAGTAGCCTACCCGGTGTTCAACGAAATGCCCCAATGAAGCCCCGAGGACTTCTCAAGCTCCGACGATCTTCTGACGATCCTGATTTCATCACCAGTGAACCCAACGCTCGCCCTCATCCTCAGATCCACTCAACATGTAGTAGTTTCCCTACATCTCTTTCATCTAAATAAATAATATATTAGATTATATGAATCTGATATTATATAATGTTATCACTCATAATAATACTATCACTCATCCTAGTATTAATGTGTATTGTATCAAAAATTTGCTACTTGTCCTAAAACCTGAGTTATTATGCTACATAAGAGAACTTGCAAGTATTATTCTTTTGTTTTCAAAATTGTTTACCCCATTGTTCCACTCTCATGTACCAATGTTATTTAATGTTGTACAAAGTTTGACTGAACAAATGTCATACAAGGTTTCAACAGTCTTATAAACATTTCATGCTAATACCCATAAAGTAATCATTTAAATTTAGTAATGTTAGTACTGTTATTAACATCGTTGTGCTCTAAAGGTTGATCTTATGAAAGCTTATGACTCTATTCGATGGGATTTCATGATATCTGTGCTTCGTGTGATGGGATTCCCTAGTAGGATTGTTGGTTGGATTCAGGAGTGTATTTCTACAGCCAGATATTCTGTTTGCATTAATGGAGAGTTGCAGGGTTCTTTCCAGGAGGTCGTGGGTTAACCCCTTGTTGGTCCCGAGGGACGAAGGAGGCTAGGTTAGCTGAAAGATGGTTATCGGTTCAAGGACGCAAGGTGACCTTGATTTTTTAGGGTAAGAAGGGGTAGAGAAAATGCCTCGAGCCAATGTCCGAGTACCAGGTGCTACGGCACTGAAGTAACCCATGCCATACTCCCTCGAACGACCTTCAACAAAAGGGCACATGTACCCGAAACCGACACATGTGGGTATGTAGAGAATACCTAGGGCGCAAGACAAGGCAGGGGGATCCTATGTCTCCTTATGTGTTTGTTTTGGCTATGGAGGTTTTCTCAGGCTTGATGTGTCGTATGGTTGAGGAGAGGCCTTTTTGATTTCATTGGAGATGTGAAAAGGAGAAGATTTCTCATTTGTGTTTTGCGGTCGATCTTATGATTTTCAGTAGAGCAGAATAAGATTCTGTTGTTATGATTGGAGATTGCATTCGACAGTTTCAAGAATTATCTAGTCTTAGTCCAAATCCTTCAACGAGCCATATGTTTATATGTGGGGTGTCTTCTCAGAGTGTAGAGCATTTGCTTGGAATTCTTGGGTATAAAGAGGGTACCTTGCCTGTGCATTACCTTGGGGTTTCTTTAATTTCTACTAAACTGAAGGCCGTGGATTGTCGTGTGTTAGTAGAGTGTATTTTAGCTAGAGCTCAGAGTTGGGTTTTGTCATTTGCAGGTAGACTCCAATTTATTAAGTAGGTGCTGTTCTCCATTAATGTATATTGGGCTTCCATGTTTATCCTTCCGAAGGCAGTCATTTGGCAGGTTATTTCTACTCTTCGATCTTTCCTTTGGAAGAGTACTGATTTTTCGTTTGGGGGGGGGTTCGGCTAAGGTTTCTTGGGATTCTATTTGCTTACCTTTCGAGGAAGGTGGTTTGGGAATTAAGACTATGTAGCATTGGAACAAGGCTGCTATTATGAAGAATCTTTGGTTATTGTGTTCTCGTCCTCCTGACTTTATGTGGTGTTCTTGGGTTTATTCCTATCTTCTGAGGGGACAGAGTATGTGGGAGGTGACATGCCCAGGTGATTGCTCTTGGAGTTGGAGAAAGATTCTGAGTCTCCGTCCATTTGTTCGCACACATATGAGGTTTCGTGTCGGTGATGGCCGTAGTATTTCATTATGGTTTGATAATTGGCATCTTCTTGGCCCTCTTGTGGAAACTTTTAGATATCGTATTATTTATGATTCTGGATTGGGTCATAATGCTACTGTGGATGCCCTTATGAATGGTAAGGAATGGTGTTGACCTTCTGCACAATATCCGGATTTGATACGGTTGCGTTCTGATACACCTATTCATTTTAAACCTGACTCGAACCGTACTGATGAATTGGAGTGGCAAGATTCTGCAAGAATATTTTCTATTCGCAGTGCTTATAAACTTTTGAGGCGTGATCTCCCTTGTTTGACTAGTGGCAAGTGGTTTGGCATAAGCGGAGGATTCATAGGCATGCTTTTAGTCTATGGTTAGCTATTCGATATGCTTTTACTACTCAGGATAAGCTACTTAGGTATGGAAGCATTTCTGAGGCTCGTTGTGTTTTGTGTGGTGCGGGGTATGAAGATGTGGAGCATCTATTCTTTAATTGTTTCTTCACCGAGTACATATGGCGTTCCTTGCATGTCAAATGTGTTCTTCCTTGGGAACCATGTTCATGGTCTGTTACTATTTCTTGGATAGGAGGATTTAGTCACACATCTCTCTGTGGTATGATTGTGCGTCTTATGCTATCAGCGGCATTTTATGCTATTTCGAATGTGCGTAATTCTCGCTTGCATGATGAGCCACCTAGATGCATGTCCCAGCTGGTTGAGTATGTCAAATTCTCAGTATGTACTCATGTTGATTCCTTACAAGGGGTGGCTACTTCCATGGAGAATAAAGGGCTCCAATGCACCTGGAGATTTTCTGATAGTGTTTTTGATTAGTTTCGGGATTTTCAGTTGTGTTTTACTGTAAGGCACTGATAATATTTGTACCAGTTGTTTAGGTTTTTATTATTGTTAGGGGTCTATCCCTAACTTTATTTTCAAAGACATGCACTTGTACTTGTGTATATTGGTTTTTTGGTTTATAATACTTACCGTATCCAAAAACAAAGGCAGTGAGGAGGTTGTTCTTTTATTCCCACGAAATTTCAATTGCTATTGCCCAAACTGTTGCCCAAAATTGAAGGTCTGAAGCATTTTTCGATTTCTGGCTGCCCTAGCTCACTCTAATAGATGGAGGATGCATTCTATATCCCAAACGATCGAAATATTTGTTCTTGAGCTTCCGATTGTACGTCACCATCTTTTCAACCAAAAAACTGCAAGAATTAACTCTTTGATTCAAAACACAAGCAATTGCATCCGTCTCTGATTTCTGGGACTCACGATGATTTCGTGGAAGTTTTGGCAGACTATGAGGATAAATAAAGAGTAAACGTTGTTTCAAGGCAGAGAGGAGGTTGTTTTTTTATTCCCACGAAATTTCAATTGCAATTACCCAACGGTTGCCCAAAATTGAAGGTTTGAAGCATTTTTCGATTTCTGGCTGCCCTAGCTCACTCCAATGGATGAAGGAGTGCATTCTAGGCCTCAAATGATCGAAATCTTTGTTCCTGAGCTTCAGATAGTGCGACATCATCGTTTTCTATAGAAAAACTACAAGAATTTACTCTTGGATTCAAAACACAAGCAAATTGCACACGTCTTTGATTTATGGGATGCGCACAGATTTCGTGGGAGTTTTGGAGGAATATGAGGACGAATGGACAGTAAATGTTGTTTCTATAGGGAGAGAAGGTTGTTTGCTCTCTAGTCCCAAGACATTTCAATTGGAAATTACCAAATGGTTGCCCAAAATAGATGGTTTGAATCATTTTTCGGTTTCTAGATACCCTAGCTCACTCTAATGAACGAAGTAGTGCATTCTAGGCCCCAAACGATTGAAATCTTCGTTCCAGAGCTTCGATAGTGTGTCATCATAGTTTCTACTGAAAAACGACAAGAATTTACGCTTGGATTCAAAACGCAAGCAATTGCAAACGTCTCTGACTTCTGGGACTAGCGAGGATTTCGTGGGAGTTTTGGCAGACTATGAGGATAAATATAGAGTAAACGTTGTTGCAATACAGAGAGGTGGTTGTTTTATTTATTCCCTCGAAATTTCAATTGCAATTGCCCAACGGTTGCCCAAAATTGAAGCTTTGAAGAATTTTATGATTTCTGGCTGCCCCTAGCTCACTCTAATAGACGAAGAAGGGCATTTTAGGTCTCAAACGATCGAAATATTCGTTACTGAGCTTCCGATTGTGTGTCACCATCGTTTTCTACCAAAAAACTACAAGAATTAGCTCTTGGATTCAAAACACAAGTTATTGCACCCGTCTATGATTTCTAGAACTCGCACAGATTTCGTGGGAGTTTTGGGGGGAATATGAGGATAAATGGAGAGTAAACGTTGTTTCTACGTGGAGAGGAGGTAGTTTTCCCAATTTTGACGAAATTTCAATTGGAATTGCCCAGCGGTTGTCCAAAATAACACGTTTGAAGTGTTTTCGATTTCTGGCTGCCATAGCTCACTCTTATGGATGAATGATGGCATTCTAGGCCTCAAACGATCGAAATCTTCGTTCTAGGGCTTCCGATAGTGCGTCACCATCGTTTTCTACAGAAAAACTACACGAATTTACTCTTGTATTCAAAACACAAGCAATTGCACACGTCTCTGATTTCGGGGACTCGAACGGATTTCGTGGGAGTTTTGGAGGAATGAGGTCAAATGGAGAGTAAACATTGTTTCTATGGGGAGAGGAGCTTGTTTCCTCTATTCCAAAGAAATATCAATAGGAATTGCCCAATGGTTGCCCAGAATAGCAGGTTTGATATATTATTTTGTTTCTGGCAGCCCTAGCTAACTCTAATGGATAAAGGAGGGCATTCTAAGCCCCAAACGATCGAAATATTCGTTCCTGAGATTCCGATTATGCGTCACCATCGTTTTCTACTGAAAAACTGCAAGAATTTACTCTGGGATTCAAAACACAAGAAATTGCACATGTCTCTGATTTTTTTGGGACTCGCACGGATTTCGTGGTTGTTTTGGAGGAATATGAGGATAAATGGAGAGTAAACATTGTTTCTATGCGGAGTGGAGGTTATTTCCTCTATTCCCACGAAATTTCAATTGGCATTGTGATGCGTGACGGGTAATTGAATGTAGAGAGTTCAGAATTGAAGAATAGAATGGAGTATAGAGATATGAGATAAAGTCTATGCCACCACTCAAGATCGGAAAATAGAGTTCACCACAACTGAGATTAAAGGCCAGGCCACCGTCCCAATTGATAAAGAACTCACTTGTCTCAACACTAACCTTCCCACCGTTAGATAAAGAAAACAAGATTAACAAAAAGCTTTGAAAGAACTTGCAACTTCAGAATTTTCATTCAACAAAAACTGATCTGCTAAGTTACAAAGACTCTCTTTTAAAGAAGACATACAACATTGATAATGACATACAACATCATTTAATAGCCAACAACTTTCAAGCCTTGAATACACAACTTGCTAGGCTACACTTTACTATGCTACAACTTACTAGGCTACAACTTTCTAGCCATTGAATGCTGAAAAAATAAATGCTAGCGTGGAGATTTCCAAGGCCAAAGTCTTCAAAATTTGTCCAACTCTTCAACTTCCCCTTAATTTGAAATCTGAATCTTCATTTGAGTTTTGATGCCAAAATAATCACTTCCCATCATAATTGAATCATTAAGGAAGCCAATAAAGCAAAACTTGGCCCAAAACAGCTTGAGGACGAACCTGAAATTGAGAGCTAAAGTTCGAGCTCGAAATTTCTTTGATGTCACTTGCTAACATCATCAGATTAGTCATGTTTGCTCCTGCATCATTCTCCCCTCCTTGATTGGGATTTGCCTCCAAATACTCAGCATCTTCATTTTCAGGTAAGAATGGAGTTAAATCACTAATATTGGAAGGCGCAGAAAAATTGGTTTCTCCAGGCAATTCAAGCTTATATGCATTACTTCCAACCTTTTCAACACTTTGAAAGGGCCATAACAACGATCCATGACCTTGTTCTTCCTTCGTGAGGGAAACCTTTCCTTCCTTAAATGAAGCCAAACCAGAACACTAGGCTTAAATTCAAGGGAGTTGCGATGATTGTTAGCCTTTTGCTTGTACAATTCATATACCCTTTCAATTCTAGTCTTCACTTGTTCATGGAGCTTTTTCATTTCTTTGTCACGCTGTTCAGCTTCAAAACTCACTTGGGATGCAATAGAAAGTGGGATTATATCAATAGGAGTAAGAGGGTTCACTCCATAATTCAATTCAAATGGAGACTTTCCTGTTGCATATGATGGAGCTCTATTGTATGCAAACTCAGCATAGGGAAGTTTGCTATCCCAATCTTTGATAATTTTTCCCACCAAACTTCTGAGAAGAGTTGAGAGTGTTCTAGTCACTTTTGTTTGCCCATCAGTTTGAGGATGGTAGGCAGTACTAAACAAGAGATTTGTCCCCAACAATTTCCACAAGCATATCCAAAAATGGCTTACAACTTAGAATCTCTAACACTTACAATGGTCTTTGGAACTCCATGAAGCTTGAGAATTTCTTTGAAATAGAGATCAACAACATGAGAAGCATCATCTAATTTCGTGCATGCGATGAAATGAACCATTTTTGAAAAACGATCAACAACTACCATGATAGCATCTTTCCCTCTTTGAATTCTTGGTAGTGCCACAATAAAATCCATGCTCACATCTTCCCAAGGCTGATTTGGAACAGGCAGGGGAGTATACATTCCTTGATGAAATTGACTCTTAGCTTTATGACTAATAGAGCATCTTGAAACACCATTATGGACATCACCAGCCATCTTAGGCCAATAAAAGTGTTCTTGCAAGATGTCAAGTGTCTTGTTGATGCCAAAATGACCAGCAACAGCTCCACCATGGGCTTCTTTCACCAAAAGATCACACATTGAACTTTTGGGAATGCACAACTTGTTGTTCTTGAAAAGAAAACCTTCCTGAATCACATAAGGGCCTGAAAGAGTAGCCCTTTCTTTCTCAAAGAATTGAGAAAAGTCTTGATCATCCTTGTAAAGAGCTTTAATAAAATGAAAACCAAGAATTTTAGCTTCAATAATAGATAGAAGAGAATACCACTTTGAAAGTGCATCAGTTACAACATTGGGTTTCTAGATTTAGGCTTTGAAATAAATGCGAAGGATTGAAGAAATTCAACCCATTTAGCATGCCTTTGATTCAACTTGTGCTGTCCATTAATAAACTTAAGTGCTTGATAATCAGAATGTAGAACAAATTGCTTGGGGTGAAGATAATGACTCCAATGACCAAGAGCTCTTACAATGGCATAGAACTCTTTATCATAAGTGATGTAATTCTTCATGGAGCCATTCAACTTCCCACTGAAATAAGCTATGGGACGTTGAGATTGCATCAGAACTGCCCTAATACCTACTCCACTTGCATCACACTCCACTTCAAAGAGATCATCAAAATTGGACAAAGCCAAAATTGGAGCTTCACAAAGTTTCTTCTTAATGGATTCAAAGGGATTATGAGCAGCCTTAGTCCATTCGAAAGAACCTTTCTTCATGCATTCAGTTATAGGAGCCAATAGAGTGCTGAAATCTTTAATGAATCTTCTATAAAATGATGCAAGGCCATGGAAACTTCTTACTTCAGATATGTTGGTTGGAACTGGCCAAGATCTCACAGCTTCAACTTTGGATTGATTAACAGAAATTCCATCCTTTGAAACACCATATCCAAGGAAAACAACACTAGTAGTGAAGAATTCACATTTTTTCCAACTTTCCAAAAAGTTTTTGTTGACTCAAAACAGAAAAGACATCTGATAAGTGCTTCAAATGATCTTCATGATTCTAAGAATAAACCAGAATATCATCAAAGTATACGATGACAAACTTACCGATGAAAGGATGTAGGACCTCATTCATCAACCTCATGAAAGTATTTGGAGCGTTAGAGAGTCCAAATGGTATGACCCTCCATTCATATAATCCTCCTTTAGTTTTAAATGATGTCTTCCACTCATCTCCTTCCTTCATTCTGAAGATCAATCTTTGAGAAGACAATAGAACCATGCAACTCATCAAGCATATCATCCAAGCGAGGAATTGGATATCTATACTTAATGGTGATGTTATTTATGGCCCTACTATCAACACACATGCGCATAGTACCATCCTTCTTTGGACCAAGCAAAGCTGGAACAGAACATGGGCTCATACTTTCTCGAACATATCCTCTAGCCACTAATTCTTCCACCTGCCTTTGTAGCTCGTTGGTTTCTTCTGGATTACACCGATAGGCAGCTTTGTTTGGCAAATGAGCACCAATATGAGATCAATTTGATGCTCAATCTCTCTTATTGGAGGCAACCCAGGTGGTAGATCATTCGCGAATACATCTTGAAATTGCTCAATCAATGATTGCACCAAAGGATGCAATGTTTCTTCATTTCTTCCTTTCGAAGCCTCAACCACAAGTAAAGCATAAATAGTGTTGCAATTGAGTAAATAATGATCAACTTGTGCCTGGCATAGGTAGGAGGCTTTCTAACTTGTGGTTCCCACCCTATGTAAATTCACATAAATTTGACTAGGTGGTAAAGGAGCAAGTGTGATTTTCTTTTGATCAACAATAAGAGAATAAGTATTTTTGTGGCCATCATGAATAACATCTTTATCAAACTGCCAAGGTCTTCCTAAGAGAATATGGCTAGCATCCATAGGCAGCTTTGTTTGGCAAAGGAGCACCAGTATAAGATCAATTTGATGCTCAATCCCTCTTATTGGAGACAAACCAGGTGGTAGATCATCCGGGAAAACATTTGCATAGCTGCCACTGTCTATATGAGACTGCATACTTTGCCCTTGATGTTGCACCTAGTGTAAAATATTTGCTCTCTTTGGCCTTGTTCTTGTGGTGCTGCCTTTGCATGGAGAACCCTTCTGAACATAAGAAGTTCACCTTGATCAGCTTCTAACACCATCTTGACTTCAGGATCAGCATTTCCTTCAGTATCCCAAATCACTTCCTTTTCAACTTCTTCCTCAATCTCTTCAATCTCCTTAAGTGTCATAATTCTTCTATTTGGACAATCAGCCTGGAAATGGCCAAAACCATGACATTTAAAGAATTTCTTCCCATCAAACCTTTTCTGAACTTCTTTAGGAGTTTCCTTGACCTTCTCCTTATTATTATCATCTTTGCAGAAGAAGAGTCATTTTTAGAGAAATCGCTCTTAAAGAAATTTGGAGGCTTGCTTGCTATCTTCTTCAACTTAGCATGTTTCTCCACCTTCACGGCCAACTTACACACATCCTCAAAGGTCCAAAAAGGCTGTAGATCAACCTTCTCCGCAATATTTGGATTTAACCCACTAAGGAATCGGACAATTTTCAGTTCAGATTCTTCTTGAATTCCACTCTTCATATGGAGCTGCTCAAATTCTCTAATATACTCTTAAACACCTAGACTTTCTTGCTTAAACCTTGAGATACAAATCTTGCTTGTAACTTGCTGGAATAAATCTTTTATCCATAAGTCTTTTCAGTTGGATCCAAGACTTAAGCTTTCTTTTGCATTCTCGACTCATCTCCAATTTCAGGTTCTCAAACCAGATTGATGCATACCTTTTGAACTTGATGCATGCAACCTTGAAGCATTTCTCATCATTATAACCTTTGGCTTCAAAAATTCGCTCAATAGAATGAACCCACTCCAAATATACAGCAAGATTCATGCTCCCATCAAAATCTGGTGGATCTATCTTCACATCTTTGAAATCATCTTTTTTTTTGGGGGGGGGAAGGGGCCCTTCTATGATGAACTTGACGAATTGAATCTTCAGCTGAAGATCCTGCATCATTAGAGTTTGAATTAGAGAAGGGAGAGGTGCCTTGAGTGATCCTTGAGTTCCTCCTCCTTCCATGATTCCTTCTTAGGCCTAGTTGAGCAATGGCTTAATTCAGTAAGCTCTCTATCGCGTCGTAGATTTTGAGCTTGCTCAAGGGTCATATTTTGGGGAATTTCATCCATACTTTAGGCTTGAAAAGGGTATATTTGGGCTTATGAAAATGTTTAGGATAGAATAGAAGGGAGATTATGCTGAATGGAGAAGAAAAGATAACATCAAAAGGGATGAAGACATGATGCTAAGCTTTGATACCAAGTTGATGTGTGACGGGTAATGGAATGTAGAGAGTTCAGAATTGAAGAATAGAACGGAGGATAGAGATCTGAGATAAAGGATATGCCACCACTCAAGATCGGGAAAAGGAGTTAACCACAACTGAGATTAAAAGCCAGGCCACCCTCATTTGTCTCACCACTAACCTTTCCACAGTTAGATAAAGAAAACAAGATTAACAACAAGCATTGAAAGAACTTGCAACTTCAGAATTTTCATTCAACAAAAACTGATCTTCTAAGTTACAAAGACTCTCTTTTAAAGAAGACATACAACATTGATAATGACATAGACCGGCATTTAATAGCCAACAACTTCCAAGGCTGATTACACAACTTGCTAGGCTACAACTTACTAGGCTACAACTTTCTAAACATTGAATGCTGATAAAATAAATGCTAGAGTGGATTTCCAAGGCCAAAGTCTTCAAAATTCGTCCAAACTCTTCAGCTTCCCCTTAATTTGAAATCTGAATCTTCATTTGAGTTTTGATGCCAAAATAATCACTTCCCATCATAGTTGACTCATTAAGGAAGCCAATAAAGCAAAACTTGGCTCAAAACAGCTTGAGAACCAATTTGAAATTGAGAGCTAAAGTTGGCGCTCAAATTTTCTTTGATGTCACTTGCTAACATCATTAGATTAATCATGTTTGCTCATGTATCACATTACCCAACGATTGTCCAAAGTAGATGGTTTGAAGCATTTTTCGGTTTCTAGCTGCCCAAGGTCACTCTAATGGATGAAGGAGGGCATTATAGGCATTAAAGGATCGAAATCCTTTTTCCCGAGCATTCGAATGTGCGTCACCATCGTTTACTACCGAAAAATTCAAGAATTTACACTTGGATTCAAAACACAAGCAATGGCACCCGTCTCTGATTTCTGGGACTCGCACGGAATTCGTGGGAGTTTTGGAGTAATATGAGGACAAATGGAGAGTAAATGTTGCTTGTCTACGGAGTGGATGTTGTTTCCTCTATTCCCATGTAATTTAACTTGGAATTGCCCAACGGTTTCCTAAAATAGCAAGTTTGAAGTACTTTTCGGTTTCTGGTTGCCCTAGCTCACTCTAATAGATGGAGGAGTGCATTCTAGGCCTCAAACGATCGAAATCTTGATTCCAGGTATTCAGATAGTGCGTCACCATCATCTTCTACAGAAAAACTAAACAAAAACTACTCCAATTTACTCTTGGATTCAAAACACAAGAAATAGCACACGTCTCTGATTTTTGGGACTTGCACAGGTTTCGTGGGAGTTTTGGCAGACTATGAGGATAAATATAGAGTAAACGGTATTTCAAGGCAGAGAGGATGATATTTTCTTTGTTCCCACGAAATTTCAATTGCTATTACCTAAACGGTTGCCCAAGATTGAAGGTTTGAAGTATTCTTCGATTTCTGGCTGCCCTAGCTCACTCTAATAGATGAAGGAGGGCATTCTAGGCCCTAAACGATCGAAATATTCGTTCCTTAGCTTCCGATTGTACGTCATCATCGTTTTCAACCGAAAACTGCAAGAATTAACTCTTGGATTCAAAAACCAAGCAATCGCATCCGTCTTTGATTTATGGGACTCGCGATGATTTCGTGGGAGTTTTGGTGGACAATGAGGATAAATAAAGTATAAACATTGTTTCAAGGCAGAGAGGAGGTCGTTTTCTTTATTCCCACAAAATTTCAATTGCAATTGCCCAGCGGTTGCCCAAAATTGAAGGTTTGAAGCATTTTTCGATTTCTGGCTGCCCTAGCTCACTCTAATGAATGAAGGAGTGCATTTTGGGCCTCAAAAATTGTAATCTTCGTTCCTGAGCTTCAGAAAGTGCGTCACTCTCGTTTTCTAAATAAAACTACACGAATTTACTCTTGGATTCAAAAGACAAGCAATTGCACATGTCTCTGATTTTTGGGACTCGCACAGATTTCGTGATGGTTTTGGAGGAATATGATGACAAATGGAGAGTAAATGTTGTTTCTGTGGGGGAGAGAAGGTTGTTTTTTCTCTTGTCCCAAGACATTTCAATTGCAAATTACCAAACGGTTGCCCAAAATAGATGGTTTGAAGCATTTTCCGGTTTCTGGCTGCCCTAGCTCACTCTAATCGATGAAGTAGTGCATTCTAGGCCCCCAAACAATCGAAATCTTCGTTCCTGAGCTTCGATAGTACGTCATCATTGTTTTCTACTGAAAAATGACAAGAATTTTCGCTTGGATTTAAAACACAAGCAATTGCATCCGTCTTTGATTTCTGGGACTTGCGAGGATTTTGAGGGAGTTTTGGTGGACTATGAGGATAATATAGAGTAAACGTTGTTTTATTGCATAGATGAGGTTGTTTTTTTATTCCCCCGAAATTTCAATTGCAATTAACCAACGGTTGCCCAAAATTGAAGGTCTGAAGAATATCTCAATTTTTGGCTGCCCTAGCTCACTCTAATAGACGATGGAGGGCATTTTTGGTCTCAAACGATCGAAATATTCGTTACTGAACTTTCGATTGTGCGTTACCATCGTATTCTACCAAAAAACTGCAAGAGTTAACTCTTGGATTCAAAACACAAGTTATTGCTCATGTCTCTGATTTTTGGTACTCGCACGAATTTCGTGGGAGTTTTGGTGGAATAAGATGACAAATGGAGAGTAAACGTTGTTCTACATGGAGAGGAGATAGTTTTCCCAATTCTGACAAAATTTCAATTGGAATTGCCCAGCAATTGTCCAAAATAACACGTTTGAAGTGTTTTTCGATTTTTGGCTGCCCTAGCTCACTCTAATGGATGAAGGATGGCATTCCAGGCCTCAAACGATCGAAATCTTCGTTCCGGGGCTTTCGATAGTACGTCAACATCGTTTTCTACAGAAAACTACACAAATTTACTCTTGGATTCAAAACACAAGCAATTGCACCCGTCTCTGATTTCGTGTACTTGAACGGTTTTCATGGGAGTTTTGGAGAAATGAGGTCAAATGGAGAGTAAACGATGTTTCTATTGGGAGAGGAGGTTGTTTCCTCTATTCCCATGAAATTTCAATAGGAATTGCACAACGGTTGCCCAAAATAGCTGGTTTGATATATTTTTCGGGTTTTTGGCTGACCTAGCTAACTCTAATGGATGAAGGAGGGATTCTAAGCCCCAAACAATTGAAATATTCGTTCCTAAGCTTCCGATTGAGCGTCACCATCGTTTTTACCGAAAAACAGCTAGAATTTACTTTTGGATTAAAACACAAGAAATTTCACATGTCTCTGATTTTTGGTACTCACACGGATTTCGTGGGAGTTTTGGAAGAATATGAGGACAAATGAAGAGTAAACATTGCTTTTATGTGGAGTGGAGGTTGTTTTTTTATTATTCCCACGAAATTTCAATTGGCATTTCCCAACGGTTGTCCAAAATAGATGGTTTGAAGCATTTTTCGGTTTCTGGCTGCCCTAGCTCACTCTATTGGATGAAGGAGGGCGTTATAGGCATAAAATAATCGAAATCCACTTTCCTGAGCTTTCGATTATGCGTCACCATCGTTTTCTACTGAAAAACTTCAAGAATTTACTCTTAGATTCCAAACACAAGCTATGGCACCCATCTCTGATTTCTGGGACTCCCACGAAATTCGTGGGAGTTTTGGAGGAATATGAGGACAAATGGAGAGTAAACGTTGCTTGTCTGCGGAGTGGATGTTGTTTCCTCTATTCCCATGTAATTTAAATTGGAATTGCCCGACGGTTTCCCAAAATAGCAGGTTTGAAGTATTTTTCGGTTTTTGGCTGCCCTAGCTCACTCTAATGGGTGATGGGGTGCATTCTAGGCCTTAAACGATCGAAATCTTCGCTCCATAGATTCAGATAGTGTGTCACCATTGTTTTCTATAGAAAAACTATCAGAATTTACTCTAGGATTCAAAACACAAGCACTTGTACATATCTCTGATTTTTGGGACTCGCAGGGATTTCGTGGGAGTTTTGGCGGAATATGAGGAAAAATATATGGTAACCATTGTTTTTCTAGGCAGAGAGGAGTGTTTTCTTTATTCCCACGAAATTTCAATTGCAATTGCCTAAACGGTTGCCTAAAATTGATGGTTTGAAGTATTTTTCGATTTCTGGCTGCCCTAACTTACTCTAATAGATGAAGGAGGGCATTCTAGGCCCCAAATGATCGAATATTCGTTCCTGAGCTTCTAATTGTCTGTCACCATCGTTTTCAACCGAAAAACTGCTAGAATTAACTCTTGGATTCAAAACACAAGCAATTGCATCCGTCTCTGATTTCTGGGAGTCGCAATGATTTCGTGGGAGTTTTGGCAGACTATGAGGATAAATAAAGAGTAAACATTGTTTCAATGCAGAGAGGAGGTTGTTTTCTTTATTTCCATGAAATTTCAATAGCAATTGCCCAGCGGTTGCCCAAAATTGAAGGTTTGAAGCATTTTTCGATTTTTGGCTGCCGTATAACACTCTAATGGATGAAGGAATGCATTATATTCGTTCTTGAGCTTCAGGTAGTGGGTCACCATCGTTTTCTACAGAAAAATCTACATGAATTTACTCTTGGATTCAAAACACAAGCAATTGCACACGTCTAGGATTTTTGGGACTCGCACGGATTTCATGGGAGTTTTGGAGGAATGAAAGGACAAATGGAGAGTAAAGGTTGTTTCTATGGGGAGAGAAGGTTGTTTACTCTCTAGTCCCAAGACATTTCAATTGGAAATTACCAAACGGTTGCCCAAAATAGATGGTTTGAAGCATTTTTCGGCCATAGATGAAGTAGTGCATTCTAGGCCCAAACGATCGAAATCTTCGTTCTTGAGCTTTCGATTGTGCGTCATCATAGTTTTCTACCGAAAAACGACAAGAATTTACTCTTAGATTTAAAACACAAGTATTGCACCCGTCTCTGATTTCTGGGACTCGCGATGATTTCGTGGGAGTTTTGGTGGACTATGAGGATAAATAAAGAGTAAACATTGTTTCAAAGTAGAGAGGAGGCTTTTTTATTTATTCCCACAAAATTTCAATTGCAATTGCCCAACAGTTGCCCAAAATTGAATGTTTGAAGCAATTTTCGATTTCTGGCTGCCCTAGCTCACTCTAATGGATGAAGGAGTGCATTCTAGGCCTCAAACAATCGAAATCTTTGTTCCTGAGCTTCCGATTATGAGTCACCATTGTTTTCTAGCCAAAACGGCAAGAATTAACACTTGGATTCAAAATACAAGTTATTGCACCCGTCTCTGATTTCTAGGACTCGCACGGATTTCGTGGGAATTTTGGAGGAATATGAGGAAAAAATGGAGAATTAACGTTGTTCCTACATGAAGACGAGGTAGTTCTCCCAATTCTGACGAAATTTCAATTGGAATTTCCCAGCGGTTGTCCAAAATCACACGTTTGAAGTGTTTTTCGATCTCTGGCTGCCCTAGCTCACTCTAATAGATGAAGGAGGGCATTCTAGGCCTCAATCGATATATATATTCATTCTGGAGTTTCGATAGTGCATCATCATCATTTTCTATGGAAAAAATACACGAATTTACTCTTGGATTCAAAACATAAGCAATTGCACCCGTCTCTGATTTCGGGGACTCGAACAGATTTCATGGCAGTTTTGGAGGAATGAGGTCAAATGGAGAGTAAATGTTTTTTCTTTGGGGAGAGGAGGTTGTTTTCTCTATTCCCATGAAATTTCACAATAGGAATTGCCCAAGAGTTGCCCAAAATAGTAGGGTCGAAAAATTGCAAGAATTTACTTTTGGATTCAAAACACAAGAAATTGAACCTATCTCTGATTTTTGGGACTCGCGCGGATTTTGTTGGAGTTTTGGAGGAATATGAGGATAAATTGAGATTGAACATTGTTTCTATGCGGAGTGGAGGTTGTTTCCTGTATTCTCACGAAATTTCAATTGGCATTGCCCAACGGTTGTACAAAATAAATGGTTTGAGGCATTTTTCGGTTTCTGGCTGCTCTAGCTCACTCTAATGGATGAAGGAGGGCATTATAGGCCTCAAACGATCGAAATCCTCTTACCTGAGCTTTCAATTATGTGTCACCATCGTTTTCTGTCGAAAATACTTTAAGAATTGACTCTTGGATTCAAAACACAAGCAATGGCACCCGTCTCTGATTTCTGGGACTCTCACGGAATTCGTGGGAGTTTTGGAGGAATATGAGG
This sequence comes from Scilla litardierei, assembly GCA_030789695.1. NCBI lineage: Eukaryota > Viridiplantae > Streptophyta > Magnoliopsida > Asparagales > Asparagaceae > Scilla > Scilla litardierei. Next base: position 168,171,934 of record CM061141.1, read on the forward strand.
ACAAATGGAGAGTAAACGCTTTTTGTCTGTGAAGTGGATGTTGTTTTCCTCTTTTCCTATGTAATTTAAATTGGAATTGCCCAACGGTTTCCCAAAATAGTAGGTTTGAAGTATTTTGCAAGTTTTGGATGTCTTAGCTCACTCTAATGGATGGAGGAGTGCATTCCAGACCTCAAACGATCGAAATCTTTGTTCCTAAGCTTCAGATAGTGCGTCACCATTGTTTTCAACAGAAAAACTACATGAATTTACTCTTGGATTCAAAACACAAGCAATTGCACACGTCTTTGATTTTTGGTACTCGCACGGATTTCGTGGGAGTTTTGGTGGACTATGAGGATAAAGATAGAGTAAACGGTGTTTCAAGGCAGAGAGAAGGTTGTTTTCTTTATTCCCAGGAAATTTCAATTGCAATTGCCTAAACGGTTGCCCAAAATTGAAGGTTTGAAGTATTTTTCCATTTCTGGCTGCCCTAGCTCACTCTAGTAGATGAAGGAGTGTATTTTAGGCCCCAAACGATCGAAATATTCGTTCCTGAGCTTTCGATTGTATGTCACCATCGTTTTCAACCGAAAAACTGCAAGAATTCACTCTTGGATTCAAACCACAAGCAATTGCCCCGTCTCTGAAGTATGGGACGCTCAACGATTTCGTGGGCATTTTAGCGGACTAAGAGGATATATATAGAGTAAACGTTGATTCAATGTAGAGAGGTGGTTGTTTACTTTATTCCCACGAAATTTCAGTTGCAATTGCCCAGCTGTTGCCCAAAATTGAAGGTTTGAAGCATTTTGCGATTTTTAGCTGCCCTTGCTCACTTTAATGGATGAAGAGTGCATTCTAGGCCTCAAAAGATCGAAATCTTCGTTCCTGAGCATCAGATAGTGCGTCACCATCGTTTTCTAGAGAAAAACTACACGAACTTACTCTTGGATTCAAAACATAAGCAATTGCACACATCTCTGGTTTTTGGGACTCAAACGGATGTCGTGGGAGTTTTAGAGGAATACGAGGACACATGGAGAGTAAATGCTGTTTCTATTGGGAGAGAAGGTTGTTTACTCTCAAGTCCCAAGATATTTCAATTGGAAGAACCAAATGGTTGGCCAAAATAGATGGGTTGAAGCAATTTCGGTTTCTGGCTTCCCTAGCCAAAAATAGATGGTTTGAAGCATTAGAATGAAGTAGTGCATTCTCGCCCCAAGCGATCGAAATCTCCGTTCCTGAGCTTCGCATCATTGTTTTCTACTGAAAAACGACAAGAATTTACACTTGGATTCAAAACACAAGCAATTGCATACGGCTCTGACTTCATGGACTCGCGGGGATTTCGTGGGAGTTTTGGCGGACTAAGAGCATAAATATAGAGTAAAGGTTGTTTCAATACTGAGAGGTGGTTTTTTTCTTTATTCCCTCGAAATTTCAATATCAATTGCCCAACGGTTGCCTAAAATTGAAGCTTTGAAGAATTTTTCGATTTCTAGCTGCACTAGCTCACTCTAATAGACGAAGGAGGGTATTTTAGGTCTCAAACGATCGAAATATTCGTTACTGAGCTTCCGATTGTACGTCACCATCGTTTTCTACCAAAAAAACTGTAAGAATTAACTCTTGGATTCAAAACACAAGTTATTGCACACGTCTCTGATTTCTGGGACTCGCATGGATTTCATGGAAGTTTTGGAGGAATACGCAGACAAATGGAGAGTAAACGTTGTTTCGACGTGGAGAGGAGGTAGTTTTCCCAATTCTGACGAAATTTCAATTGGAATTGCTCAGCGGTTGTCCAAACTAACACGTTTGAAGTGGTTTTCGATTTCTGGCTGCCCTAGCTCACTCTTATGGATGAATGATGGCATTCTAGGCCTCAAACGATCGAAATCTTCTTTCCGGGGCTTCCGATAGTGCGTCACCATCGTTTACTACAGAAAACTACACGAATTTACGCTTGGATTCAAAACACAAGCAATTGCACCCGTCTCTGAGTTCGGGGACTCGAACGGATTTTCGTGGCAGTTTTGGAGGAATGAGGTCAAATGGAGAGTAAATGTTATTTCTATCGGGAGAGGAGGTTGTTTCCTCTATTCCCATGATATTTCAATAGGAATTGCCCAACGGTTGTCCAAAATAGTAGGTTGGATATATTTTTCGGGTAAGATAACTCTAATGAATGAAGGAGGGTATTCTAGGCCCCAAACGATCGAAATATTCGTTCCTGATCTTCCGATTATGTGTCACCATCATTTTCTACCGAAAAACTGCAAGAATTTATTCTCTGATTCAAAACACCAGAAATTGCACATGTCTTTGAATTTTTGGGACTCGCACGGATTTCGTGGGAGTTTTGGAGGAATATAGGACAAATGGAAAGTAAACATTGTTTCTATGCGAAGTGGAGGTTATTTCCTCTATTCCCACGAAATTTCATTTGGCATTGTGATGCATGACGGGTAATGGAATGAATCGAGTTCAGAATTGAAGAATAGAATGGAGGATAGAGATATGAGATAAAAGCTATGCCACACTCAAGATCGAAAAAATAGAGTTCACCACAACTGAGATTAATGGCCAGGCCACCCTCCCAATTGATAAAGAACTCACTTGTCTCACCACTAACCTTCCCAACGTTAGTTAAAGAAAACAAGATTAACAAAAAGCTTTGAAAGAACTTACAACTTCATAATTTTCATTCAACAAAAACTGATCTTCTAAGTTACAAAGACTCTCTTTTAAAGAAGGCATACAACATTGATAATGACATACATTAGCCTTTATTAGCCAACAACTTCTAAGCCTTGATTACACAACTTGCAAGGCTACACTTTACTAGGCTACAACTTACTATGCTACAACTTTCTAGACATTGAATGCTGAAAAAATAAATGCTAGAGTGGATTTCCAAGGCCAAAGTCTTCAAAATTCGTCCAAACTCTTCAGCCCCTTAATTTGAAATCTGAATCTTCATTTGAGTTTTGATGCCAAAATAATCACTTCCCATCATAGTTGAAACATTAAGGAAGCCAATAAAGCAAAACTTGGCCCACAACAGCTTGAGGCCCAACCTGAAATTGACACCTAAAGTTAGAGCTCGAAATTTCTTTGATGTCACTTGCTAACATTATCAGATTAGTCATGTTTGCTCCTACATCATTCTTCCCTCCTTGATTGGGATTTTCCCTCAAATACTCAGCATGAATGGAGTTAAATCACTAATAATGAAAGTGGCAGAAATATTGGTTTCTCCAGGCAATTCAAGCTTATATGCATTACTTCCAACCTTCTTAACAATTTTGAAAGGGCCATAACAACGAGCCATGACCTTGTTCTTCTTTCGAGAGGGAAACCTTTCCTTCCTTAAATGAAGCCAAACCAGATCACCAGGCTTAAATTCAAGGGAGTTGCGATGCTTGTTAGCCTTTTGCTTGTACAATTCATTCACCCTTTCAATTCTGGTCTTCACTTGTTCATGCAGCTTTTTCATTTCTTTGGCACGTTGTTCAGCTTCAAAACTCACTTGGTACGCAATAGGAAGTGGGATCAAATCAATGGGAGTAAGAGGGTTTACTCCATAATTCCCTTCAAATGGAGACTTTCCTATTGCATATGATGGAGCTCTATTGTATGCAAACTCAGCATAGGGAAGTTTGTTGTCTCAATCTTTGATATTTTTTCCCACCAAACTCAGCATAGGGAGTAAGAGTTGAGAATGTTCTATTTGTCACTTTTGCTTGCCCATCATTTTGAGGATGGTAGGCAGTGCTAAACAAGAGATTTGCCCCCAACAATTTCCACAAGCATATCCAAAAATGGCTTAAAAACTTAGAATCTCTATCACTTACAATGGTCTTTGGAACTCCATGAAGCTTAAGAATTTCTTTGAAATAGAGATCAGCAACATGAGAAGCATCATCTAATTTCGTGCATGCGATGAAATGAGCCATTTTTGAAAGAACAATCAACAAGTACCATGATATCATCTTTCCCTCTTTGAGTTCTTGGTATTGCCACAATAAAATCCATGCTCACATCTTTCGAAGGCTGATCTGGAACAAGCAGGGAGTATACATTCCTTGATGAAATTGCCTCTTAGCTTTATGACAAATAGAGCATCTTGAAACAATATTATGGACATCACCAGCCATCTTAGGCCAATAAAAATGTTCTTGCAAGATGTCAAGTGTCTTGTTGATGCCAAAATGACCAGCAACAACTCCACCATGGGCTTCTTTCACCAAAAGATCACGCATTGAACTTTTGGAAATGCACAACTTGTTGTTCTTGAAAAGAAAACCTTCCTGAATCACATAAGGGCCTAAAAGAGCATCCTTTTCTTTCTCAAAGAACTGAGAAAAGTCTTGATCATCCTTGTAAAGAGCTTTAATAAAATGAAAATCAAGACTTTTAGCTTCAACAATAGATAGAAGAGAATACCTATTTGAAAGTGCATCAGCTACAACATTGGTTTTCTAGATTTATGTTTTGAAACAAATGAGAAGGATTGAAGAAATTCAGCCCATTTAGCATGCCTTTGATTCAACTTGTGTTGTCCATTAATAAACTTAAGTGCTTAATGATCAGAATGTAGAACAAATTGCTTGGGGCGAAGATAATGACTCCAATGACCAAGAGCTCTTACAATGGCATAGAAATCCTTATCATAAGTGTTGTAATTCTTCCTGGAGCCATTTAACTTCTCACTGAAATAAGCTATGAGACGTTGAGATTGCACCGAAACTGCCCCAATACCTTTTTTCATGCACCAAAACCGCCTCAAAACAAAAGAGATCATCAATGGCAAAGCTAAAATTGGAGCTTCACAAAGTTTCTTCTTAATGGATTCAAAGGCATTATGAGCAGCCTTAGTCCATTCGAAAGAACCTTTTTTCATGCATTCAGTTATAGGATCCAATAGAGTGCTGAAATGTTTAATGAATCTTCTATAAAATGATGTAAGGACATAGAAACTTCTTACTTCATATATGTTTGTTGGAACTGGCCAAGATCTCACAGCTTCAACTTTGGATTGATCAACAGAAATTCCATTCTTTGAAACAACATATCCAAGGAAAACAACACTAGGAGTGAAGAATTCACATTTTTCTAACGTTCCAAAAAGTTTTTGTTGCCTCAAAACAGAAAAGACATCTGTTAAATGCTTCGAATGATCTTCATCATTCTTAGTATAAACCAGAATATCATCAAAGTATACGACGACAAACTTACCGATGAAAGGACTTAGGGCCTCATTCATCAACCTCATGAAAGTACTTGGAGTTTTAGAGAGTCCAAATGGTATGACCCTCCATTCATATAATCCTCCTTTAGTTTTAAATGCTGTGTTCCACTCATCTCCTTCCTACAATCTGATTTGATGATAACCACTACGAAGATCAATCTTTGAGAAGACAATAGAACCATGCAACTCATCAAGCATATCATCCAAGTGAGGAATTGGATATCTATACTTAATGGTGATGTTATTTATGGCCCTACTATCAACACACATGCGCATAGTACCATCCTTCTTTGGAACAAGCAAAGCTGGAACATAAATGGGCTCATACTTTCTCGAACATATCCTCTAGCCACCAATTCTTCCACTGCCTTTGTAGCTCTTTGGTTTCTTCTGGATTACACCAATAGGCAGCTTGGCTTGGCAAAGGAGCACCAGGTATGAGATTAATTTGATGCTCAATCCCTTTTATTGGAGGCAAACCAAGTGGTAGATTACCGGAAATACATCTTGAAATTTCTCAATCAATGATTGTACCAAAGGCTGCAATGTTTCTTCATTTCTTCCTTTCGAAGCCTCAACCACAAGTAAAGCATAAATAGTGTTGCAATTGAGTAAGTAATGATCAACTTGTGCCTAGCATAGGTAGGATGCTTTCTAACTTGTGGTTTCCACCCCATGTAAATTCACATAAATCTGACTAGGTGGTAAAGGAGCAAGTGTGATGTTCTTTTGATCACCAATAAGAGAATAAGTGTTTTGTGGCCATCATGAATAACATATTTATCAAACTACCAAGGTCTTTCTATGAGAATATGGCTAGCATCCATATGAATCACATCACACAAAATACGATCATGATAAACATTCCCAATGAAAAGAGCAACAAGAGCTTTTTTGGTTACATTGACATCACTGTTTTTGCTAAGCCATTGAACTTTGTATGGATGCGGGTGTGGTGTAATAGGCAACTGAAGTTTCTCAATGAGTGTTGTAGAAGCAACATTTTCACAGTTGCCACTGTTTATAATGAGACTGCATACTTTGCCCTTAATATTGCACCTAGTGTAAAATATTTGCTCTCTTTGTACTTGTTCTTGTGGTGCAGCCTTTGCATGGAGAACCCTTCTGAACATAACAAGTTCACCTTGATCAGCTTCTAACACCATCTCGTCTTCAGGATCAACATTTCCTTCCGTATCCCAAATCACTTCCTTTTCAACTTCTTCCTCAATCTCTTCAATCTCCTTAAGTGTCATAATTCTTCTATTTGGACAATCTACCTGGAAATGGCCAAAACCATGACATTTAAAGAATTTCTTCCCATCAAACCTTTTCTGAACTTCTTTAGGATTTTCCTTGATATTCTCCTTGTTATTATCATCTTTTGCAGAAGAAGAGTCATTTTTAGAGAAATCGCTCTTAAAGAAATTTGGAGGCTTGCTTGCCATCTTCTTCAACTTAGCATGTTTCTCCACATTCATGGCCAACTTGCACAAATCCTCAAAGGTCCAAAAAGGCTGCAGATCAACCTTCTCGGCAATAGTTGGATTTAACCCACTAAGGAATCGAACAATTTTCAGGTTAGATTCTTCTTGAATTCCACTCTTCATAAGGAGCTGCTCAAATTCTCTAATATACTCTAATATACTCAAATTTTCTGTTCAGACTTTCTTGCTTAAGAGACGCAACCTTGAGATACAAATCTTGCTTGTTACTTGCTGGAATAAATCTTTTATCTATAAGTATTTTAGTTTGATCCAAGACTTTTCTTTTGCCTTCTCGACTCATCTCCAATTTCAGGTTCTAAAACCAGATCGATGCATACCTTTTGAGCTTGATGCATGCAACCTTGAAGCATTTCACAACATTATAACCTTTGGCTTCAAAATTTCGCTCAATAGAACGAACCCACTCCAAATATACAGCAGGATTCAATCTTCCATCAAAATCTGGTGGATCTATCTTCACATCTTTGAAATCATCTTTGGGGGGCCTTCTATGATGAACTTGAGGAATTGAATCTTCAGATGAAGATCCTGCATCATTAGAGTCTGAATTAGATACGGAAGAGGTGCCTTGAGTGCTCCTTGAGTTCCTCCTTCTTCCATGATTCCTTCTTAGGCCTAGTTGAGCAATGGCTTGGTGTATTTCTGCAATCTGGCCTCTTAATTCAGTAAGCTCTCTATCGCGTCGCAGATTTTGAGCTTGCTCAAGGGTCATATTTCGGGGAATTTCATCCATACTTTAGGCTTGAAAAGGGTATATTTAGGCTTATGAAAATGTTTAGGATAGAATAGAACAGAGATTAAGCTGAATGGAGAAGAAAAGATAATAACAAAAGGGAAGAAGACCTGATGCTAAGCTTTGATACCAAGTTGATGCGTGACAGGTAATGGAATGTAGGGATTTCAGAATTGAAGAATAGAACGGAGGATAGAGATATTAGATAAAGGCTATGCCACCACTCAAGATCGAGAAATGGAGTTAACCACAACCGTGATTAAAAGCCAGGCCACCCTCCCAATTGATAAAGAACTCATTTGTCTCACCACTAACCTTCCCACAGTTAGATATAGAAAACAAGATTAACAACAAGTTTTGAAAGAACTTGCAACTTCAGAATTTTCATTCAACAAAAACTGATCTTCTAAGTTACGAAGACTCTCTTTTAAAGAAGACATACAACATTGATAATGACAAACACCAGCATTTAATATCCAACAACTTCCAAGGCTGATTACACAACTTGCTAGGCTACAACTTACTAGGCTACAACTTTCTAAATATTGAATGCTGATAAAAAAATGCTTGAGTGGACTTCCAAGGCCAAAGTCTTCAAAATCAGTCCAAACTCTTCAGCTCCCCATTAATTTGAAATCTGAATCTTCATTTGCGTTTTGATGCCAAAATAATCACTTTCCATCATAGTTGACTCATTAAGGAAGCCAATAAAGCAAAACTTGGCTCAAAAACAGCTTGAGAATCAATCTGAAAATGAGAGCTAAAGTTGGCGCTCAAAATTTCTTTGATGTCACTTGCTAACATCATCAGATTGATCATGTTTGCTCCTGCATCACATTGCCCAATGGTTGTCCAAAATAGATGGTTTGAAGCATTTTTCGGTTTCTAGCTGCCCTAGCTCACTCTAATGGATGAAGGAGGGCATTATAGGCCTTAAACGATCGAAATCCTTTTTCCCGAGCATTAGATTGTGCGTCACCATCGTTTTCACCCGAAAAAATTCAAGAATTTACTCTTGGATTCAAAACACAAGCAATGACACCCGTCTCTTATTTCTGGGACTCGCACGGAATTCGGGTGAGTTTTGGAGGAATATAAGGGAAAAATGGAGAGTAAACGTTGCTTTCTGTGGAGTGGATATTGTTTGCTCTATTCCATGTAATTTAAATTGGAATTGTCCAACGGTTTCCTAAAATAGCCGGTTTGAGGTACTTTTCGGTTTCTGGCTGCTCTAGCTCACTCTAATAGATGGAGCAGTGCAGTCTAGGCCTCAAACGATCGAAATCTTCGTTCCAGAGATTCAGATAGTGCGTCACTATCGTTTTCTACAGAAAAACTACATGAATTTACTCTTGGATTCAAAACACAAGCAATAGTACACATCTCTCATTTTTGGGACTTGCACGGATTTCGTGGGAGTTTTGGCGGACTATGAGGCTAAATATATAGTAAACGTAATTTCAAGGCAGAGAGGAGGTTGTTTTCTTTATTCCCACAAAATTTCAATTGCTATTGCCTAAACGGTTGCCCAAGATTGAAGGGTTGAAGCATTTTTCGATTTTTGGCTGCCCTAGCTCACTCCAATAGATGAAGGAGGGCATTCTAGGCCCTAAACGATCGAAATATTCATTCTTGAGCTTCCGATTGTGTGTCACCATCGTTTTCAACCGAAAATTGCAAGAATTAACTCTTGGATTCAAAACCCAAGCAATTGCAACCGTCTCTGATTTATGGGACTCACGATGATTTCGTGTGAGTATTGGTGGACTATGAGGGTAAATAAAGAGTAAACATTGTTTCAAGGAGGTTGTTTTCTTTATGCCCGCAAAATTTCAATTGCAATTGCCCGGCGGTTGCCCAAAATTAAGGTTTGAAGCATTTTTCGATTTCTGGCTGCCCTAGCTCACTCTAATTGATGAAGGAGTGCATTCTAGGCCTCAAACGATCGAAATCTTCGTTCATGAGCTTCAGAAAGTGCGTGACCCTCGTTTTCTAAAGAAAAACCACACGAATTTACTATTGGATTCAAAACACAAGCAATTGCACACGTCTCTGATTTGGGACTTTACAGGGATTTTGCACGGATTTCTCACGTAATTCCAATTGCAATTGTTCAATGGTTGCCCAAAATTGAAGGTTTGAAGAATATCTCAATTTCTGGCTGCCCTAGCTCACTCTAATAGACGAAAGAGGGCATTTTCGGTCTCAAACGATCGAAATATTCGTTACTGAGCTTCCGATTGTGCGTTTCCATCGTTTTCTACCAAAAAACTGCAAGAATTATATCTTGGATTCAAAACACAAGTTATTGCTCACGTCTCTGATTTCTGGGACTCGCTCAGATTTCATGGAAGTTTTGGAGGAATAAGATGACCAATAGAGAGTAAACGTTGTTTCTACGTGGATATGAGATACTTCTCCAAATTCTGACGAAATTTCAATTGGAATTGCCCAGTAGTTGTCCAAAATAACACGTTTGAAGTGTTTTTCGATTTTTGGCTGACCTAGCTCACTCTAATGGATGAAGGATGGCACTATAGGCCTCAAACGATCGAAATCTTTGTTCCGGGGCTTTCGATAGTGCGTCACCATCGTTTTATACAGAAAAACTACACAGATTTAATCTTGAATTCAAAACACAAGCAATTGCACCCATCTCTGATTTCGGAAACTCGAACGGTTTTCATGGGAGTTTTGGAGGAATGAGGTCAAATGGAGAGTAAACGATATTTCTATTGGGAGCGGAGGTTGTTTCCTCTATTTGCATGAAATTTCAATACGAATTGCACAACTGTTGCCCAAAATAGCTGGTTTGATATATTTTTCGGGTTTTGGCTGCCCTAGCTAACTCTAATAAATGAAGACGGGCATTCTAGGCCCCAAACTATTGAAATATTCATTCCTAAGCTTCCGATTGTGCGTCACCATCGTTTTCTATCGAAAAACTGCAAGAATTTACTTTTGGATTCAAAACACAAAAAATTTCACATGTCTCTGATTTTTAGGACTCACACGGATTTCGTGGGAGTTTTGGAGGAATATGAGGACAACTGGAGAGCAAACATTGTTTTTATGTGGAGTGGAGGTTGTTGTTTCTATTATTCCCATGAAATTTCAATTGGCATTGCCCAACGGTTGTCCAAAATAGATGGTTTGAAGCATTTTTCGGTTTCTGGCTGCCCTAGCTCAGTCTATTGGATGGAGGGGAGGGCATTATAGGCCTAAAACAATCGAAATCCTATTTCCTGAGCTTTCGATTATGCGTCACAATCGTTTTCTACTTAAAAACTTCAAGAATTTACTCTTGAATTCCAAACACAAGCTATGTCACCCATCTTTGATTTCTGGGACTCGAACGGAATTCATGGGAGTTTTGGAGGAATATGAGGACAAATGGAGAGCAAATGTTGTTTGTTTGCGGAGTGGATGTTGTTTCCTCTATTCCCATGTAGTTTAAATTGGAATTGCCCAACGGGTTTTCCAAAATAGCAGATTGGAAGTATTTTTCGGTTTTTGGCTGCCCTAGCTCACTCTAATGGATGGAGGGGTGCATTTTGGGCCTTAAACGATCGAAATCTTCGTTCCATAGATTCAGATAGTGCATCACCATTGTTTTCTATAGAAAAACTATAAGAATTTACTCTTAGATTCAAAACACTAGCACTTTTACTTGTCTATGATTTTTGGGACTCGTACGAATTTCGTGGGAGTTTTGGCGGAATATGAGGATAAATATATGGTAACCGTTGTTTCTAGGCAGAGAGGAGATTATTTTCTTTATTTCCACGAAATTTCAATTGCAATTGCCCCAACAGTTGCCTAAAATTGAAGGTTTGTGGCATTTTTCGATTTCTGACTGCCCTAGCTCACTCTAATAGATGAAGGAGGGCATTCTAGGCCCCAAATGATCGAAATATTCGTTCTTGAGCATCCGATTATGAGTCACCATTGTTTTCAACCGATAAACTGCAAGAATTAACTCTTAGATTCAAAACAAAAGCAGTTGCATCCGTCTCTGATTTCTGGGAGTCGCGATGAATTTATAAGAGTTTTGGTAGACAATGAGGATAAATAAAGAGTAAACGTTGTTTCAATGCAGAGAAGAGGTTGTTTTCTTTATTCCCATGAAATTTCAATTGCAACTGCCTAGAGGTTGCCCAAAATTGAAGGTTTGAAGCTTTTTTCGATTTTTGGCTGCCGTAGCACACTCTAATGGATGAAGGAGTTCATTATATTCGTTCTTGAGCTTCAGATAGTGGGTCACAATCGTTTTCTACAGAAAAACTACACGAATTTACTCTTGGATTCAAAACACAAGCAAATTGCACACATCTATGATTTTTGGGACTCGCACGGATTTCATGGGAGTTTGGAGGAATAAAAGGACAAATGGAGATTAAAGGTTGTTTCTATTGGGAGAGAAGGTTGTTTACTTTCGAGTCCCAAGACATTTCAATTGGAAATTACCAAACGGTTGCCCAAAATAGATGGTTTGAAGCATTTTTCGGTTTCTAGCTGCCCTAGCTCACTCTAATGGTTGAAGTAGTGCATTCTAGGCCACAAATGATCGAAATCTTTATTCTTGAGCTTTCGATAGTGTGTCATCATAGTTTTCTACCAAAAACGACAAGAATTTACTCTTGGATTCGAAACACAAGTATTGCACCCGTCTCTGATTTCTGGGACTTGCGAGGACTTCGTGGGAGTTTTGGCGGACTATGAGGATAATATAAAGGAAATGTTATTTCATTACAGAGAGGAGGTTGTTTTGTTTATTCCCACGATTTTTTTATTCCCACGAAATTATAATTGCAATTGCCCAACGGTTGTCCAAAATTGAAGGTTTGAAGTATGTTTCAATTTTTGATTGCCATAGCTCAATCTAATAGACGAAGAAGGGCATTTTCAGTCACAAACGATTGAAATCTTCGTTACTGAGCTTCCGATTATTCGTCATCATTGTTTTCTAACAAAAACGGCAAGAATTAACTCTTGGATGTCTTAGCTCACTCTAATGGATGGAGGAGTGCATTCCAGACCTCAAACGATCGAAATCTTTGTTCCTAAGCTTCAGATAGTGCGTCACCATGGTTTTCAACAGAAAAACTACACGAATTTACTCTTGGATTTAAACACAAGCAGTAGCACCCGTCTCTGATTTTTGGGACTCGCATGGATTTCGTGGGAGTTTTGGTGGACTATGAGGATAAAGATAGAGTAAACGTTGTTTCAAGGTAGAGAGAAGGTTGTTTTCTTTAATCCCACGAGATTTCAATTGCAATTGCCTAAACGGTTGTCCAAAATTGAAGGTTTGAAGTATTTTTCCATTTCTGCCTGCCCTAGCTCACTCTAATAGATGAAGGAGTGTATTTTAGGCCCCAAACGATCAAAATATTCGTTCCTGAGCTTTCGATTGTACGTCACCATCGTTTTCAACCAAAAAACTGCAAGAATTCACTCTTGGATTCAAACCACAAACAATTGCACCCGTCTCTGAATTATGAGACGCTCAACGATTTCGTGGGCGTTTTAGCGGACTAAGAGGATAAATATAGAGGAAACGTTGATTCAATGCAGAGAGGTGGTTGTTTTCTTTGTTTCCACGAAATTTCAATTGCAATTGCCCAGCTGTTGCCCAAAATTGAAGGTTTGAAGCATTTTTCGATTTTTGGCTGCCCTTGCTCACTTTAATGGATGAAGAGTGCATTCTAGGCCTCAAAAGATCGAAATCTTCTTTCCTGAGCTTCAAATAGTGCATCACCATCGTTTTCTAGAGAAAAACTACACGAATTTACTCTTGGATTTAAAACATAAGCAATTGCACACATCTCTGGTTTTTGGGACTCAAACGGATGTCGTGGGGGTTTTGGAGGAATACGAGGACAGATGGAGAGTAAATACTGTTTCTATAGGGAGAGAAGGTTGTTTACTCTCAAGTCCCAAGACATTTCAATTGGAAGAACCAAATGGTTAGCCAAAATAGATGGGTTGAAGCATTTTCGGTTTCTGGCTTCCCTAGCCAAAAATAGATGGTTTGAAGCATTAGAATGAAGTAGTGCATTCTCGCCCCAAACGATCGAAATCTCAGTTCCTGAGCTTCGCATCATTGTTTTCTACTGAAAAACGACAAGAATTTACACTTGGATTCAAAAAACAAGCAATTGCATACGGCTCTGACTTCAGGGACTCGCGGGGATTTCGTGGGAGTTTTGGCAGACTAATAGCATAAATATAGAGTAAACGTTGTTTCAATACTGAGAGGTGGTTGTTTTCTTTATTCCCTCGAAATTTCAATATCAATTGCCCAACGGTTGCCTAAAATTGAAGCTTTGAAGAATTTTTCGATTTCTAGCTGCACTAGCTCACTCTAATAGACGAAGGAGGGCATTTCAGGTCTCAAACGATCGAAATATTCGTTACTGAGCTTCCGATTGTACATCACCATCGTTTTCTACCAAAAAACTGCAAGAATTAACTCTTGGATTCAAAACACAAGTTATTGCACACGTCTCTGATTTCTGGGACTCGCACGGATTTCGTGGAAGTTTTGGAGGAATACGAAGACAAATGGAGAGTAAACATTGTTTCGACGTGGAGAGGAGGTAGTTTTCCCAATTCTGATGAAATTTCAATTGGAATTGCCCAGCGGTTGTCCAAACTAACATGTTTGAAGTGGTTTTCGATTTCTGCCTGCCCTAGCTCACTCTTATGGATGAATGATGGCATTCTAGGCCTCAAACGATCGAAATCTTCTTTCCGGGGCTTCCGATAGTGCGTCACCATCGTCTACTACAGAAAACTACACGAATTTACTCTTGGATTCAAAACACAAGCAATTGCACCCGTCTCTGAGTTTGGGGACTCGAACGGATTTTCGTGGCAGTTTTGGAGGAATGAGGTCAAATGGAGAGTAAATGTTATTTCTATCGGGAGAGGAGGTTGTTTCCTCTATTCACATGATACTTCAATAGGAATTGCCCAACGGTTGTCCAAAATAGTAGGTTGGATATATTTTTCGGTTTTTGGCTGCCATAGATAATTCTAATGAATGAAGGAGGGTATTCTAGACCCCAAACGATCGAAATATTCGTTCCTGAGCTTCCGATTTTGTGTCACCATCATTTTCTACCGAAAAACTGCAAGAATTTACTCTGTGATTCAAAACACCAGAAATTGCACATGTCTTTGAATTTTTGGGACTCGCACGGATTTCGTGGGAGTTTTGGAGGAATAGAGGACAAATGGAGAGTAAACATTGTTTCTATGCGGAGTGGAGGTTATTTCCTCTATTCCCACGAAATTTCATTTGGCATTGTGATGCGTGACGGGTAATGGAATGAAGAGAGTTCAGAATTGAAGAATAGAATGGAGGATAGAGATATGAGATAAAGGCTATCCCACACTCAAGATCGAAAAAATAGAGTTCACCACAACTGAGATTAATGGCCAGGCCACCCTCCCAATTGATAAAGAACTCACTTGTCTCACCACTAACCTTCCCACCGTTAGTTAAAGATAACAAGATTAACAAAAAGCTTTGAAAGAACTTGCAACTTCAGAATTTTCATTCAACAAAAACTGATCTTCTAAGTTACAAAGACTCTCTTTTAAAGAAGGCATACAACATTGATAATGACATACATCAGCCTTTATTAGCCAACAACTTCTAAGCCTTGATTACACAACTTGCAAGGCTACACTTTACTAGGCTACAACTTACTAGGCTACAACTTTCTAGACATCGAATGCTGATAAAATAAATTCTAGAGTGGATTTCCATGGCCAAAGTCTTCAAAATTCGTCCAAACTCTTCAGCTTCCCCTTAATTTAAAATCTGAATCTTCATTTGAGTTTTGATGCCAAAATAATCACTTCCCATCATAGTTGAAACATTAAGGAAGCCAATAAAGCAAAACATGGCCCATAACAGCTTGTGGCCCAACCTGAAATTGTGACCTAAAGTTAGAGCTCGAAATTTCTTTGATGTCACTTGCTAACATCATCAGATTAGTCATGTTTGCTCCTACATCATTCTCCCCTCCTTGACTGGGATTTGGCCTCAAATACTCAGCATAAATGGAGGTAAATCACTAATAATGAAAGTGGTAGAAAAATTGGTTTCTCCAGGCAATTCAAGCTTTTATGCATTACTTCCAACCTTCTCAACAATTTTGAAAGGGCCATAACAATGAGCCATGATCTTGTTCTTCCTTCGAGAGGGAAACCTTTCCTTTCTTAAATGAAGCCAAACCAGATCACCAGGCTTAAATTCAAGGGAGTTGCGATGCTTGTTAGCCTTTTGCTTGTACAATTCATTCACCCTTTCAATTCTGGTCATCACTTGTTCATGCAGCTTTTTCATTTCTTTGGCATGTTGTTCAGCTTCAAAACTCACTTGGTACACAATAGGAAGTGGGATCAAATCAATGGGAGTAAGAGGGTTCACTCCATAATTCACTTCAAATGGAGACTTCCTGTTGCATATGATGGAGCTCTATTGTATGCAAACTCAGCATAGGGAAGTTTGTTATCCCAATCTTTGATATTTTTCCCACCAAACTTCTGAGAAGAGTTGAGAGTGTTCTATTTGTCACTTTTGCTTGCCCATCATTTTTGAGGATGGTAGGCAGTACTAAACAAGAGATTTGTCCCCAACAATTTCCACAAGCATATCCAAAAATGGCTTAAAAACTTAGAATCTCTATCACTTACAATGGTCTTTGGAACTCCATGAAGCTTGAGAATTTCTTTGAAATAGAGATCAGCAACATGAGAAGCATCATCAAATTTCGTGCATGCAATGAAATGAGCCATTTAAAAAAAAGATCAACAACTACCATGATAGCATCTTTCCCTCTTTGAGTTCTTGGTATTGCCACAATAAAATCCATGCTCACATCTTTCCAAGGCTGATTTGGAACATGCAGGGGAGTATACATTCCTTTGAAATTGACTCCTAGCTTTGTGACAAATAGAACATCTTGAAACAATATTATGGACATCACCAGCCATCTTAGGCCAATAAAAGTGTTCTTGCAAGATGTCAAGTGTCTTGTTGATGCCAAAATGACCAGCAACAGCTCCACCATGGGCTTCTTTCACCAAAAGATCACGCATTGAACTTTTGGAAAGGCACAACTTGTTGTTCTTGAAAAGAAAACCTTCCTGAATCACATAAGGGCCTAAAAGAGCATCCCTTTCTTTCTCAAAGAATTGAGAAAAGTCTTGATCATCCTTGTAAAGAGCTTTAATAAAATGAAAACCAAGAATTTTAGCTTCAACAATAGATAGAAGAGAATACCTATTTGAAAGTGCATCAGCTACAACATTGGTTTTCTAGATTTATGCTTTGAAACAAACGAGAAGGATTGAATAAATTCAGCCCATTTAGTATGCCTTTGATTCAACCTGTGCTGTCCATTAATAAACTTAAGTGCTTGATGATCAGAATGTAGAACAAATTGCTTGGGGCGAAGATAATGACTCCAATGACCAAGATCTCTTACAATGGCATAGAACTCCTAATCATAAGCGCTGTAATTCTTCCTGTAGCCATTTAACTTCTCACTGAAATAAGCTATGAGACGTTGAGATTGCACCAAAACTGCCCCAATACCTAATCCACTTCAAAGTGATCATCAATGTCAAAGCTAAAATTGGAGCTTCATAAAGTTTCTTCTTAATGGATTCAAAGGCATTATGAGCAGCCTTAGTCCATTCGAAAGAACCTTCTTTCATGCATTCAGTTATAGGAGCCAATAGAGTACTGAAATGTTTAATGAATCTTCTATAAAATGATGCAAGGACATAGAAACTTCTTACTTCGGATATGTTGGTTGGAACTGGCCAAGATCCTACAGCTTCAACTTTGGATTGATCAACAGAAATTCCATTCTTTGAAACAACATATCCAAGGAAAACAACACTAGGAGCGAAGAATTCACATTTTTCTAACGTTTCAAAAAGTTTTTGGTGCCTCAAAGTGCTTCGAATGATCTTCATCATTCTTAGAATAAACCAGAATATCATTAAAGTATACGACGACAAACTTACCGATGAAAGGACGTAGGACCTCATTCATCAACCTCATGAAAGTACTTGGAGTATTAGAGAGTCCAAATGGTATGACCCTCCATTCATATAATCCTCCTTTAGTTTTAAATGTTGTCTTCCACTCATCTCCTTCCTGCAATCTGATTTGATGATAACCACCACGAAGATCAATCTTTGAGAAGACAATAGAACCATGCAACTCATCAAGCATATCATCCAAGCGTGGAATTGGATATCTATACTTAATGGTGATGTTATTTATGGCCCTACTATCAACACACATGCGCATAGTACCATCCTTCTTTGGGACAAGCAAAGCTGGAACATAAATGGGCTCATACTTTCTCGAACATATCCTCTTACCACCAATTCTTCCACTGCCTTTGTAGCTCTTTGGTTTCTTCTGGATTACACCGATAGGCAGCTTTGTTTGGCAAAGGAGCACCAGGTATGAGGCTAATTTGATGCTCAATCCCTCTTATTGAATGCAAACCAAGTGGTAGATCATTCGGAAATACATCTTGAAATTGCTCAATCAATGATTGTACCAAAGGATGCAATGTTTCTTCATTTCTTCCTTTCGAAGCCTCAACCACAAGTAAAGCATAAATAGTGTTGCAATTGAGTAAGTAATGATCAACTTGTGCCTGGCATAGGTAGGATGCTTTCTAACTTGTGGTTTCCACCCCATGTAAATTCACATAAATCTGACTAGGTGGTAAAGGAGCAAGTGTGATGTTCTTTTGATCACCAATAAGAGAATAAGTGTTTTTGTGGCCATCATGAATAACATATTTATCAAACTGCCAAGGTCTTTCTATGAGAATATGGCTAGCATCCATATGAATCACATCACAAAAAATACGATCATGATAAACACTCCCAATGAAAAGAGCAACAAGGGCTTTTTTGGTTACAATGACATCAGTATTTTTGCTAAGCCATTGAACTTTGTATGGATGCGGGTGTGGTGTAATAGGCAACTGACGTTTCTCAATGAGTGTTGTAGAAGCAACATTTCACAGCTGCCCCTGTTTATAATGAGACTGCATAGTTTGCCCTTAATGTTGCACCTAGTGTAAAATATTTGCTCTCTTTGGCCTTGTTCTTGTGGTGCTGCCTTTGCATGGAGATCCCATCTGAACATAAGAAGTTCACCTTGATCAGCTTCTAACACCATCTCGTCTTCAGGATCAATATTTCCTTCAGTATCCCAAATCACTTCCTTTTCAACTTCTTACTCAATCTCTTCAATCTCCTTTAAGTGTCATAATTCTTCTATTTGGACAATCTGCCTGGAAATGGCCAAAACCATGACATTTAAAACAGTTTTTCCCATCAAACCTTTTCTAAACTTCTTTAGGATTTTCCTTGATATTCTCCTTAATCAGCTTTTGCAGAAGAAGAGTCATTTTTATAGAAATCGCTCTTAAAGAAATTTGGAGGCTTGCTTGTCATCTTCTTCAACTTAGCTTGTTTCTCCACCTTCACAGCCAACTTGCACACACCCTCAAAGGTCCAAAAAGGCTGCAGATCAACCTTCTTGGCAATATTTGGATTTAACCCACTAAGGAATCGAACAATTTTCAGTTTAGATTCTTCTTGAATTCCGCTCTTCATAAGGAGGTGCTCAAATTCTTTAATATACTCTAATATACTCAAATTTTCAGTTCAGACTTTCTTGCTTAAGAGACGCAACCTTGAGATACAAATCTTGCTTGTAACTTGCTGGAATAAATCTTTTATCCATAAGTCTTTTCAGTTTGATCCAAGACTTAAGCTTTCTTTTGCCTTCTCGACTCATCTCCAATTTCAGGTTCTCAAACCCGATCGATGCATACCTTTGGAGCTTGATGCATGAAACCTTGAAGCATTTCACAACATTATAACCTTTGGCTTCAAAATTTCGCTCAATAGAACGAACCCACTCCAAATATACATCAGGATTCAAGCTTCCATCAAAATCTGGTGGATCTATCTTCACATCTTTGAAATCATCTTTGGGGGGCCTTCTATGATGAACTTAAAGAATTGAATCTTCAGATGAAGATCCTGCATCATTAGAGTCTGAATTAGATACGGAAGAGGTGCCTTGAGTGCTCCTTGAGTTCCTCCTTCTTCCATAATTCCTTCTTAGGCCTAGATGAGCAATGGCTTGGTGTATTTCTGCAATCTGGCCTCTTAATTCAGTAAGCTCTCTATCGCGTCGCAGATTTTGAGCTTGCTCAAGGGTCATATTTCGGAGAATTTCATCCATACTTTAGGCTTGAAAAGGGTATATTTAGGCTTATGAAAATGTTTTGGATAGAATAGAACGGAGATTAAGCTGAATGGAGAAGAAAAGATAACAGCAAAAGGGATGAAGACCTGATGCAAAGCTTTGATACCAAGTTGATGCATGACAGGTAATGGAATGTAGGGAGTTCAGAATTGAAGAATAGAACGGAGGATAGAGATCTGAGATAAAGGCTATGCCACCACTCAAGATCAAGAAATGGAGTTAACCACAACTGAGATTAAAAGCCAGGCCACCCTCCCAATATATAGAGAACTCATTTGTCTCACCACTAACCTTCCACAGTTAGATAAAGAAAACAAGATTAACAACAAGTTTTGAAAGAACTTGCAACTTCAGAATTTTCATTCAACAAAAACTGATCTTCTAAGTTACGAAGACTCTCTTTTAAAGAAGACATACAACATTGATAATGACAAACACCAATATTTAATATCCAACAACTTCCAATGCTGATTACACAACTTGCTAGGCTACAACTTACTAGGCTATAACTTTCTAAACATTGAATACTGATAAAATAAATGCTAGAGTGGATTTCCAAGGCCAAAGTCTTCAAAATCCGTCTAAACTCTTCAGCTCCCCATTAATTTGAAATCTGAATCTTCATTTGCGTTTTGATGCCAAAATAATCACTTTCCATCATAGTTGACTCATTAAGGAAGCCATTAAAGCAAAACTTGGCTGAAAACAGCTTGAGAATCAATCTGAAATTGAGAGCTAAAGTTGGCGCTCAAAATTTCTTTGATGTCACTTGCTAACATCATCAGATTGATCATGTTTGCTCCTGCATCACATTGCCCAATGGTTGTCCAAAATAGATGGTTTGAAGCATTTTTCGGTTTCTAGCTGCCCTAGCTCACTTTAATGGATGAAGGAGGGCATTATAGGCCTTAAACGATTGAAACCCTTTTTCCCGAGCATTCGATTGTGCGTCACCATCATTTTCAACCGAAAAAATTCAAGAATTACGCTTGGATTCAAAACACAAGCAATGACACCCGTCTCTGATTTCTGGGACTCGCACGGAATTCGTGTGAGTTTTGGAGGAATATAAGGGACAAATGGAGAGTAAACATTGCTTTCTACAGAGTGGATGTTGTTTGCTCTATTCCCGTGTAATTTAAATTGGAATTGCCCAACGTTTTCCTAAAATAGCCGGTTTGAAGTACTTTTCGGTTTCTGGCTGCTCTAGCTCACTCTAATAGATGGAGCAGTGCAGTCTAGGCCTCAAACGATCGAATCTACATTCCAGAGATCCAGATAGTGCTTCACCATCATTTTCTACAGAAAAACTACATGAATTTACTCTTGGATTCAAAACACATGCAATAGTACACGTCTCTGATTTTTGGGACTTGTACGGATTTCGTGGGAGTTTTGGCGGACTATGAGGCTAAATATATAGTAAACAGAATTTCAAGGTAGAGAGGAGGTTGTTTTCTTTATTCCCACGAAATTTCAATTGCTATTGCCTAAACGGTTGCCCAAGATTGAAGGTTTGAAGCATTTTTCGATTTTTGGCTGCCCTAGCTCACTCCAATAAATGAAGGAGGGCATTCAAAGCCCAAAATGATCAAAATATTCATTCCTGAGCTTCTGATTGTGCGTCACCATCGTTTTCAACCGAAAATTGCAAGAATTAAATCTTGGATTCAAAAACCAAGCAATTTCAACCGTCTCTGATTTATGGGACTCGCGATGATTCGTGGGAGTATTGGTGGACTATGAGGATAAATAAAGAGTAAACATTGTTTCAAGGCAGAGAGGAGGTTGTTTTCTTTATGCCCGCAAAATTTCAATTGCAATTGCCCGGCGGTTGCCCAAAATTAAGGTTTGAAGCATTTTTCGATTTCTGGCTGTCCTAGCTCACTCTAATTGATGAAGGAGTGCATTCTAGGCCTCAAACGATGGAAATATTCGTTCATGAGCTTCAGAACGTGCGTCACCCTCGTTTTCTAAAGAAAAACTACACGAATTTACTCTTGGATTCAAAACACAAGCAATTGCACACGTCTCTGATTTTTGGGACTTTGTACGGATTTCGCACGGATTTCCCACTTAATTTCAATTGCAATTGTCCAACTGTTACCCAAAATTGAAGGTTTGAAGAATATCTCAATTTTTGGCTGCCCTAGCTCACTCTAATAGGCAAAAGAGGGCATTTTCGGTCTCAAACGATCGAAATATTCGTTACTGAGCTTCAATTTGTGCGTTTCCATCATTTTCTACCAAAAAACTGAAAGAATTATATCTTGGATTCAAAACACAAGTTATTGCTCACGTCTCTGATTTCTGGGACTCGCACGGATTTCGTGGAAGTTTTGGAGGAATAAGATGACCAATAGAGAGTAAACGTTGTTTCTATGTGGATATGAGATACTTTCCCAAATTTTGACGAAATTTCAATTGGAATTGCCCAGCAGTTGTCCACAATAACACGTTTGAAGTGGTTTTCGATTTTTGGCTGACCTAGCTCACTCTAATGGATGAATGATGTCATTCTAGGCCTCAAACGATCGAAATCTTCGTTTCGGGGCTTTTGATAGTTCGTCACCATCGTTTACTATAGAAAAACTACACAGATTTACTCTTGAATTCAAAACACAAGCAATTGCACCCATCTCTGATTTCGGGAACTCGAACGGTTTTCGTGGGAGTTTTGGAGGAATGAGGTCAAATGGAGAGTAAATGATATTTCCATTGGGAGCGGAGGTTGTTTCCTTTATTTCCATGAAATTTCAAAAGGAATTGCACAACGATTGCCCAAAATAGCTTGTTTGATATAATTTTCAGGTTTTGGCTGCCCTAGCTAACTTTAATGAATGAAGGCGGACATTCTAGGCCCCAAAGTATTGAAATATTCATTCCTAAGCTTCCGATTGTGCGTCACAATTGTTTTCTACCGAAAAACTGCAAGAATTTACTTTTGGATTCAAAACACAAGAAATTTCACATGTCTCTGATTTTTGGGACTCACACGGATTTCGTGGGAGTTTTGGAGAAATATGAGGACAAATGGAGAGTAAACATTGTTTTTATGCGGAGTGGAGGTTATTTTTTCGATTATTCCCACGAAATTTCAATTGGCATTGCCCAACGGTTGTCCAAAATAGATGGTTTGAAGCATTTTTCTGTTTCTGGCTGTCCTAGCTCACCCTATTGGATGGAGGGCATTATAGGCCTAAAACAATCGAAATCCTATTTCCTGAGCTTTCGATTATGCGTCACCATCATTTTCTACTTAAAAACTTCAAGAATTTACTCTTGGATTACAAACACAAGCTATGGCACCCATCTCTGATTTCTGGGACTCGCACGGAATTCCTGGGAGTTTTGGAGGACAAATGGAGAGCAACCGTTGTTTGCCGGTGGAGTGGATGTTGTTTCCTCTATTCCCATGTAATTTAAATTGGAATTGCCGAACGGTTTTCCAAAATAGCATGTTGGAAGTATTTTTCGATTTTTGGCTGCCCTAGCTCACTCTAATGGATGAACGGTTGCATTCTAGGCCTCAAACGATCGAAATCTTCGTTCCTGAGATTCAGATAGTGCATCACCATTGTTTTCTATAGAAAAACTACACGAATTTACTCTTGGATTCAAAACACAAGCACTTTTACTTGTCTCTGATTTTTGGGACTCGTACGGATTTCGTGGGAGTTTTGGCGGAATATGAGGATAAATATATGGTAACCGTTGTTTCTTGGTAGAGAGGAGATTATTTTCTTTATTCCCACGAAATTTCAATTGCAATTGCCCAAACGGTTGCCTAAAATTGAAGGTTTGAGGGATTTTTCGATTTCTGATTGCCCTAGCTCACTCTAATAGATGAAGGAGGGCATTCTAGGCCCCAAATGATCGAAATATTCGTTCCTGAGCATCCGATTGTGAGTCACCATTGTTTTCAACCGAAAAACTGCAAGAATTAACTCTTGGATTCAAAACAAAAGCAGTTGCATCCGTCTCTGATTTCTGGGAGTCGCGATGAATTTATAAGAGTTTTGGCAGACTATGAGGATAAATAAAGAGTAAACATTGTTTCAGTGCAGAGAGGAGGTTGTTTTCTTTATTCTCATGAAATTTCAATTACAACTGCCTAGTTGTTACCCAAAATTGAAGGTTTGAAGCTTTTTTCGATTTCTGGCTGCTGTAGCACACTCTAATGTATTTATAAGAGTTTTGGCAGACTATGAGGATAAATAATGAGTGCGTTATATTCGTTCTTGAGCTTCAGATAATGGGCCACAATCGTTTTCTACAGAAAACCTACACGAATTTACTCTTGGATTCAAAACACAAGCAATTGCACACATCTATGATTTTTGGGACTCGCATGGATTTCATGGGAGTTTGGAGGAATAAAAGGACAAATGGAGAGTAAAAGTTGTTTCTATTCGCAGAGAAGGTTGTTTACTTTTCGAGTCCTAAGACATTTCAATTGGAAATTACCAAACGGTTGCCCAAAATAGATGGTTTGAAGTAGTGCATTCTAGGCCCCAAATGATCGAAATCTTTGTTCTTGAGCTTTCGATAGTGCGTCATCATAGTTTTCTACTGAAAACGACAAGAATTTACTATTGGATTCAAAACACAAGTATTGCACCCGTCTCTAATTTCTGAGACTCGCGAGGATTTCGTGGGAGTTTTGGCGGACTTTGAGGATAAATATAAAGTAAACGTTATTTCACTGCAGAGAGGAGGTTTTTTTGTTTATTCCCACGAAATTATAATTGGAATTGCCCAACGGTTGTCCAAAATTGAAGGTTTGAAGTATGTTTCGATTTCTGACTACCCTAGCTCACTCTAATAGACGAAGAAGGGCATTTTCGGTCACACACGATTGAAATCTTCGTTCCTGAGCTTCCGGTTATTCGTCACCATTGTTTTCTACCCAAAACAGTAAGAATTAACTCTTGGATTCAAAATACAAGTTATTGCATCCGTCTTTGATTTCTAGAACTCGTACGGATTTCGTGGGAATTTTGGAGGAATATGAGGAAAAATGGAGAAATAACGTTGTTTCTACATGAAGATGATGTAGTTCTCCCTATTCTGACGAAATTTCAATTGGAATTTCCCAGCGGTTGTCCAAAATAAGACATTTGAAGTGTTTTTCGATCTCTGGCTGCCCTAGCTCACTCTAATGGATGACGGAAGGCATTCTAGGCCTCAATCAATTACGTGGGAATTTTGGAGGAATATGAGGAAAAAAGGAGAAGTAACGTTGTTTCTACATGAAGATGAGGTAGTTCTCCCTATTCTGATGAAATTCCAATTAGAATTTCCCAGCGGTTGTCCAAAATAACACGTTTGAAGTGTTTTTCGATCTATGGCTGCCCTAGCTCACTCTAATGGATGAAGGAAGGCATTCTAGGCCTCAAACGATTGAAATATTCGTTCTGGAGTTTCCGATAGTGCATCACCAACGTTTTCTACAGAAAAACTACACGAATTTACGCTTGGATTCAAAACACAAGCAATTGCACTCGTCTCGGATTTCGGGGACTCGAACGGATTTCGTGGGAGTTTTGGAGGAATGTGATTAAATGGAGAGTAAATGTTGTTTCTATGGGGAGGGGAGGTTGTTCACACAATACCCATGAAATTTCAATTTGAATTGCCCAACGGTTGCCCAAAATAGTAGGTTTGATATATTTTTCGGTTTCTGGCAGCCCTAGCTAACTCTAATGGATGAAGGATGGCATTCTAGGCCCCAAACGATCGAAATATTCATTCCTGAGCTTCCAATTGTGTGTCACCATCATTTTCTACCAAAACACAAGAAATTGCACCTGTCTCTAATTTTTAGAACTCGCATGGATTTCTGGTGAGTTTTGGAGGAATATTTGGACAAATGGAGAGTAAACATTGTTTCTATGTGGAGTGGAGGTTGTCTCCATTCCCACGAAATTTCAATTGGCATTGCCCAATGGTTGTCCAAAATTGATGGTTTGAAAAATTTTTCGGTTTCTGGCTACCCTAGTGAGCTCTAATGGATGAAGCAGTGCATTCTACGCCCCCAAACAATCGAAATCTTCGTTCCTGAGCATTCGATAGTGCGTCATCATTGTTTTCTACCGAAAAACGACAAGAATTTACGCTTGGATTCAAAACACAAGCAATTTTATCTGTCTTTGATTTCTGAGACTCGTGAGGATTTCGTGGGAGTTTTGGCAGACTATGAGGATAAATATAGAGCAAACACTGTTTCAATGCAGAGAGGAGGTTGTTTTGTTTATTCTCACAAAATTTCAATTGCAATTGCCCAACGGTTCCCCAAAATTGAAGGTTTGAAGCATGTTTCGATTTCTGGCTGCCATACTCTAATAGACGAAGGAGGGCAGTTTAGGTCTCAAATGATCGAAATATTCATTACTAAGATGCCGATTGTGCGTCACCATCGTTTTCTACCAAAAAAATGCAAGAATTAACTTTTGGTTCAAAACACAAACAATTGCACCCATTTCTGATTTTGGGGGCTCGAACGGATTTCATGGGACTTTTGGAGGAATGAGGTCAAAAGGAGAGTAAAAATTTTTTTCTTTGGAGAGAGGAGGTTGTTTTCTCTATTCCCATGAAATTTCGAAAGGAATTGCGCAACATTTGACCAAAATAGCTGGTTTTGTATATTTTTCGGTTTCTGCCTGCCCTTGCTAACTCTAATGGATGAAGGATGGCATTCTAAGCCCAAAA
>CM061141.1:168198955-168272237 GCA_030789695.1 Scilla litardierei
CGATCGAAATCTTCGTTCCTGAGATTCAGATAGTGCATCACCATTGTTTTCTATAGAAAAACTACACGAGTTTACTCTTGGATTCAAAACACAAGCACTTTTACTTGTCTCTGATTTTTGGGACTCGTACGGATTTCGTGGGAGTTTTGGCGGAATATGAGGATATATATATGGTAACCGTTGTTTCTAGGCAGAGAGGAGATTATTTTCTTTATTCCCACGAAATTTCAATTGCAATTGCCCAAACGGTTGCCTAAAATTGAAGGTTTGTGGGATTTTTCGATTTTTGACTGCCCTAGCTCACTCTAATAGATGAAGAAGGGCATTCTAGGCCCCAAATGATCGAAATATTCGTTCCTGAGCATCCGATTGTGAGTCACCATTGTTTTCAACCGAAAAACTGCAAGAATTAACTCTTGGATTCGAAACACAAGCAGTTGCATCCGTCTCTGATTTCTGGGAGTCACGATGAATTTATAAGAGTTTTGGAGGACTATGAGGATAAATAAAGAGAAAACGTCGTTTCAATGCAGAGAGGAGGTTGTTTTCTTTATTCCCATGAAATTTCAATTGCAACTGCCTAACGGTTGCCCAAAATTGAAGGTTTGAAGCTTTTTTCGATTTCTGGCTGCCGTAGCACACTCTAATGGATTTATAAGAGTTTTGGCAGACTATGAGGATAAATAAGGAGTGCGTTATATTCGTTCTTGAGCTTCAGATAGTTGGCCACAATCGTTTTCTACAGAAAAACTACACAAATTTACTCTTGGATTCAAAACACAAGCAATTGCACACATCTATAATTTTTGGGACTCGCACGGATTTCATGGGAGTTTGGAGGAATAAAAGAACAAATGGAGAGTAAAAGTTGTTTCTATTCGCAGAGAAGGTTGTTAACTTTCGAGTCCCAAGACATTTCAATTGGAAATTACCAAACGGTTGCCCAAAATAGATGTTTGAAGCATTTTTCGGTTTCTAGCTGCCCTAGCTCACTCTAATGGTTGAAGTAGTGCATTCTAGGCCCCAAATGATCGAAATCTTTGTTCTTGAGCTTTCGATAGTGCATCATAGTTTTCTACCGAAAACGACAAGAATTTACTATTGGATTCAAAACACAAGTATTGCACCCGTCTCTGATTTCTGGGACTCGCGAGGATTTCGTGGGGGTTTTGGCGGACTATGAGGATAAATATAAAGTAAACGTTATTTCATTGCAGAGAGGAGGTTGTTTTGTTTATTCCCACGAAATTATAATTGCAATTGCCCGACGGTAGTCCAAAATTGAAGGTTTGAAGTATGTTTCGATTTCTGAGTGCCCTAGCTGACTCTAATAGACGAAGAAGGGCATTTTCGGTCACAAACGATTGAAATCTTGATTCCTGAGCTTCCGGCTATTCGTCACCATTGTTTTCTACCAAAAACGGCAAGAATTAACTCTTGGATTCTAAATACAGGTTATTGCACCCGTCTCTGATTTCTAGGACTCGCACTGATTTCGTGGGAATTTTGGAGGAATATGAGGGAAAATGTAGAATTAACGTTGTTTCTACATGAAGATGAGGTAGTACTCCCTATTCTGACGAAATCTCCAAGCGATTGTCCAAAATAACATGTTTGAAGTGTTTTTCGATATCTGACTACCCTAGCTCACTCTAATGGATGACGGAAGGCATTCTAGGCCTCAATCAATTTCGTGGGAATTTTGGAGGAATATGAGGAAAAAATGTTAAGTAAGGTTGTTTCTACATGAAGATGAGGTAGTTCTCCCTATTCTGACGAAATTCCAATTGGAATTTCCCAGCGGTTGTCCAAAATAACACGTTTGAAGTGTTTTTCGTTCTTTGGATGCCCTAGCTCACTCTAATGGATGAAGGTAGGCATTCTAGGCCTCAAACGAGCGAAATATTCGTTCTGGAGTTTCCGATAGTATGTCACCAACATTTTCTACAGAAAAACTACACGAATTTATTCTTCGATTCAAAACACAAGCAATTGCACTCGTCTCGGATTTCGGGGACTCGAACAAATTTCGTGGGCGTTTTGGAGGAATGAGATTAAATGGAGAGTAGATGTTGTTTCTATGGGGAGGGGAGGTTGTTCACACAATACCCATGAAATTTCAATAGGAATTGACCAACGGTTGCCCAAAATAGCAGGTTTGATATATTTTTCGGTTTCTGGCTGCCCTAGCTAACTCTAATGGATGAAGGATGGCATTCTAGGCCCCAAACGATTGAAATATTCATTCCTGAGCTTCCAATTGTGCGTCACCATCATTTTCTACCGAAAAACTGAAAGAGTTTACTCTTGTATTCAAAACACAAGAAATTACACATGTCTCTAATTTTTAGAACTCACATGGATTTCTGGTGAGTTTTGGTGGAATATTTGGACAAATGGAGAGTAAACATTGTTTCTATGTGGAGTGGAGGTTGCTTCCATTCCCACGAAATTTCAATTGGCATTGCCCAACGGTTGTCCAAAATTGATGGTTTGAAGCATTTTTCGGTTTCTGGCTATCATAGTGAGCTCTAATGGATAAAGCAGTGCATTCTACGCCCCCAAACGATCGAAATCTTCGTTCCTGAGCATTCGATAGTGCGTCATCATTGTTTTCTACCGAAAACGACAAGAATTTACGCTTGGATTTAAAACACAAGCAATTTTATCCGTCTTTGATTTCTGAGACTCGTGAGGATTTCGTGGGAGTTTTGGCAGACTATGAGGATAAATATAGAGCAAACGCTGTTTCAATGCAGAGAGGAGGTTGTTTTGTTTATTCCCACAAAATTTCACTTGAAATTGCCCAACGGTTCCCCAAAATTGAAGGTTTGAAGCATGTTTCGATTTCTGGCTGCCCTACTCTAATAGACGAAGGAGGGCATTTTAGGTCTCAAATGATCTAAATATTCATTACTGAGATGCCGATTGTGTGTCACCATCGTTTTCTACCAAAAAACTCCAAGAATTATCTTTTGGATTCAAAACACAAGCAGTTGCACCCGTTTCTGATTTTGAGTGCTCGAACGGATTTTGTGAGAGTTTTGGAGGAATGAGGTCAAATGGAGAGTAAACATTTCTTTCTTTGGAGAGAGGAGGTTGTTTTCTCTATTCCCATGAAATTTCAAAAGGAATTGCCCAACATTTGCCCAAAATAGCTGGTTTTGTATATTTTTCGGTTTCTGCCTACCCTAGCTAACTCTAATGGATAAAGGATGGCATTCTAGGCCTAAAACGATCAAAATTTTCGTTCCTGAGCTTTCGATCTTCTACCGAAAAATTGCACGAATTTACATTTGGATCCAAAACACAAGAAATTGAACCGGTTTCTGATTTTCGGGACTCGCACGGATTTCGTGCGAGTTTTGGAGGAATATGAGGACAAATGGAGATTGAACATTGTTTCTATGCCGAGTGGAGGTTGTTTCCTGTATTTCCACGCAATTTCAATTTCCATTACCCAACGGTTGTACAAAATAAATGGTTTGAAGCATTTTTTGGTTTCTGCCTGCCCTAGCTCACTCTAATTGATGAAGGAGGGCATTATAGGCCTCACACGATAGAAAGCCTCTTACCTAAGCTTTCAATTGTGTGTCACCATCATTTTCTGTCGAAAATTTTTAAGAATTGACTGTTGGATTCAAAACACAAGCAATGGCATCCGTCGTTAATTTCTGGGACTCGCACGGAATTTGCTGGAGTTTTGGAGGAATATGAGAACAAATGAAAAGTAAACACTGCTTGTCTGCGAAGTGGATGTTGTTTCCTCCTTTCCCATATAATTTAAATTGGAATTGCCCAACGGTTTCCCAAAATAGCAGGTTTGAAATATTTTACAGGTATTGGCTGTCCTAGCTCACTCTAATGGATGGAGGAGTGCATTCCAAGCCTCAAACGATCGAAATTGTTGTTCCTGAGCTTCAGATAGTGCGTCACCATTATTTTCAACAGAAAAACGCACGAATTTACTCTTGGATTCAAACACAAGCAAATAGCACAAGGCTTTGATTTTTGGGACTCGCACTGATTTCGTGGGAGGTTTGGTGGACTATAATGAGAAAGATAGAGTAAATGTTGTTTTAAGGCAGAGAGAAGGTTGTTTTCTTTATTCCCACGAAATTTCAATTGCAATTACCCAAACTGTTGCCCAAAATTGAAGGTTTGAAGCATTTTTCCATTTCTGGCTACCCTAGCTCACTTTAATAGTTGATGGAGTGCATTCTAGGCCCCAAACGATCGAAATATTTGTTTCTGAGCTTCCGATTTTTCGTCACCATCGTTTTCAACCGAAAAACTGCAAGAATCCACTCTTGGATTCAAAACACAAGCAATTACACCCGTCTCTGATTTCTGGGACTCGCAACGATTTTGTGTGCGTTTTGGCAAACAATGAGGATAAATATACAGTAAACCTTGATTCAATATAGAGAGGTGGTTGTTTTCTTTATTCCCACGAAATTTCAATTGAAGGTTTGAAGCATTTTTCGATTTTTGGCTACCCTAGATCACTTTAATGGATGAAGAGTGCATTCTAGGCCTCAAAAGATCGAAATCTTCGTTCCTGTGCTTCAGATAGTGTGTCGCCATAGTTTTCTAGAGACAAACTACACGAATTTACTCTTAGATTCAAAACACAAGAAATTGCACATGTCTCTAATTTTTAGATCTCGCATGGATTTCTGGTGAGTTTTGGTGGAATATTTGGACAAATGGAGAGTAAACATTGTTTCTATGTGGAGTGGAGGTTGTCTCCATTCCCACGAAATTTCAATTGGCATTGCCCAACGGTTGTCCAAAATTGATGGTTTGAAGCATTTTTCGGTTTCTGGCTACCCTAGTGAGCTCTAATGGATGAAGCAGTGCATTCTACTCCCCCAAACGATCGAAATCTTTGTTCCTCAGCATTCGATAGTGCGTCATCATTGTTTTCTACCGAAAACGACAAGAATTTACGCTTGGATTCAAAACACAAGCAATTTTATCCGTCTTTGATTTCTGAGACTCGTGAGGATTTCGTGGGAGTTTTGGCAGACTATGAGGAGAGGATGTTGTTTTGTTTATTCCCACAAAATTTCAATTGCAATTGCCCAACGGTTCCCCAAAATTGAAGGTTTGAAGCATGTTTCGATTTTTGGCTGCCCTACTCAATAGACAAAGGAGGGCATTTTAAGTCTCAAATGATCGAAATATTCCTTACTAAGATGCCGATTGCGCGTCACCATCGTTTTCTACCAAAAAACTACAAGAATTAACTTTTGGATTCAAAACACAAGCAATTGCACCAGTTTCTGATTTTAGGGGCTCGAACAGATTTCGTGGGAGTTTTGGAGGAATGAGGTCAAATGGAGAGTAAACATTTCTTTCTTTGGAGAGAGGATGTTTTTTCTCTATTCCCATGAAATTTCAAAAGGAATTGCCGAACATTTGCCCAAAATAGCTGGTCTTGTATATTTTTCGGATTCTGCCTGCCCAAGCTAACTCTAATAGATGAAGGATGGAATTCTAGGCCCAAAACGATCAAAATTTTCATTCCTGAGCTTTCGATCTTCTACCGAAAAATTGCACGAATTTACTTTTGGATCCAAAACACAAGAAATTGAACTTGTTTCTGATTTTTGGGACTAGCACGGATTTCGTGGGAGTTTTGAAGGAATATAAGGACAAATGGAGATTGAACATTGTTTCTATGCAGAGTGGATGTTGTTTCCCGTATTTCCACGCAATTTCAATTGGCATTACCCAACGGTTGTACAAAATAAATGGTTTGAAGAAATTTTCGGTTTCTGGCTGCCCTAGCTCACTTTAATGGATGAAGGAGGGCATTATAGGCCTCAAACGATCGAAATCCTCTTACCTGAGCTTTCAATTGTGTGTCACCGTCGTTTTCTGTCGAACATTTTTAAGAATTGATTGTTGGATTCAAAACACAAGCAATGGCATCCGTCTTTAATTTCTGGGACTCGCACGGAATTCGCGGGAGTTTTGGAGGAATATGAGAACAAATGGAGAGTAAACGCTGCTTGTCTGCGAAGTGGATGTTGTTAACTCCTGTCCCATGTAATTTAAATTGGAATTGCCCAACGGTTTCCCAAAATAGCAGGTTTGAAATATTTTGCAGGTTTTGGCTGTCCTAGCTCACTCTAATGGATGGAGGAGTGCATTCCAAGCCTCAAAAGATCGAAATCGTTGTTCCTGAGCTTTAGATAGTGCGTCACCATTGTTTTCAATAGAAAAACTACACGAATTTACTCTTGAATTCAAACACAAGAAAATAGCACACGGCTCTGATTTTTGGGAATCACACGAATTTCGTGGGAGGTTTTGTGGACTATAATGAGAAAGATAGAGTAGACGTTGTTTCAAGGCAGAGAGAAGGTTGTTTTCTTTATTCCCACGAAATTTCAATTGCAATTGCCCAAATGGTTGCCCAAAATTGAAGGTTTGAAGCATTTTTCCATTTTGGACTGCCCTAGCTCAGTCCAATAGACGATCGAGTGCATTCTAGGTCCCAAACGATCGAAATATTCGTTTCTAAGATTCCGATTTTTCGTCACCATCGTTTTCAACCGAAAAACTGCAAGAATCCACTCTTGGATTCAAAACACAAGCAATTACACCCGTCTCTGATTTCTGGGACTCGCAACGATTTCGTGGGCGTTTTGGCAAACAACGAGGATAAATATAGAGTAAACGTTGATTCAATATAGAGAAGTGTTGTTTTCTTTATTCCCCCGAAATTTTAATTTCTATTGCCCGGCGGTTGCCCACAATTGAAGGTTTGAAGCATTTTTCGATTTTTGGCTGCCCTAGCTCACTTTAATGGATGAAGAGTGCATTCTAGGCCTCAAAAGATCGAAATCTTCGTTCCTGAGCGTCAGATAGTGCGTCACCATTGTTTTCTAGAGGAAAACTACACGAATGTTCTCTTAGATTCAAAACATAAGCAATTGTACACGTCTCCGATTTTTGGGACTCGCACGGATCTCATGGGAGTTTTGGAGGAATACGAGGACAAATTGAGGGTAAATGTTATTTCTATAGGAGAGAAGTTTGTTTACTCTCAAGTCCCAAGACATTTCAATGGAATAACCAAATGGTTGTCCAAAATATATGTGTTGAAGCATTTTCGGTTTCTGGCTGCCCTAGCCCAAAATAGATGGTTTGAAGCATTAGGATGAAGTAGTGCATTCTCGGCCTCAAACGATCGAAATCTTCGTTCCTAATCTTTGATAGTGCGTCATCATTGTTTTCTTCCGAAAAACGACAAGATTTCTGGGACGCGCACTCAATTCGTGGTTGTTTTGGAGGAATAAGAGAACAAATGGAAAGTAAACATTGCTTATCTACGGAGTGGATGTTATTTCCACTATTCCCATGTAATTAAAATTGGAATTACAAAACGATTACCCAAATTGCAGGTTTGAAGTATTTTTTCAATTTCTGGCTGCCCTAACTCACTCTAATGGATGGAGGAGTGCATTCTAGGCCTCAAACGATTGAAATCTTCTTTTTCTGAAATTCAACTAGTGTGTCACCATCGTTTTCTCCAGAAAAACTACACGAATTTACTCTTGGATGCAAAACACAAGCAATAGCACACGTCTCTGATTTTTGGGGATAAATATGGAGTAAACGTTGTTTTAAGGCAGAGAGGAGGTTGTTTTCTATATTCCCACGAAATTTCAATTGCAATTGCCCAAATGGTTTGCCCAAAGTTGAAGGTCTGAAGCATTTTTCGACTTCTGTCCGCCCTATCTACTCTAATGATGAAGGAGGGCATTCTAGGCCTCCAAACAGTTGAAATATTCGTTCCTGAGCTTCCAATTATGCGTCACCATCGTTTTCAACTGAAAAACTGTAAGAATTAACTCTTGGATTCAAAACACAAGCAATTGCATTCGTCTTTGATTTCTGGGACTCGTGATGATTTCGTGGGAGTTTTGGCGGACTACGAGGATAAATAAAGAGCAAACTTTGTTTCAATGTAGAGAGGAGGTTGTTTTATTTATTCCCAAAAAATTTCAATTGCAATTGCCCAGTGGCTGTCCAAAATTGAAGGTTTGAAGCATTTTTCGATTTCTGGCTACCATAGCTCACTCTTATGGATGAAAGAGTGCATTCTAGGCCTCAAACGATTGAAATCTTCGTTCAAAAGCTTCAAATAGTGTGTCACCATCCTTTTCTATAGAAAAACTACTAGAATTTACACTTGGATACAAAACACAAGCAATTGCACGCGTCTCTGTTTTTTGGGACTCGCACAGATTTCGTAGGAGTTTTGGAGGAATATGAGGACAAATGGAGAGTAAATGTTGCTTCTATGGGGAGAGAAAGTGTTTTACTCTCTAGTTCAAAGACATTTCAATTGGAAATTACCTAGCGGTTAATCAAAATGGATGGTTTGAAGCATTTTTCGGTTTCTGGCTGCACTAGCTCACTCTAATAGATGAAATGATGCTTTCTAAACCCCAAACGATCGAAATCTTCTTTCCTGATCTTTCGATAGTGCATCATCAAGGTTTTATTCCGAAAACGACAAGAATTTACACTTGGATTCAAAACACAAGCAATTGCATCCATCTCTGATTTCTGGGGGTCGCAAGGATTTCATGGGAGTTTTGGCGGACTATGCGGACAAATATATAGTAAACGTTGTTTTAATGTAGAGAGGAGGTTGTTTTCTTTATTCCCACAAAATTTCAATTATAGTTGCCCAACGGTTGGGCAAAATTGAAGGTTTGAAGTATTTTTACCAAAAACTGCAAGATTTAACTCTTGGATTCAAAACACAAGTTATTGCACCCGTCTCTGATTTCTGGGACTAGCACGGATTTCGTGTGAGTTTTTGGGGAATATGAGGACGAGAGGAAACGTTGTTTCTACATGGAGAGGAGGTAGTTTTCCCAATTCTGACGACATTTCGATTGAAATTGCCCAGCAATTGTCCAACATAACACGTTTGTAGTGGTTTTCGATTTCTGGCTGCCCTAGCTCGTTCTAATGGATGAAGGATGGTATTCTAGTCCTCAAACGATCGAAATTTTTGTTCCGGGAATTTGAATAATGTGTCACCATCGTTTTCTACAGAAAAACTACACGAATTTACTCTTGGATTCAAAACACACGTAATTGTGCGCACCCGTCTCTAATTTCGGGGACTCGAACGGATTTCGTGGGAGTTTAGAAAGAATGAGGTCAAATGGAGAGTAACGTTATTTTTAGGTGGAGAGGATGTTGTTTCCTCAATTCCCAAGAAATTTCAAAGGAATTCCCATACGATAGCCCAAAATAACATGTTTAATATATTATTCAGTTTCTGGCTGCCCTAACTAACTCTAATGGATGAAGGAGGGCATTATAAGCCCCAAACAATCGAAATATTCCTTCCTGAGCTTCCGATTTTGCGTCACCTTCATTTTCTACCAAAAAACTGAAAGAATTTACTCTTGTATTCAAAACACAAGAAATTGCACGTCTCTGATTTTGAGGACTCTCAAGGATTTCGTGGAAGTTTTGGAGGAATATGAGCATAAATGGAGAGTAAACACTGTTTCTTTGTGCAGTGGAGGTTGTTTCCTCTATTTCCATGAAATTTCAATTGGCATTGCCCAACGGTTGTCCAAAATAGATGGTGTGAAGTATTTTTCGGTTTCTGGCTGCCCTAGCTCATTCTAATGGATGTAGTAGTGCATTCTAGGCCCCAAACGATCGAAATCTTCATTCCTGAGCTTTCGATAGTGTCTCATCATCGTTTTCTACCCAAAAACGACAAGAATTAATGCTTGGATTCAAACACAATAAATTGCACCCTACATTACTCTAATGGATGAAGTAGTGCATTCTAGGCCTCATACGGTCGAAATCTCATTCCTGAGCTTTCGATAGTGCGTCATCATCGTTTTCTACCGAAAAACGACAAGAATTTAAGTTTGAATTCAAAACACAAGCAATTGCAACCATCTCACTAGGATTTCGTGGGAGTTTTGGCGGAATATGAGGATAAATATAGTGTAAACATTGTTTCAATGTAGAGAGGAGGTTGTTTTTTTATTCCCACAAAATTTCAATTGCAATTGATCAACGGTAGCCCAAAATTGAAGGTTTGAATAATTTTTCGATTTCTGGCTGCCCTAGCTTACTCTAATAGACGAAGGAGGCCATTTTATGTCTCAACGATCGAAATATTCCTTACTGATATTCCGATTGTGCGTCACCATCGTTTTCTACCAAAAAAACTGCAAGAATTAACTCGGGGAAGTTTTGGAGTTTTGGAGGAATATGAGGACAAATGGAGAGTAAACATTGTTTCTACGTTGAGAGGAGGTAGGTTTCCCAATTCTGACGAAATTTCAATTGAAATTGCCCAGCAGTTGTCCAAAATAACTCCTTTGAAGTGTTATTCGATTTCTGGCTGCCCTAGCTCATTCTAATAGACGAAGGAGGCCATTTTATGTCTCAACGATCGAAATATTCCTTACTGATATTCCGATTGTGCGTCACCATCGTTTTCTACCAAAAAACTGCAAGAATTAACTCGTGGAAGTTTTGGAGGAATATGAGGACAAATGGAGAGTAAACATTGTTTCTACGTGGAGAGGAGGTAGGTTTCCCAATTCTGACGAAATTTCAATTGAAATTGCCCAGCAGTTGTCCAAAATAACTCCTTTGAAGTGTTATTCGATTTCTGGCTGCCCTAGCTCATTCTAATAGACGAAGGAGGCCATTTTATGTCTCAACGATCGAAATATTCCTTACTGATATTCCGATTGTGCGTCACCATCGTTTTCTACCAAAAAACTGCAAGAATTAACTCGTGGAAGTTTTGGAGGAATATGAGGACAAATGGAGAGTAAACATTGTTTCTACGTGGAGAGGAGGTAGGTTTCCCAATTCTGACGAAATTTCAATTGAAATTGCCCAGCAGTTGTCCAAAATAACTCCTTTGAAGTGTTATTCGATTTCTAGCTGCCCTAGCTCATTCTAATAGATGAAGGATGGCATTCTAGGCATCGAAATCTTCGTTCCGGGGCTTCCGATAGAGCGTCACCATCGTTTTCTATTGAAAAACTATATGAATTTACTCTTGGATCCACAATACAAGCAATTGCATCCGTATCTGAATTCAGTGACTCGAACAGATTTCGTGGGAGTTTTGGAGGAATGAGGTCAAATGGAGTGGAGGTTGTTTCCTCTATTCCCACGAAATTTCAATTGGCGTTGCCCAACGGTTATACAAATTGATGGTTTGAACCTTTTTTGGTTTCTGGCTAACCTAGCTCACTCTATTTGGATGAAGGAGTGCATTAAAGGTCTCAAACGATCGAAATCATCTTTCCTGATCTTTCAATCGTGCGTTAGCATCGTTTTCTACCGAAAAACTTCAAGAATTTAATCTTGGATTCAAAACACAAGCAATGGCACCCGTCTCTGATTTCTGGAAGTCGAACGGAATTCGTGGGAGTTTTGGAGGAATATAAGAACAAAAGGAGAGTAAACGTTGCTTGTCTGCAGAGTAGATGATGTTTGCTCTTTTCCCTTGAAATTTAAACTGGAATTGTCCAACGGTGTCCCAAAATAGCAGATTTGGAGTATTTTGCTGTTTCTGGCTACCTAGCTCACTCTAATGGATGAAGGAGTGCATTATAAGCCTCAAACCATCGAAAAATCTTCGTTCCTGAGCTTCAGATGGTGTGTCACCATCGTTTTCTACAGTAAAACTAAACGAATTTAATCTTGAATTCAAAACACAAGAAATAGCACACGTCTCTGATTTTGGGGACTCGCACGGATTTCGTGGGAGTTTTGGCAGACTATAATGATACATATATAGTTAACATTGTTTCAAGGCAGAGCAGAGGCTGTTTTTTATACCCACGAAATTTCAATTGCAATTGGCCGAACGGCCGCCCAAAATTGAAGGTTTGAAGCATTTTTCGAATTCTGGCCGCCCTAGCTCACTCTAATAGATGAAGGAGTACATTATAGGCCCCAAGTGATCGA
Organism: Scilla litardierei; assembly: GCA_030789695.1. NCBI lineage: Eukaryota > Viridiplantae > Streptophyta > Magnoliopsida > Asparagales > Asparagaceae > Scilla > Scilla litardierei. Next base: position 168,210,956 of record CM061141.1, read on the forward strand.
AATATTCGTTTATGAGCTTTCGATTATACGTCACCATCGTTTTCAACAGAAAAACTGCAAGAATTAACTCTTGGATTCAAAACATAAGCAATTGCATCCGTCTCTGATTTCTGCGACTCGCGATGATTTGGTGGACTACGATGATAAATAAAGAGTAAATGTTGTTTCATGGTAGAGAGGAGGTTGTTTTATTTATTGCCACGAAATGTCAATTGCAGTTGCCCAGCGGTTGACCAAAATTGTAGGTTTGAAGCATTTTTCGATTTTTGGCTGCCGTAGCTCACTCTAATGGATGAAAGAGTGTATTCTTGGCCTCAAACGATCGAAATCATCGTTCCAAATCTTCAAATAGTGCGTCACCATCGTTTTCAATAGAAAAACTACTCGAATTTACTCTTGGATTCAAAACATAAGCAATTGAACACGTCTCTATTTTTTGGGACTCGCACGGATTTCGTGGAAGTTTTGGAGAAATATGAGGACAAATGGAGGGTAAATGTTGCTTCTAAGGGGAGAGATGGTGTTTTAATCTCTAGGCCCAAGAAATTTTTTCAATAGGAAATTACCAAACGGTTGCCCAAAATAGATGGTTTGAAGCTTTTTTCGGTTTCTGGCTGCACTAGCTCACTCTAATAGATGAAGCAGTGCTTTCTAGATCCCAAACGATCGAAATCTTCTTTCCTGAGCTTTCGATAGTGCATCATCAACGTTTTCTACCAAAAAACGACAAGAATTTACGCTTGGATTCCAAACACAAGCAATTGCATACATCTCTGATTTCTGGGACTCGCAAGGATTTCGGGGCAGTTTTGGTGGACTATGACGATAAATATAGAGTAAACGTTGTTTCAATGTAGAGATGAGGTTGTTTTCTTTATTCCCACGAAATTTCAATTGCAGTTGCCTAACGGTTGCACAAAATTGAATGTTTGAAGCATTTTTTCGATTTCTGGCTGCCCTAGCTCAATCTAATAGAAGAATGAAGTTATTTTAGGTCTAAAACGATCGAAATATTCGTTAATAAGCTTCCGATTAAACGTTACAATCGTTCACCATCGTTTTCAACCAAAAACTGCGAGAATTAACTCTTGGATTCAAAACACAAGTTATTGCACCCGTCCCTGATTTCTGGGACTCGCACGAATTTCGTGGGCGTTTTCGGGAATATGAGGACAAATGAAGAGTAAACGTTGTTTCTACGTGGAGAGGAGGTAGTTTTCCCAATTCTGACGAAATTTCGATTGGAATTGCCCAGTAGTTGTCCAAAATAACAAGTTTGAAGTGGTTTTCGATTTCTGGCTGCCCTGGCTCGCTCTAATGGATGAAGGATGGCATTCTAGTCCTCAAATAATCGAAATATTTGTTCCGGGGCTTCCGATAAGGCATCACCATCGTTTTCTACAGAAAAACTACACGAAAATACTCTTAGATTCAAAAGACAAGCAATTGCACCCGTTTCTGATTTGGGGGACTCGAACGGATTTCAAGGGAGTTTTGTGAGAATGAGGTCAAATGGAGAGTAAACGTTGTTTCTATGTGGAGAGGAGGTTGTTTCCGCAATTCCCATGAATTTTCAATATGAATTGCCCAACGATAGCCCAAAATAGCAGATTTGATATATTTTTCGGTTTCTAGCTGCCCTAACTAACTAAAATTGATGAAGGAGGGCATTCTAGGCCCCAAACAATCGAAAAATTCGTTCCTGAGCTTCTGATTGCGCGGCACCTTCGTTTTCTGCCAAAAAACCGAAAGAATTTATTCTTGGATTCAAAACACAAGAAATTCCACATGTCTCTGATTTTTGAGACTCACATGGATTTCGTGAGAGTTTTGGAGGAATATGAGGACAAATGGAGAGTACATTGTTTCTATGTGGAGTGGAGGTTCTTTCCTCTATTCGAACGAAATTTCAATTGGCATGGTTTCAAGTATTTTTCGGTTTCTGACGGCCCTAGCTCACTCTAATGGATGATGTAGTGCATTCCAGGCCCTGTACGAACGAAATCTTCATTCTTGAGCTTTCGATAGTGCGTCATCATCGTTTTCAACCGAAAAACGACAAGAATTTACGTTTGGATTCAAAACACAAGCAATTGCACCCTTCTCTGATTTCTGGGTCTCACGAGAATTTTGTGGGAATTTTGGCGGAATATGAGGATAAATATAGTGAAAACATTGTTTAAATGCAAAGGTTGTTTTTTTATTCCCATGAAATTTCAATTGCAATTGCTCAACGGTAGCCCAAAATTGAAGGATTGAAGAATTTTTTGATTTCTGGCTGCCCTAGCTCACTCAAATAGACGAAGGAGGGCATTTTATGTCTCAACGGTCAAAATATTCCTTACTGATCTTCCGATTGTGCGTCACCATCGTTTTCTACCAATAAACTTCAAGAATTAACTCTTGGGTTTAAAACACAGGTTTGCTTACGTCTCTGATTTCTATGACTCGCACAGATTTCGTGGGAGTTGTGGAAGAATATGAGGACAAAGGGAGTGTAAACATTGTTTCTACATGGAGAGGATGTAGTTTTCCTAATTCTGACGAAATTTCAATTGGAATTGTCCAGTAGTTGTCCAAAATAACACGTTTGAAGTGTTTTTCGATTTCCGGCTGCCCTAGCTCACTCTAATAGATGAATAATGGCATTCTAGGCCTCGAAATCTTCGTTTCGGGGCTTCCGTAGTGTGTCATCCTCGTTTTCTACTGAAAACCACATGAATTTACTCTTGGATTCAAAACACAAGCAATTGCACTCGTCTCTGAATTCAGGGACTTGAACGAATTTCGTGGGAGTTTTGGAGAAATGATGTCAAATGGAGAGTAAACGTTGTTTTTATGTGGAGTGGAGGTTGTTTCCACTATTCCCACGAAATTCCAATTGGCATTGTCCAACGGTTGTCAAAAATTGATGGTTTGAAGCATTTTTCAGTTTCTGGCTGCCCTACCTCACTCCAATGGATGAAGGAGGGCATTATAGGCCTCAAACAATCGAAATCCTCTTTCCTGAGCTTTCGATTGTGCATCACCATCGTTTTATACTGAAAACTATAAGAATTTACTCTTGGATTCCACACACAAGTAATGGCAACCATCTCTAATTTTGGGATTTGCACGGATTTCGTGAGAGTTCTGAAGGAATATGAGGACAAATGGAGAGTTAAAAAAATTTCTATGGGGAGTGGAGGTTGTTTCCTCGATTCCCATGAAATTTCAATTGGCATCGCCCAACGGTTGAACAAAATAGATGTTTTGAAGCATTTTTCTGTTTCTGGCTACCCTAGCTCACTCTAGTGGATGAAGGAGGGTATTATAGGCCTCAAACAATCGAAATCCTCTTTCTTGAGCTTTCAATCGTGCGTTACCATCGTTTCCAATCGAAAAACATCAAAAATTTACTCTTCGATTCAAAACACAAGCACGTCTCTGATTTCTGGGACTCGAACGGAATTCGTGAGACTTTTGGAGGGATATGAGAATAAAAGGATAGTAAACGTTGCTTGTCTGCAAATTGGATGTTGTTTCCGCTTTTCTCTTATAATTTAAACTGGAATTGTCCAACGGTGTTCCAAAATAGCAGATTTGAAGTATTTTGCAGTTTCTGGCTGCCTAGCTCACTCTAATGGATGAAGCAGTGCATTATAGGCCTCAAACAATCGAAATCTTCGTTCCTGAGCTTCAGATGGTGTGTCACCATCGTTTTCTGCAATAAAACTAAACGAATTAAATCTTGGATTCAAAACACAAGAAATAGCACACGTCTCTGATTTTTTTGACTCGAACGGATTTCGAGGGAATTTTGGCGGACTACAAGGATAAATATAGAGTTAACGTTGTTTCAACGCAGAGCAGATGTTGTTATTTTATTCCGACGAAATTTCTATTGCAATTGCCCAAACGGTCGCCCAAAAGTGAAGGTTTGACGTATTTTTCGAATTCTGGCTGACCTAGCTCACTCTTATAGATGAAGGAGTGCATTATAGGCCCCAAGTGATCGAAATATTCGTTCATGAGCTTCCGATTTTACGTCACCATCGTTTTCAATCGAAAAACTGCAAGAATTAACTCTTGGATTCAAAAGATAAGCAATTGCATCCGTCTCTGATTTCTAGGACTCGCGATGATTTCGTGAGAGTTTTGGCGGACTACGAGAATAAATAAAGAGAGGAGGTTGTTTTATTTATTCCCCACGAAATTTCAATTGCAGTTGCCCAGTGGTTGTCCAAAATTGAAAGTTTTAAGCATTTTTCGATTTCTAGCTGCTGTAGCTCATTCTAATGGATGAAAGAGTGCAGTATAGGCCTCAAACGATCGAATATTTCGTTCCGAATCGTCAAATAGTGCGTCACCATTGTTTTCTATAGAAAACTACACGAATTTACTCTTGGATTCAAAACACAAGCAATTGCACACGTCTCTGTTTTTTGGGACTCGCACGGATTTCGTGGGAGTGTTGGACGAATATGAGGACAAATGGAGGGTAAATGTTGCTTCTATGGGGAGAGAAGGTGTTTTGATCTCTAGTCCCAAAACATTTCAATTGGAAATTACCAAACGGTTGTCCAAAATATATGGTTGAAGCATTTCTCAGTTTCTGGCTGCACTAGCTCACTCTAATAGATGAAGTAGTGCTTTCTAGACCCCAAACGATCGAAATCTTCTTTTCTGAGCTTTCGATAGTGCACCGTCAACGTTTTCTACCGAAAACCGACAAGAATTTATGCTTGGATTCAAAACACAAGCAATTGCAATCATCTCTGATTTCTAGGACTTGTGAGGATTTCGTGGGAGTTTTGGCGGACTATGAGGATAAATATAGAATAAATGTTGTTTCAATGTAGAGAGATGTTGTTTTCTTTATTCCCACGAAATTTCAATTGCAGTTGCCCAACGGTTGCGCAAAATTGAAGGTTTGAAGAATTTTTTGATTATTGGCTGCCCTAGCTCACTCTAATAGTAGAATGAGTGCATTTTAGGTCTCAAACGATCGAAATATTCGTTAATGAGCTTCCGATTATGCGTCACCATCGTTTTCTACCAAAAAAACTGCAAGAATTAACTCTTGGATTCAAAACACAAGTTATTGCACCCGTCTCTGATATCTGGGACTCGCACGGATTTCGTGGTAGTTTTGGGGGAATATGAGGACGAGGGTAAATGTTGTTTCTACGTGGAGAGGAGGCAGTTTTCCAAATTCTGACGAAATTTCGATTGAAATTGCCCAGCAGTTGTCCAAAATAACACGTTTGAAGTGGTTTCAATTTCTGGCTGTCCTAACTCACTTTAATGGATGAAGGATGGAATTCTAGTCCTCAAATGATCGAAATCTTTTTCCGGTGCTTCCGATAATGCGTCACCATCGTTTTCTACAGGAAAACTATACGAATTTACTTTTGGATTCAAAACACAAGCAATTGCACTCGTCTCTGATTTCGGAGACTTGAACGGATTTCGTGGGAGTTTTGTAAGAATGTGGTCAAATGGAGAGTAAACGTTGTTTCTATGTGAAGAGGAGGTTGTTTCCTCAATTACCATGAAATTTCAATAGGAATTGCCCAACGGTAGCCCAAAATAGTTGGTTTAATTTATTTTTCGGTTTCTGGTTGTCCTAACCAATGGATGAAGTAGTGCATTCTAGGCCCCATACGATTGAAATCTTCATTCTTGAGCTTTCGATAGTGCGTCATCATCGTTTTCAATCGAAAATGGACAAGAATTTACGTTTGGATTCAAAACACAAGCAATTGCACACGTCTCTGATTTCTGGGTCTCACGAGGATTTCGTGGGAGTTTTGACGGAATATGAGGATAAATATAGTGTAAACATTGTTTCAATGCAGATTGGAGGTTGTTTTTTATTCCCACGAAATTTCAATTGCAATTGCTCAACGGTAGCCCAAAATTGAAGGTTTTACGAATATTTCGATTTCTGGCTGTCCTAGCTCACTCTAATAGACGAAGGAGGGCATTTTATGTCTCAACGATCGAAATATTCCTTACTGACCTTCCGATTGTGCATCACCATCGTTTTCTACCAAAAAAACTACTATAATTAACTCTTGGATTTAAAACACATGTTTGCTCACGTCTCTGATTTCTGGGAGTCGCACGGATTTCGTAGAAGTTTTGGAGGAATATGAGGACAAAGGGAGAGTAAACATTGTTTCTACGTGGAGATGAGGTAGTTTTACCAATTCTGACGAAATTTCAATTGGAATTGCCCAGCAGTTGTCCAAAATAACTCATTTGAAGTGTTATTCGATTTCTGGCTACCCAAGCTCATTCTAATAGATGAAGGATGGCATTCTGGGCATCGAAATCTTCGTTCCGGGGCTTCTGATAGAGCGTCACCATCGTTTTCTACTCAAAAACAACATGAATTTACTCTTGGATTCAAAACACAAGCAATTGCATCCGTCTCTGAATTCAGGGACTCGAACGGATTTCGTGGGAGTTTTGGAGGAATGAGGTCAAATGGAAATAAACGTTGTTTTTATGTGGAGTGGAGGTTGTTTGCTCTATTCCCACGAAATTTCAATTGGCATTGCCCAACGGTTGTCCAAAATAGATGGTTTTAAGCATTTTTGGGTTTCTGGCCGTCCTAGCTCACTTAATGGATGAAGGAGTGCATTATAGGCCTCAAACAATCGAAATCCTCTTTCCTGATCTTTCAATTGTGCGTCACCACTGAAAAACGTCAAGAATTTACTCTTGGATTCCAAACACAAGCATGGCAACCATCTCTAATTTTTGGGGCTTGCACGGATTTCGTGAGAGTTCTAGAGGAATATGAGGACAAATGGAGAATAAACATTGTTTCTATGAGGAGTGTAGGTTGTTTCCTCGATTCCCACGAAATTTCAATTGTCATTGCCCAACGGTTGTACAAAATAGATGGTTTGAAGCATTTTTCGGTTTCTGGCTATCCTAGCTCACTCTAGTGGATGAAGGAGGGCATTATTGGCCCCAAACGATCGAAATCCTCTTTCCTGAGCTTTCAATCGTGTGTTACCATCGTTTTCTATCGAAAAACTTCAAGAATTTACTCTTGGATTCCAAACACAAGCTATGGCATCCGTCTCTAATTTCTGGGACTCGAACGGAATTCGTGAGACTTTTGGAGGAATATGAGAACAAAAGGAGAGTAAACGTTGCTTATCTGCGGATTGGATGGTGTTTCCTCTTTTCCCTTGTAATTTAAACTGGAATTGTCCAACAGTGCCCCATAATTGCAGGTTTGAAGCATTTTTCGATTTTTGGCTACCCTAGCTCACTCTAATGGATGTAGGAGTGCATTCTAGGCTTCAAATGATCGAAATCTTCGTTCCTGAGCTTCAGATGGTGCGTCACCATTGTTTTCTAAGTAAAACTAAACGAATTTAATCTTGGATTCAAAACACAAGAAATGGCACACGTCTCTGATTTTTGGGACTCGCACGGATTTCCTGGGAGTTTTTGCGGACTAACGAATTTAATCTTGGATTCAAACCACAGGCAATAGCACACATCTCAGGTTTTTGGGACAAGCACGGATTTCGTGGGAGTTTTGGTGGACTATGAGGATAAATATAGAGTAAATGTTGTTTCAAGGCAGAGCAGGGGCTGTTTTCTTTATTCCCATGAAATTTCAATTGCAATGGCCTAAACGGTCGCCCAAAATTGAAGTTTTGAAGCATTTTTCAATTTCTAGCTGCCTAGCTCACTCTAATAGATGAAGGAGTGTATTATAGGCCCCAAAAAATCGAAATATTCATTCCTGAGCTTCCGATTATACATCACCATCTTTTTCAACTGAAAAACTGCAAGAATTAACTCTTGGATTCAAAACACAAGCAATTGCACCCGCATCTAATTTCTGGGACTCACAACGATTTCGTGGGAGTTTTGGCGGACTATGAGGATAAATATAGAGTTTATGTTTCAATGCAGAGAGGTGATTGTTTTCTTTATTCCCACGAAATTTCAATTGATATTGCCCAGCGGTTGCCCAAAATTGAAGGTTTGATGCATTTTTTGATTTCTGGCTGCCCAAGCTCTCTCTAATGGATGAAGGACTGCATTCTAGGCCTCAAACGATCGAAATTTTCGTTTCTGAATTTTAGATTGTGTGTTACCATCGTTTTCTACAGAAAAACTACACGAATTTACTCTTGGGTTCAAAACACAAGCATTTGCACACGTCTCTGATTTTTGGGACTCGCACGGCTTTCGTGGGAGTTTTGGAGGAATATGAGGACAAGTAGAGAGTAAATGTTGTTTCTATATGGAGAGAAGGTTGTTTACTCGCGACTTCAATTGGAATTACCAAACGGTTGCCTAAAATAGATGGTTTGAAGCATTTTGCGGTTTCTGGCTGCCCAAGTCCAAAATTGATGGGTTGAAGCATTAGTATGAAGTAGTGCATTCTAGGCCCCCAAACGATCGAAATCTTCGTTCCTGAGTTTCCGATAGTGTGTCATCTTCGTTCTCTACCGAAAACGACAAGAATTTACGCTTGGATGCAAAACACAAGCAATTGCACCCACCTTTGATTTCTGGGACTCGCGAAGATTTCGTTGGAGTTTTGGTGGACTATGAGGATAAATATAGAGTAAACGTTGTTTCGCTTCAGATAGGAGTTTGTTTTCTCTATTCCCACCAAATTGCAATTGCAATTGCCCAACTGTTGCTTCAAATTGAATATTTGAAGTATTTTTCTATTTCTGGCTGCCCTAGCTCACTCTAATAGAGGAAGGAGGGCATTGTAGGTCTCAAATGATCAAAATATTCGGTATAGAGCTTCCGATTGTGCATCACCATCGTTTTCTGCCAAAACTGCAAGAATTAACTGTTGGATTCAAAACACAAGGTATTGCATCCGTCTTTGATTTCTGGGACTCGCACGGATTTCGTGGGAGTTTTGGAGGAATATGCAGACAAATGGAGAGTAAACGTTATTTCTACGTGGAGAGGAGGTAGTTTTCCCAATTCTGACGAAAATTTAATCGGAATTCCACAGCGGTTGTCCAAAATAACACATTTGAAGTGGTTTTCAATATCTAGCTATCCTATCTCACTCTAGTGGATGAAGTATGGCATTCTAGGCCTCAAACGATCGAAAGTGCGTCACCATCGTTTTCTATAGAAAACCGACAATAGTTCTCCTGGATTCAAAACACAAGCACTTGCAACAGTCTCTGATTTCGGGGACTCGAAAGAATTTCGTGGGAGTTTTGGATGAATGAGATCAAATAGAAAGTAAACATTGTTTCAATCGGGAAAGGAGGTTGTTTCCTATATTCACATGAAATGTCAATAGGTATATTGCCCAACGGTTGCCCAAAAATAGCAGGTGTGATATATTTTTCGGTTCTGCCTACCCGAGCTAACTCTAACGGATGAATAAGGGCATTTTAGGCCCCAAACAATCGAAATATTCGTTCCTGATCTTCCGATTGTGCTTCACCTTACTCTTGGATTCAAAACACAAGAAATTGCACATGTCTATGATTTTCTGGACTTGCACGGATTTCGTGGCAGTTTTGGAGGAATATGAGGACAAATGGAGAGTAAATATTGTTTATATGCAGAGTGGAGACTGTTTCCTATATTCTCATGAAATTTCAATTGGCATAACCCAACGGTTGTCCAAAATAGAAGTTTGAAGAATATTTCGGTTTCTGGCCGCCCTAGCTCACTCTAATGGATGAAGGAGGGCATTATATGCCTCAAACAATCGAAATCCAATTTCCTGAGCTTTCGATTGTGCATCACCATCGTTTTATACCAAAAAATTTAAGAATTTACTCCTGGATTCATAACACAAGCAATGACACCCGTCTCTGATTTCTGGGACGCGCACGAAATTCGTGCGCGTTTTGGAGGAATATGAGGACAAATGGAGAGTAAACGTTTCTTGTCTGCAGAGTGGATGTTGTTTCCTCTATTCTTATGTAATTTAAATTGGAATTTCTCAACGGTTTCCCAAAATAGCTGGTTTGAAGTATTTTTTCGGTTTCTGGTGCCTTAGCTCACTCTAATCAATGAAGGATGGCATTCTATAGTCCTCAAACGATCGAAATCTTTGTTCTGGGTGTTCTGATTATGCATCACCATCGTTTTCTATAGAAACACTGCCCGAATTTACTCTTAAATTCAAAACACCAGCAATAGCACACGTCTCTGATTTTTGGGAATCGCACGGATTTTGTGGGAGTTTTGGCAGAGTGTAAGGATAAATATAGAGTAAACGTTGTTTCAAGGCTAAGAGGATGTTGTTTTCTTTATTCCCATGAAATTTCAATTGCAATTGCCCAAATAGTTTCCCAAAATTGAAGGTTCTGGCTGCCCTAGCTCACTCTAATAGAAGGAGGAGGGCATTCTAGGCCCCAAACAATCGAAATATGTGTTCCTGAGCTTCCGATTATACGTCACCATCGATTTCAACCGAAAAACTAAAAGAATTAACTCTTGTATTCAAAACTCAAGCAATTGCACCCGCCTCTGATTTCTGGGACTCGCAACGATTTCGTGGGAGTTTTGGCGGACTATGAGGATAAATATAGAGTAAACGTTATTTCAATGTAGAGAGATGGTTGTTTTCTTTATTCCCACGAAATTTCAATTGCAATTGCCCAGCGGTTGCCCAAAATTGATGGTTTGATGCATTTTTCGATTTCTGGCTGTCCAAGCACTCTCTAATGGTGGACTGCATTCTAGACCTCAAACGATCGAAATCTTCGTTCTGAGCTTCCGATAGTGCATCACCATTGTTTTTACAGAAAAACTACACGAATTTACTCTTGGGTTCAAAACACAAGCAATTGCACACGTCTCTGATTTTTGGGACTCACACGGATTTCGTGGGAGTTATGGAGTTATATGAGGACAAATGGAAAGTGTTACGCCTATTTGACCGAGACCCATAAAGCACGAGCCCAGGAGCCCGACTACTGGTCAAAAGCCCATCTGCGTCCTCAAAGCCCATTCGACAAAGGCCCTACAAGGGACCTTCTCGAACGTCGATCCGGCCCGGCCCTAATAACCCGTTGGTCGCTCGCCCACTCCTGCGAAAACCACTCCCCCGGACGCGCGACCACTAAATAGCGATAATGGGGAGGTACTGGCATGGCGGAGAAAGCGGCGGCGAGGGGGGACTGATGGGGCACGATCAATGGCGGGCGTGGGACGTGGGCCAGAGGCAATCACGCGGGAGCTCTACAAAAGGGCCAGGAAGACGACGAAGAAAAGGACCGCATCTCAGGTAACAAAACCTAAGGTACTCCATCAACGACCTCGTTCCCCCAATTCATCTCCTTCCTCCCCCGCTCGCGCCGAGAGACGCCGTTACGATCTCCTCACGAGTCGGACCGTCTCCGCCGGGCCTCCTTTCTCATACCTCTATCTGACTTAGGCATCGGAGGGGATTTGGCCGGAACCAAGGTCCGGCCCCCTGACGAGCGTTTTCGTCTGCGCAGGTGGACAGCAGATCAACGGGCCGAGGCTACCCCTCGCCCCTCTCCGACCACTCGATCAACCGGACAGTGAGGCTTCCCCTCACCGTCAGCCTGCCATGGCCGAGCACGCCCAACCGAGGCCGAGCGTCCTAATCGGGTCCGAGACTCTCCCTCGCCACCCGTCAGCCGTGCATCTACCCGGGCGATTGAGGCTACCCCTCGTCCCCCTTCCAGCCGAGGCCGAGCACACCTGTCCGAGGCCGAGCGTCTCAACCAGGGCCGAGGCTTCCCCTCGCCCCTTCTGCACCGATTCGAAGCCCCCGAGGGACCCAAAGCGGGCCCCTTGACCACGTTGACCGGGCTCTCCACGGTCAACGCTTTGTAGTGAGAAAACACTCTGAAACATCTGGCGCCGTCTGTGGGAAACGAAAATCATCCCACGAAGCAGAAAACCACACCAACAATGGCACGAGCCAGCAATGGAAGGAAGCGCATGCCCCCCATCCCGGAGGATGGGAATGGCGCGTCGAACGGTAACCCCGAGGACGTGCCCGTCGGCGACCACCCTGCCCTCTCAACCGAGAAGACCGGCGGCTCAGAACTGGCCACGCAAGGACAGCTCCGCGCCCTGGCTCAGGAGACCAACGCAAGCCTCCAGACGTTGGTCGCGACGGTGCAGCAGCTCGTTGGCCCTGCGCCGCCCAACGGAGGCACGTTGAACGATAGCCATCGATGGATAGGGGGTCCCCCGCACTTGCGGTCTGCCGTGGTCGACGACCACGGGGCCCAGAAACCGAACACGGAGCGTCGGTACACGCTGTCCAGCTCTCGTCAGGCGAGGTCACGCGCCTCCTCGCCCTATCGTGAAAGGAGCCGAAGAGAGACCGAAGGGACGAACGGCGAATCGATGACGGCATCGTCCCGTCGATCACGGTCGTCCCGCCGCAGGAGAAGCGAACGACACCACTCAAGAGACCGATCACGGCGGAGCAGGAGCTCCCGCAGGAGGAGTCGGGAGCGTCGGGTCAGCCCGACCCCCAGCGTGGCGAAGGCTGCGGAGCCAGCCCCGCCGGCGCCGGTGCTACCTCCACCCCCGATCGAGCCGGAAGCAGGCGAATACCGCATCCCCGGAGGCATCCACGGGGACCGGTGTCCCTTATCACGGAGAATAACCGACGCCCGGGTCCCCTCTCGATTCAGGATCCCGGTGCTGGGAAAGTACGACGGAATAGGAGACCCGGCACACCACGTGATGGACTACGAGGGGGACATGGCTTTCCAGGGAGCTGACGATGACCTGCTTTGCCGGGGCTTCTATTCTACTCTCAGGGGAGCGGCGAGGATCTGGTACCACAGCCTGCCCGGCCGCTCCATCGACAATTTCGAGCAACTCGCCCAGTTGTTCTGCAAACAGTTCATGGCGGGGAGGCTGATCAAACCTGGTGCTGAACATCTGTTCAACATAGTGCAAGGCCCGGCCGAGCCACTCCGACAGTTCATGCGCCGCTTCAATGCGGAAAGGCTAAACGTGAACAAGCCACCCGACCTGGTGGTCCAGACGGCTCTTAAGAAAGGGCTTCGCCACAGGAGCCTCAAGAAGTCCCTACACAACGACCCCCCAAAGGACCTCCCCGGGATCATGGCAAGGGCCGAACGCTTCATGCTGACCGAGGAGGCCTTGGCCGAGGATGCAGGAGAAACCGCTCGAGGGACCAAGCGTGGCGACGGCGGACGAGCTAGCCCCGAAGGGTACTGGACCGAGAAGAGGCAGATGAACAGGCAGCGGGGAGAAAGCGCGAGGGACACCACCCCAGACGCCATTCTCGCCCAAGTACAGAAGGAAGAGCGATCTGATCGCCCCCCACCGAAGGCTAAAAGAGGCGGGAAGAACAGGGAGAAGTACTGTAAGTACCATAAGGACGATGGTCATGACACGGAAGATTGCTGGCATTTGAAGAAGGACATTGAGAAGCTGATGAGCCGAGGGCACGCCAGGAATCAGGCCGACGAGCCGGCCCACGGAGAAGGGACCTCCACGCAGCCAGACAAGGGGAAGAAGATCAACACCATCCAAGGCCCCCTCCGCATCATAGAGTGAGCAGGCAACGTCTCTCCCCCCGGTGGCAGCCTAGTATGAGGGAGTTATCTAGTTTTACATCCCTCTGTCTAGCTTCATTTCCTTTTTTCCATTTCCTCCAAATGTACCGGTCCGACAGGACTCTTGAGAGTACAAACGCATTCCCTTTGTTTTCTTTATTTAAAATCCCGACGGAGTTGACATGTCACCAATAACGCAAAAGGCCGGGGACCGCCGCCTCACTGGAGGAGGAAGAGGAGCTTTGCCCTCGCCGACCGTCTCCGGCACTCATAAGTCCGGGGGCAATTCCAGCAGGCACGAACGCCGACCGGTCCTAAGCCGAGGAGCTTGGCCCTCGCCGACCGACTCCATCGCTCATAAGTCTGGGGGCAGTTCCCCCAGCAGACGCGGACGCCGACCGGTCCTAAGCCGAGGAGCTTTGCCCTCGCCGACCGACTCCAGTGCTCATAAGTCTGGGGGCGATTCCCCCAGCAGGCACGGACGCCGACCGGTCCTAAGCCGAGGAGCTTTGCCCTCGCCGACCGACTCCAGAGCTCATAAGTCTGAGGGCGACTCCCCTAGCAGGCACGAACGCTGACCGGTCCTGAGCCGAGGAGCTTTGCCCTCGCCGACCGACACCAGCGCTCCTAAGTCTGGGGGCAATTCCCCCAGCAGGCACGGACGCCGGCCGGTCCTAAGCCGAGGAGCTCTGCCCTCGCTGACCGACCCCTGCGCCCATAAGTCTAGGGAGAATCCCCAACGCCAGTTTCGTCCATTCCCAAGCCAAGAATAAGGCGACAACGCAAAGTACACAAGAAATCCAAGTAAGTCGATTTCGTTTATAATAGTTAACCAGAATACAAAAATGCGTCTTATTTACAGGGGATCAAGGCGAAGGGAACACCCTACAAACAATCTACTCACGACGAATGACAGAGTTCATCACCAACAGAAGCTAGATCGACACCGACAAAGCAAAATTGGTTGACAAAAGACCCAAAGTAGGTAACCCAAGCTGACGGCCATGCAACCAACAATTATTGGCCGCGGGGCTGAAGGAGATAGCGGGGGCCAGGGATCCATTTCAAGTAGACTGGCCCAAAGCGAAGCGGATGCTAAAAAATTTGAGGATAAAGCCGGGAGGGGCAGCTCAGTGAGCCCGAGCTCGAGAGGACACATCCTCGGGCACTTCGCCCTGCTCGGAGCGAGGGGACTCGACTGGCGGAGGGGCTTGCCGGACACGCTCCGAACATTCCCGGAAGGAAGACTGGACGACTTCGACGATCCGGGGGGCGATGATGTCTACATACTTACCGAAGGCCTCCCTGAGAACCTCGAAGATCCTCTTCCCCAGGGTCTCGACGACGCCCTTCTCCACCTCCTCCGCAAGCCGCATTACCTGACGCCGGTCCGACAGTTCCCTCTGAAGCTCCTCCCTCTCCAGGCGGAACGACTCCGCCGCTTCCTCAGCCGACTGATGAGCATCCTCCAGCTTTCCCTCGAGGTCACCCACTTGTCCCTCCAACGCAGCCACACGGAGGGTGAGGCGCCGAGACTCCATCTGGGCTTCCATCATGGCCACCTCGGCCGCCCCGGCCCGCTCCTGAGCCTTCATGGTGGACTCCTCCAGCTTCCTCAAGAGGATGGCTCGCCGCTGCAGTTCCACGGCAAGCGTCGACCCCTGGAAAACGGGACATAAGCTAAGAAGGGTGTGAAGGGAAAGAAAGGACTGCGAGAGGGCCGAACCTGTTGAAGGGCCCAAACCAAAGAATCCGACACCTTGTCGGCGGGAATCTTCTCGAGGGTGCTGCGGTCCCGGGGGAAGACAGAGCTCTCGGCCACCTGCTGGGCCAGGGCTCGGTCGACGAACACCGAACTCCCGGGGGCAACATCGAGGGAAGCCATATGGCTCGCCAATAGCGCTCCGATTCCCGGGGACGGAGGCGGGGACGCTGCGATGGGGGTGGACGTCAGAGTCACCTGAAGACCCCCGGTGGTGTCGGCAGGAGGCACAGAACTGGCCGGGCTGGGGGACTCCGCACCCTCCTTCCTCTTCTTCCCTCCGTGAGGCTCCACAAGCGCCGGAGGAGAGCGCTTCCGCCTTGCCCCATCCCCACTCTCGAGGACGGGAGGGGACGCTCCGAGGGCGGGGGGGACTACACCGGACCCGCCATCAGCCCCTGCCACTCGGGCTGGTGGGGCGGATCCGGCTTTTACTACGCCCTCAGGGAGGAGATCGCCAGAAGAGGAGGCAGGAGGCACGGCCACTACCTTGCCCACGGAGGGCTCGGCTCGGCGCACCTCCTCCTCAACAGTCCGTCGAGGCGCCCTTCCGGAGGTACTGCCTCGGCTCCGAGCAGCTCCACGACGGATCAGCTCATCAACGTCACGAACAAACTCGCGGCCTGCCATCCCTGCAAAGGAAACCGAAATCAGGATGAGTCACAGGGCAGTCCGAGGAAGAAAAAGCGACCTACCCGGGGACCACAAGATGGCCTTCAGGAGTAGGTCATCCAACAAAGAGCAGATGGACTTCGATTCCAAAGGAAGAGCCGACAGCATCGCGGCGGCTGTCTGGTCAGCGTCGGAAAGGGCTAACGGTGAGCAAGGCTGGACAGACGCGCCCCAGCTTGTCAGGATCTGGGCATCACCCAAAAAGACCACAAAGACATAATCCGAGCTCCAATCCCCCGACCAGCGGGGAAGCCCTATCAGACATTCCCTCCTTGAACGGGCACGGAGGTGCAGCCATGACCCCGGCCCGACCACCTGGATCTGATAAAAGTGGAAAAGAAGGGGGAGAGACGGCTCCAGACCGCGGATGCAACAGAGCGTCACGAAGCCCGTCAGTACCGCGATCGAACACGGGGTGAACTGACACAGGGACACCGTGAGATGTTCCATGACCTGGATGAAAAAAGGATGGAGCGGGAAGCGAAGACCCAGGCGGAACATCTCGACGTAGGCGCCGACCTCATTGCTCCTCGGAAGGCAAATCCGCTCGTCGACAAATGGAACTCGAACCTCGTATGGGAAGCAGAGATATCTTTCCCGGATCTCCGCGGCCACCGAAGGAGGAGTCCTCGACTGAGTACGGAGGACGACCGGGGGCACATTAAGCCGCACGGCAGCCGACGCAACATCGTCACGGGCGTAGTCTGGAAAAAGTTTCCCCTTCCCCTTATCTTGAAGAGAACGACTCCCGGCGGGGGAACCTGACTTCCCTAGCCGGGGTTCGCCCCGCCCGGACTCCGGAGGACCCCTCGTCCTCCGGCCAGAACCGCCTATCCTAAGAGCAGCCATAAGATGAAAGCAAGAGAGGAATTACCTATTTTCAACTAGTTTGGAGAGGGCAAAGAAGCGAAGGCGACGGGGAACTCCGAGTTGCTGAAGGCTTTGAATACCGGGAGGAGCAAGGGAGAAGTGGAAATCAACACAACTGGGGATCTTATATGCCAGGGGAGAATTTGAAGCGCCTGACAAGAACGCGTGGCGAGGCTCGAAGAGTCGGCGGCGTTCCGAAATTGGCGCCAGTCGAAGTCCAATCGATCCGCCTCATCATGACCTGCATTTATGGCCTCGCCTCGATTGAAGCGCCGCTCGGAATCCCAGGAGACACAACGGGCGATCTGAGCGAGCCGAGGCTGATCGACCCCACCAATGGCGGCTCACGAACCCTTCGGCTTCTCGAACTTAAGGCGACTCCGCAAGCGGCGGGGATAAGCTTGCCGCTACACGTGGCAGCATCTGAAGGCCGACGGCACTTCGGGACCCGCGCCTCAAAAATATCGAAAGGGCCAACTCATGATGACGACTAATAAATGAGTCGGCATCGACTGGCGAGCTCGTCAAAATCGGCAGAGGTCACATCGGCCGAGCCGAACCGGCCGAGGCCGATCAACCCGACCGATGGGGGCAATTGTTACGTCTATTTGACCGAGACCCATAAAGCACGAGCCCAGGAGCCCGACTACTGGTCAAAAGCCCATCTGCGTCCTCAAAGCCCATTCGACAAAGGCCCTACAAGGGACCTTCTCAAACGTCGATCTGGCCCGGCCCCAATAACCCGTTGGTCGCTCGCCCACTCCTGCGAAAACCACTCCCCCGGACGCGCGACCACTAAATAGCGATAATGGGGAGGTGCTGGCATGGCGGAGAGAGCGGCGGCGAGGGGGGACTGATGGGGCACGATCAATGGCGGGCGTGGGACGTGGGCCAGAGGCAATCACGCGGGAGCTCTACAAAAGGGCCAGGAAGACGACGAAGAAAAGGACCGCATCTCAGGTAACAAAACCTAAGGTACTCCATCAACGACCTCGTTCCCCCAATTCATCTCCTTCCTCCCCCGCTCGCGCCGAGAGACGCCATTACGATCTCCTCACGAGTCGGACCGTCTCCGCCGGGCCTCCTTTCTCAGACCTCTATCTGACTTAGGCATCGGAGGGGATTTGGCCGGAACCAAGGTCCGGCCCCCTGACGAGCGTTTTCGTCTGCGCAAGTGGACAGCAGATCAACGGGCCGAGGCTACCCCTCGCCCCTCTCCGACCACTCGATCAACCGGACAGTGAGGCTTCCCCTCACCGTCAGCCTGCCGTGGCCGAGCACGCCCAACCGAGGCCGAGCGTCCTAATCGGGTCCGAGACTCTCCCTCGCCACCCGTCAGCCGTGCATCTACCCGGGCGACTGAGGCTACCCCTCGTCCCCCTTCCAGCCGAGGCCGAGCACACCTGTCCGAGGCCGAGCATCTCAACCAGGGCCGAGGCTTCCCCTCGCCCCTTCTGCACCGATTCGAAGCCCCCGAGGGACCCAAAGCGGGCCCCTTGACCACGTTGACCGGTTTCTCCACGGTCAACGCTTTGTAGTGAGAAAACACTCTGAAACAGAAAGTAAATGTTGTTTCTATAGGGAGAGAAGGTTGTTTACTCTCTAGTCTCAAGACATTTCAATTGGAATTACCAAATGGTTGCCCAAAATTGATGGTTTGAATAATTTTTCGGTTTCTGGCTGCACTATCTTATTCTAACGGATGAAGTAGTGCATTCTATGTCCCAACCGATCTAAATCTTTGTTCATGAGCTTTCGATAGTGCGTCATCATCGTTTTCTACCGAAAAATGACAAGAATTTTCACTTGGATTCAAATCACAAGTAATTGCACCGGTCTCTGATTTCTAGGACTCGCGAGGATTTCGTAGGAGTTTTGGCGGACTATGAGAATAAATATAGTGTAAACATTGTTTCAAGGGGAGAGGAGGTGGGTTTATTTATTCCCAAAAAATTTCAATTGCAATTGCCCAACGGTTGCCCAAAATTGAAGGTTTGACGCATTTTTCGATTTCTGACTGCTCTAGCTCACTCTAATAGACGAAGGAGGGCATTTTACGTCTCAAACGATCAAAATATTCATTACTGAGCTTCCAATTGTGTGTCACGATCGTTTTCTACCAAAAAATGCAAGCAGTAACTCTTGGATTTAAAACACAAGTTATTGCACCCGTCTTTGATTTTTGGGACTCGCACGGATTTCGTGGGAATTTTGGAGGCAACTGAGGACAAATGGAGATTAAATGATATTTCTACATGGAGAGGAGGTAGTTTTCCCAATTCTGACAAATTTCAATTGGAATTGCCCAACGGTTGTACAAAATAATACGTTTGAAGTTTTTTCCGAATTTTGGATGCCCCGGCTCACTCTAATAGATGAAGCATGGTATTCTAGGCCTCAATCGATCAAAATGTGTATTTTGGGGCTTCCGATAGTACGTCACCATCATTTTCTACAGAAAGACTACACGAATTTACTCAATTCAAAACACAAGCAATTGCACCTGTCTCTAATTTCAGGGACTCAAACAGATTTCGTGCGAGTTTTGGAGGAATGAGGTCAAATGGAGAGTAAACGTTGTTTCTATGGGGAGAGGAGGTTGTTTCCTCTATTCCTAAGAAATTTCAATAGGAATTGCCCTACGGTTGCTCAAAATAGCACGTTTAATTTATTTTTCGAAGGCTGCCCTAGCTAACTCTAAAGGATGAAGGAGGGCATTCAAGGCTCCAAACAATTGAAATATTCGTTCCTGAGCTTCCGATTGTGCGTCACCATCGTTTTCTACCGAAAACTGCAAGAATTTACTCTTGGATTCAAAACACAAGAAATTGCACATGTCTCTGATTTTTGGGACTCGCACGGATTTCGTGGGAGTTTTGGAGGAATATGAGGACAGATGGAGAGTAAATGTTGTTTCTTGGGGGAGAGAAGGTTGTTTACTCTCTAGTCCAAAGACATTTCAATTGGAAATTACCAAAAGGTTGCCCAAAATAGATAGTTTGAAGTATTTTTTGGTTTCTGGCTACCCTAACTTACTCTAATGGATGAAGGAGGGCATTGTAGGCATCAAATGATCGAAATCCACTTTCCTGAGGTTTCGATTCTGCGTCACAAACGTTTTCTACTGAAAAACTTCAATAATTTACTCTTGGATTTCAAACACAAGTAATGTCGCCCGTCTCAAATTTTTGGGACTCGCACGGAATTCGCAAGAGTTGTGGAGGAATATGCGGACAAATGGAGAGTAAACATTGCTTGTCTGCGGAGTGGATATTGTTTCCTCTATTGCCATGTAATGTACATTGGAATTACCAAACGGTTTCCCAAAATAGCGGGTTTGAAGTATTTTTTGGTTTCTGGCTGTCCTACCTCACTCTAATGGATGGAGGAGTGCATTCTAGGCCTCAAACGATCGAAATCTTCGTTCCTGTGATTAAAATTGTGCGGTGCCATCGTTTTATACAGAAACACTACACGAATTTACTCTTGGATTCAAAACTCAAGCAAAGCACACGTCTCTGATTTTTGGTAATCGCACGGATTTCGTGGGAGTTTTGGCGGAGTATGAGGATAAATATAGAGTAAACGTTGTTTCAAGGCAGAGAGGAGGTGGTTTTCTTTATTCCCACGAAATTTAAATTACAATTGCCCAAACGGTTGCCCAAAATTTATAGTTTGAAGCATTTTCTGATTTCTGGCAGCTCTAACTCACTCAAATAAGGAGGGCATTCTAGGCCCCAAACGATCGTAATATTCGTTTCGAAGCTTTCGATTTTGCGTCACCATCGTTTTCAACCGAAAAATTGCACGAATTAACTCTTAGATTCAAAACACAAGCACTTGCATCCGTCTCTGATTTCTAGGACTCGCAATGATTTCGTGGGAGTTTTGGCGGACTATGAGGATAAATTGTAGGCGTTGTTTTAATGCAGAGAAGGGCTTGTTTTATTTATTCCCACGAAATTTCAATTGCAATTGCCTATCGGTTGCCCATAATTGAAGGTTTGACACATTTTTCGATTTCTGGCTGCCGTAGCTCACTCTAATGAATGAAGGAGAGCATTCTAGGCCATAAACGTTAGAAATTTTTGTTCATGAGCATCAGATAGTGCGTCACCATCGTTTTCTACAGAAAAACAACACGAATTTACTCTTGGTTTCAAAACACAAGTTAGTGCACCCGTCTATGATTTCTGAGACTCGCATGGATTTCATGGGAGTTTTGGAGGAATATGAGGACAAATGGAGAGTAAATGTTGTTTCTATGGGGAGCGTAGGTTGTTTACTCTCTAGTCCCAAGACATTTCAATTAAAAATTACCAAACGGTTGCCCAAAATAGATGGGTTGAAGCATTTTTCGGTTTTTGGCTGCCCTAGCTCACTTTATTAGATGAAATATTGCATTCAAGGCCCCATACAATCGAAATACTCTTTCGTGCGCTTTTGATAGTGCATCATCAACGTTTTCTACCAAAAAACGACAAGAATTTATGCTTGGATTCAAAACACAAGCAATTGCACCTGTCTCTGATTTCTGGGACTCGCGAGGATTTCGTGGGAATTTTGGCGGACTATGAGGATAAATATATAGTAAACGTTGTTTTAATGCAGAGAGGAGGTAGTTTTCTTTATTCCCACGAAATTTGAACTGCAATTGCCTAAACGGTTGCCCAAAACTGAAGGTTTGAAGGATTTTTCAATTTCTAGCAGCCCTGGCTCACTCTAATAGATGAAGGAGTGCATTTTACATCTCAAACGGTCGAAATATTCATTAATCAGCTTTCGTTTGTTTATCACCATTGTTTTCTACCAAAAAAACAGCAAGAATTAACACTTGGATTCAAAACACAAGTTATTGCACCCGTCTCTGATTTCTGCGACTCGAACGGATTTTGTGGGAGTTTTGGAGGAATATGAGGACAAATAAAGAGTAAACGTCGTTTCTACGTGGAGAGGATGTAGTTTTTCCCATTCTTGCGAAATTTCAATTGGAATTGCCCAACGGGTGTCCAAAATAACACGTTTGAATTGATTTTCGATTTCTGCCTACTCTAGTTCACTTTAATGAGTGAAGGATGTCATTCTAGGCCTCTAACGATCGAAATCTTTGTTCCAGGGCTTCTGATAGTGCGTCAGGATCGTTTTGTGCAGAGAAACTACACGAATTTACTCTTGAAGTCAAAACACAAGGAATTGCACCCGTCTCTGGTTTCGAGGAATCAAACTGATTTCGTGGGAGTTTTGGAGGAATGAGGTCAAATAGAGAGTAAACATTATTTCTAAGGAGAGAGGAGGTTGTTTACTCAATTCTCATGAAATTTCAATAGGAATTGCCCAACGATTGCCCAAAATAACTGGTTTGATTTATTTTTGGGTTTTTGGCTGCCCTAACCATCTCTAATGATGAAGGAGGGCATTCTAGGCCCTAAAAATAGAAATAATCGTTCATGATCTTCTGATTGTGTGTCACCTTTGTTTTCTACTGAAAAACTGAAAGAATTTACTCTTGGATTCAAAACACAAGAAATTGCACATGTCTCTGGTTTTTGGGACTCGCACGGATTTCTGGGAGTTTTGGAGGAATATGTGGACAAATGGAGAGTAAACAGTGTTTCTATGTGGAGTGGAGGTTGTTTCCTCTATTACCACGAAATTGAATTGGCATTGCCTAACTGTTGTCCAAAATAGATGGTTTGAAGTATTTTTCGGTTTCTGTCTGCCCTAGCTCACTCTAATGAATGAGGTTGTGCATTCTAGGCACCAAATGATCGAAATCTTCATTCCTGTGCTTTCGATAGTGTCTCATCATCGTTTTCTACCAAAAAACCACAAGAATTTACGCTTGGATTCAAACACAATCAATTGCGCCCGTCTCTGATTTCTGGGACTCGCGAGGATTTCGTGAGAGTTTTGGCAGGTTATGTGGATAAATTTAGGGTAAATGTGGTTTCAATGAAACGAGGAGGTTGTTTTCTTTATTCCTACGAATTTCAATTGCAATAGCCCAACGGTTTTCCAAAATTGATGGTTTGAAGCATTTTTCGATTTTTGGCTGTCCTAGCTCACTCTAATAGATGAAAGAGGGTATTTTAGGTCTCAAATGATCGAAATATTTGTTACAGAGCTTCTGATTATGAGTCACCATCGTTTTCTTATCAAAAACTGCAAGAATTAACTCTTGGATTCAAAACACAAGTTATTGCACCCATCTCTGATTTCTGGGACTCGCACAAATTTCGTAGGTATTATGAGGACAAATGGAGAATAAACATTGTTTCTACGTGGAGAGGATGTAATGTTCCCAATTCTTACGAAATTTCTATTGGAATTGCCCAGAGGTTGTCCAAGATAAAATGTTGCAAGTGGTTTTCAATTTCTGGCTGCTCTAGCTCACTCTAATGGATGAATAACAGCATTCTAGGCCTCAAATGATCGAAATCTTCGTTTCGGGGCTTCCGATAGTGCGTCACCATCGTTTTGTATAGAAAAACTACACGAATTTACAGATGGATTCAAAACACAAGCAATTGCTCCCGTCTGAATTCGGGGACTCGAACAGATTTCATGGGAGTTTTTGAGGAATGAGGTCAAATAGAGAGTAAATGTTGTTCCTATGGGAGAAGAGGTTGTTTCCTCTATTCCCATGAAATTTCAATGGGAATTGCCAAACGGTTGCCCAAAATAGAAGGTTTGATACATTTTTCGGTTTCTGGCTGTTCTAGTGATTCGTAGTGAAAAGTGTATATTTATACCCCCTAGCTACCCCAATTTTTGTGCTAGAGATTAGGCTTAATCTTGCCCTCTTAAGTGCATTATCATTTTAGGTTTCATATAAGGGCTTATTTACATTCTTTGTACAAAACATCATTATATGGACTAATTTCTCCTTTTCCTATTTTTCAAGTACTCTTGGGAGTTTTGGCGATTTTCCAGAATTTTCTGCCATTTTTTTTTGGGATTTCTGGGTATTTCTGGTGAATTATTTTGGAGGAGAAAAGGGTGTAATTTTTTCTTTCACTGACATGGCAGGAAATCCAGAAGATACTACACAACATAGAGAATCATCTTTTCAAATGCAAGTATTGGTGAGCCATCTTGAGAGATTGTTTCACAGAAAGGTAGAACGAATCCATGAACGATTATTTAAAATGGAGAATCAAGCTTCTACACAGCAAAATCCTCCAAACAATCAAGAACAACGTCATGTAGATACTGAGAGCCAAGTTGATTGGGATGAATTTGAAGATCACCAGCCAAGAAGAAGGAGATTTCATCGTGATAAATAAAGGAGACGTAGAAGCCGAGGAGACAACATTGGTGGAATTAAAATCAAATTTCCTTCATTTCAATGCAAAAATGATCCCGATGCATTTTTGGAGGGGGAAATGTGTGTTAAGCAAATCTTCTTATGCCATGAGTACTTTGAAGGTAAAAGGTGAAACTTGCAGCTCTTAAGTTTACTGATTATGCTCTTGTTTGGTGGGATCAGGTGCAAAAGGATAAAGAATGATATGTAGAACGTCACATTCGAACTTGGAAGGAAATGAAATCAACCATGAGAAGGAGGTTTATTCCATCTTATTATACATATGGAACTTCATCAAAAACTGCAACGACTGAATCAAGGCTCTAAGAGTGAAGATGAGTATCACAAAGAGATGGAGATTGCCATGATTCGAGTAAATGTTGTGGAGGAGAGAGAAGCAACATTGGCTCGTTTCTTACGTGGCCTTAATCATGATATTACTAATGATGTGGAGATGTATCACTATGTAGAGCTTCAAGAGATGGTCCATCAAGCTATTAAGGTAGAACAACAACTGAAGAGGAGAAATGCTGCAAGAAAGGGCTTTAATTCTTTTAGCCCTTGGAAGATCAGTTCAATGAGAGATACTACATCTAGTTCGAAGGAGAATACTTCGAAGAAAGTTGAGAAAATGGGTGATATTCCAAATAAGACGCAAACTGAAGCAAATGCTTCTAGAAGCCGTGACATAAGATGCTTCAAATGCCAAGGGAGAGGACACATTTCCAAAGAGTGCTCTAACAAGCACACCATGATCATCAATAACCATGGTGACTGGGAGACTAAGAAGAAGAATCTAATGAAGAAGATGAGATGCTGCTTAAAGATGATGACGGAGAAATTGATGCCGAAGGAGAATTTCTTGTGACAAGAAGAGCACTTATCATTCAAATGAAGGAGGAAGAGAACAACCAAAGAGAGAACTTGTACCACACACGCTGCCAGTCCAAGGGAAAGTATGTAGTGTAATCATAGATGGAGGAAGTTGCATCAATGTAGCAAGTGCTGAATTAGTGGGGAAGTTGAATCTTCCAACCTTCAAGCATCAACAACACTACAAGAGAGTTGACAGTAACAAAACAAGTCACAATCCTATTTTCTATTGGCAAATATAGAGATGAAATAATCTGTGATGTTGTTTCCATGAAAGAATGTCATCTCTTGTTGGTCAGAGACCGTGGCAGTTTGATCGGCAGGTAACACATGACGGGTACTTAAACCGTTATTCTTTTGTACTTCGAGGGGAGTTGATAACTCTCCTTCCACTTATCCCCAAAACAAATACTGGATGATCAAAAGAGAGAAAATAAAAGAGAAAGTGAGAAAGAAAAAATTATTCAACAAGAAGAGAGTAAAAATGAGAGTGAGAAAAAGATGAGAGAGTTGGGTGAAGAAAAAGAGAGTAAACTGAGAGAAAATTCAAAACGAAAAGGAGAGAAAAGAGAAAAAGGAGAGAAGAGTTTTCTAGTGGCAAAAAGAAGTGAGATTAAGCCAGCCTTGTTTTCTCAACAAAACCTCCTAGTACTTGTGTACAAAGAGGCGATGTTGAACGACTTAACCTCAGCTTTGCCTAGCATTGTTTTTATCTCTTTTGCAGGAATCTGAAGATGTCTTTCTTGATGAGATACAACCAGGTTTGCCACCAATTAGAGGCATATAGCATCAACTTGATCTTATTCCTGGAGCATCTTTGCCTAATCGTCTAGCATACCGCACTAATCCCGAAGATACTAAGGAGATTCAAAGGCAAGTTCAAGAGTTTATGAGAAAAGGATACGTAAGAGAAAACCACAGGCCTTGTTCTGTTTTGGTATTGCTTGTACCCTAGAAAGATGGTACGTGGAGAATGTGTGTTGATTGCAGACCCATTAATATCATCATAGTAACATATCGTCATTTTAATCATATGTTAGATGATATGCTAGATGAAGTATCTGGTTCAACTATTTTCTCTAAAATTGACTTAAAATGTGGTTATCATCAAATAAGAATGAAAGAAGGAGATGAATGAAAAACGGCATTTAAGACTAAATGTGGATTGTATGAATGGGTTGTTATGCTTTTTGGGTTCACTAATTCACCTTGCACATTCATGAGATTAATGAATCATGTCTATCAATCTTACATTGGTAACTTTCTAGTAATTTAATTTGATGATATCCTTGTGTATAGCAGAACATTGGATGAACACGTGGATCGCCTTAGACAAATTCTAGAGGTCTAAGAAAGGTGAAATATTTGGCCGTTTAAAAAAGTGTGATTTTGCACAGATACAATTGTTTTCCTTGGCTCTGTTGTTAGTATTACAGGTATTGCAACAGATGAAGAGAAGAATAAAGCAATCCAAGATTGGCCAACCCTTACCACTGTTGGACAAGTCAGGAGTTTTCATGGACTTGCAAGCTTTTTTGTGAAGAATTTTAGCACACCGATGGAACCATTGAATGAACTGGATAAGAAGGATGTTCGATTCAAGTGGGGAGAGAAGGTTGTACCTATAAATAGAGCATGTAATCCTTTGTAACAAGCATCAATCAATCAAATTATCAATTCAAAATTGAGTGTTCTTCTCAAATTGTAAGAGGTTTTATATCTTCTTTAGCTCTTGTGAAACCTTGTCATGTCAATCTTCCTTTTAAGATTGGTGATCCAAATTCGCAAAAGCCCCCAATTCATGCTTCAACCCCAGTGCATTGCTGTGTGGTTTGGTTAAAAAACTTGTGTTCGTGGTTGGACAAGTGGTCTAAGTAGCCGGTCGCGTTTCTCATAACGTTGGTTAGCTATTTACATTTGTCAGGGCAGTGAACCATCTTTATTTAGAGCTTATCACTTCCTTTTTCCTTTCTCTAAGCCTGGATTGTTTGATCATATCCTTCTTTTTAAGTTTGTTTCGAGCTCCTTGAATAATCTACACCGTGAAGATCGGGCCACCTCCCATGTTTCACATCACCTAGCTCACTCTAATGGATGAAGGAGGGCATTCTAGGCCTCAAACGATCGAAATATTTGTTCCTGAGCTTCCGATAATGCGTCACCATCGTTTTCTACCGAAAAATTACAAGAATTTACTCTTGGATTCAAAACACAAGCAATGGCACCCGTCTTTGATTTCTGGGACTCACATGGAATTCATGGGTGTTTTGAAGGAATATGAGGACAAATGGATAGTAAACGTGTTTTATATGCAGAGTGGATGTTGTTTCCTCTATTCCCGCGTAATTTACATTGGAATTGCCCGAGAGTTGTCCAAAATAGCAGGTTTGAAGTATTTTTTTGATTTCTGGCAGCCCTAGCTCACTCTAATGGATGAAGGAGTGTATTCTTGGCCCCAAACGATCGAAATCTTCGTTCCTAAGCTTCCGATAGTGTATCATCATCATTTTCCACTAAAAACGACAGGAACTTACTCTTGGATTCAAACACATGCAATTGCACCCGTCTCTAGTTTCTGGGACTCTGGAGGATTTTGTGGGAGTTTTGGTGGTCTATGAGGAGAAATGCAGAATAAACATTATTGCAATGCAGAGAGGATGTTGTTTTATTTATTCTCACGAAATTTCAATTGGAATTGCCAAACGGTTGAACAAAATAGATGGTTTGAAGTATTTTTCGATTTCTGGCTACCCTAGCTCACTCTAATGGATGGATGAAGGCGAATATTCTAGGCCCCAAACGATTGAAATATTCGTTTCTGAGCTTCCGACCGTTTGTCACCATCGTTTTATACCAAAAACTGCAAGAATTAACTATTGGATTAAAACACAAGTAATTGCACCCATCTAGCACGGATTTCGTGGGAGTTTAGGAGGAATATGAGGAAAAATAGAGAGCAAACGTGGTTTCTACGTGGAGAGGACGTAGTTTGTCCAATTTCAATGAAATTTTAATTGGAATTTCCCAACGGTTGTCCAAAATAACTGGTTTGAAGTATTTTTTTTGTTTCTGGCTGCCCTAGCTCACGTTAATGGATGAAGGAGGGCAGTCTAGGCCTCAAACGATCGAAATCTTCATTCCTGAGCTTCTGATAGTGAGTCACCATCGTTTTCTACAGAAAAACTACAATAATTTTCTCTTGGATTCAAAATACAAGCAATTGCACCCGTCTCTGATTTCTGAGACTCGAACAGATTTCGTGGGAGTTTTGGAGGAATATGATGTCAAATGGAGAGGAAATGTTATTTCTATGGGGAGAGGAGGTTGTTTCCTCTATTCCCATGAAATTTCAATTGGAATTGCCCAACAGTTGCCCAAAATAGCAGGTTTGAAGCATTTTTCAATTTCTGGCATAAACTACCTTTGACAACACAGCTCCAACTATCATCATTTGCCTACACCGTACTATGTATAACCTGATCTGTGGCACGAAGAAGAGTAACATGTACATCACAAGGATTCCAACAAACCCACACATGGCCATGAGGAGAAAACTCATAGTTATACAAGAACTGCAAAGAAGGAAGAACTTTACATGAGACCGTCTCTGCATTATTCTAATGCATATGAGTCACCACTATGCCACAAAAAGATAACCCATTTTCAGACATAAAATTTCCCACCTCTCTTCAAGGGATTATTTAAAGCTCTAACATTCCAACAACCAAAAATCATGGGAAAAAATGTAAGAGGTAAATTTCTCAAAATTTACCGCCAACGACCCAGACGAGGGAAGTTACGCTTCTTACCCTTATTCTTCCAACCTGACCCCCTTTTATTCTTTTCCAATGAATCATTTGCTTTCCACGCCAAAAGGTTCCGCAAAATTGGCTCACTATCAGAAAGCTCCCCACCACCAGCATTTGTAGCCAAATTAGGAGTGCACTCACCCTCCTTAATGCAAACAGAATTGATATCAAGAACATCATCACTTTGTATTGGCTGATTACAACCCATCAACACATTACAATTCTCCTCTTGTGTTCCATCATCCCCATCAAAAACAACATTAGTATACATCACCCCTTCCTTATGCTCATCACTAGAATCAGCAACCAAAACAATAGGAGAAGTTTGTACAAGAAGTCCACTTGCGAATCACCTTCGTCCACCAACCATTCTCATCAGGAATTGGGGCATGTTTCGAAACACCCTCAACACTCCCTTAGGTTTGCTTCCCCTTATCCTTCACCAGGACCCAGATCTTAGTAGGTTTAGGGTACATCTCTTGTTCATGCTTCTCACCATCATTCTTGCCTTCATGACATTGGCTAGTAGCATGCCCAAAACCTCACATATATCACACTTACTAGGAATCCATTCAAAAACAGCCTTAATAGGGACCCAAACACCATTAGAGCAACATAAGTCAAAGTCATGAATTAAATCCAGTGAAGCATCAATCTCAACACATACTCGGGCAACGCTCAATTTAGAACGTGCAATAGTAACATGGTCTGTATATAATGGTCTCCTCACAGCACTTGCAACATAGCCCAATCCTTCTAGTGTCCAAATTTCCAAGGGTACGTCATAAAGCCTGACCCAAATATGTATCTTCTTTAAATCCTCCTTAGAAAGTGTAAGATTTGGTTGCCATAGCTTAAGAACAAAAGGACGATTAGCAATATGCCATGGAGCCCTCTCCAAAATGTTCATAGCTTGATCAATATTATCAAATTTGAAAAAGAAAAAAACCATTTTTAGATGAAAAAAACCATTTTTAGATGATAAAACCTCACATAGACCAAATTTGTCCCACAGTTTAAGAGCAACTGTGTTGACCACCACATAGGGAGCTTCTTCCCTACAAAATACCCAACTAAAGTACTCTTCCACATATCACAACCCATTGCTGAAACAGTTGCAAGAACTTCACATGTTCACCTTCAGTTTTGGCCTCGAAAAATTTTAATTTTGGAAACACACGGCCCACACCCCCCCTTTGGCCCATTAACAACATCAACATAACTAGATGGAGATTTACAATCCTTGTTACCCAGATTCGTTGCATTATGAGAGCTATGGTCCCCTACCATAATATTATCTCCATATAAGACATGCACCAGATTTAGAATTTAATATGCCCCCATTACTAGGAATATTACTTTCCAAAGTAGGAGAACTAGTCAAATTCGCATTAATGGCCTTGAATGCATCAGATTTAGACTTTAATACTCCCTCATAACAAGGAATATTACTTTCCAAAGTAGGAGCTCACCATAGTCAAATTTGAACTTAAACTAATAGCATTCCTTGCATCAGATTTAGAATTTAAAATGTCCTCATAACTAGGAATACTTTCCAAAGTAGGAGAAGATACCAAATTAGAAATAAATGCCTTCCGTGCATCAGATTTAGCAAGATCCGACAGAGAAGGAAATTCACCATTCCTACAATCAATGTCATCCATTAATGTATTAATGGTGACTTTGGAACTTCCAAAAATAGAAATTTCCAAATGTTGACCACCAACCACCGGAAGAACAGCTCCGACACCCACAACAACCTCACCTAGATGGCCTGTTAGAAACAACCACAGTGGAGACAAAGCATATTTCGAGAAGTGGGAAAACGAATTTGGGGAGCAGAGATGTAGGAAAATGAGGAGAGGATAGAGGAGGATGGGAGATGAGGAAGAGGATGTAGTAAAACCGAAAACCGGTGGTACAGAGGAGAGGAGGAGAGGAGGAGGAGAAGGAGCTAGTAAAACCCCAGCTTAACCATTTTTGTTGTAGAAAATGAGGAGGAGGATGGGAGGAGGATGGGAGATGAGAAGGTTGGGAAATGAGGAGATGATAAAGGAGGAGGGGCGAAGTATGGGAGGAGAGGATAGAAGGGGAGTTGTTTTGGCTGCTCACTCTAATGGATGAAGGAGGACATTCTAGACCCCAAATCGAAATAATCGAAATCTTCGTTCTTGAGCTTCCAATAGTGTGTCACCATCGTTTTCTACCCAAAAAATGCAAGAATTTCTCTTGGATTCAAAACAAAAGCAATTCCACCCGTCTCTGATTTCTGTGACTTGCACATATTTCGAGGGAGTTTTGGAGGACAATGAGGACAAATGGAGAGTAAACCGTGTTTTTATGCGGAGTGGATGTTGTTTCCTTTATTCCCATGTAATTTAAATTGGAATTGCCCGACGGTTGCCCAAAATAGCAGATTTGAAGTATTTTTTGGTTTCTGGCTGCCCTAGCTCACTCTAATGGATGAAGAAAGCATTCTCGACCCCCAAACGATCGAAATCTTCGTTCCTGAGCTTCTGATAGTGCATCACCAATGTTTTCTGCCGAAAAACGACA
The DNA here is from genome assembly GCA_030789695.1 of Scilla litardierei. NCBI lineage: Eukaryota > Viridiplantae > Streptophyta > Magnoliopsida > Asparagales > Asparagaceae > Scilla > Scilla litardierei. The sequence continues at coordinate 168,242,336 of CM061141.1, forward strand.
TGAATTTACTCTTGGATTCAAAACACAAGCAATAGCATCCGTCTCTGACTTCGGGTACTCCCGAGGATTTCGTGGGAGTTTTGGAGATCGAAGAAGACAAATGTAGAGAAAACATGGTTTCAATGCAGAGAGGACGGTGTTATCTTTATTCCAATGAAATTTCAATTGTAATTGCCCAACGGTTGCCTAAAGGAGAAGGTTTGAAGATTTTCCGATTTCTGGCTGCCCTATTTCACTCTAAATAAAGGAGGGCATTTTAGGCCTCAAACGATCGAAATATTCGTTCTTGATCTTCTGGTTGTTCATCACCATCAGTTTCAATCGAAAAACTCTGCAAGAATTTACTCTTGGAGTCAAAACTCAAGTAATTGCATCCGTCTCAGATTTCTGGGACTCGTACGAATCTCATGGTAGTCTTCCTAATTCCGACGAAATTTCAATTGGAATTGCCTAACGGTTATCCAAGGTTTGAAGTATTTTTCGGTTTCTAGCTACCCTAGCTCACTCTAATGGATGAAGGAGGGCATTCTAGGCCTCAAATGATCGAAATCTTCGTTCCTGAGCTCCGATAGTGCATCACCATCGTTTTCTACCAAAAAAATGCAAGAATTAACTTTTGGATTCAAAACACAAGTTATTGCACCTGTCTCTGATTTCTGGGACTCGCACGGATTTCGTAGCAGTTTTGGGGGAATATGATGACAAATGGATAGTAAACGTTGTTTCAACGTGGAGAGGAGGTTGTTTTCCCAATTCTGACGAAATTTCGATCGGAATCACCCAGCCGTTGTCCAAAATAACACGTTTGAAGTGGTTTTCGATTTCGGGCTGCCCTAGCTCACTCTAATGGATGAAGGATGGCATTATAGTCCTGAAACGATCGAAATCTTTGTTCCGGGGCTTCCAATAAGGTGTCACCATTGTTTTCTACAGAAAAACTACACGAAAATACTCTTGGATTCAAAACACAAGCAATCGCACCCGTCTCTGATTTCGCGGACTCGAACGGATTTCGTGGGAGTTTTGTACGAATGAGGTCAAATGGAGTGTAAAAGTTGTTTCTATGTGGAGAGGATGTTGTTTCTGCAATTCCCATGAAATTTCAATTTGAATTGCCCAACGGTAGCACAAAATAGCAGATTTAATATATTTTTCGATTTCTGGCTGCCCTAACTAAATAAAATGGATGAAGGAGGGCATTTTAGGTCCCAACTAATCGAAATATTCGTTCCTGAGCTTTTGATTACGCGTGACCTTCGTTTTCTGCCAAAAAACTGAAAGAATTTATTCTTGGTTTCAAAACACAAGAAATTCCACATGTCTCTGATTTTTGGGACTCGCAAGGATTTCTGGCAGTTTTGGAGGAATATGAGGACAAATGGAGAGTAAACATTGTTTCTATGTGGAGTGGAGTTTGTTTCCTCTATTCCCACAAAATTTCAATTGGCATTGCCTAACAGTTGTCCAAAATAGATGGTGTGAAGTATTTTTCGGTTTCTTGCTGCCCTAGCTCACTCTAATGGATGAAGTAGTGCATTCTAGGTCATATACGATCGAAATCTTCATTCATGAGCTTTCGATAGTGCGTCGTCATTGTTTTCAACCGAAAAAGGACACGAATTTACGTTTGGATTCAAAACACAAGCAATTGCACCCGTCTCTGATTTCTGGGTTTCACGAGGATTTTGTGGGAGTTTTGGCGGAATATGAGGATAAATATAGTGTAAACATTGTTTAAATATAGAGAGGATGTTGTTTTTATTCCCACGAAATTTTAATTGCAATTGCTCAACGGTAGCCCACAATTGAAGGTTTGAAGACGAAGGAGGGCATGTTATGTCTCAACGATCGAAATATTCCTTACTGATCTTCTGATTGTGCGTCAACATCGTTTTCTACCAAAAAACCTCAAGAATTAACTCTTGGATTTAAAACACAAGTTTGCTCACATCTCTGATTTCTGGGACTCGCACGGATTTCGTGGGAGTTTTGGAGGAATATGAGGACAAAGAGAGAGTAAACATTGCTTCTACGTGGAGAGGAAGTAGTTTTTCCAATTCTGACGAAATTTCAATTAGAATTGCCCAACAGTAGTCCAAAATAACACGTTTGAAGTGTTTTTCGATTTCTGGCTGCCCTAGCTCACTCTAATATATGAAGGATGGCATTCTAGGCCTCGAAATCTTCGTTTCGGGCTTCCGATAGTGCGTCACCATCGTTTTCTACTGAAAAACTATATGAATTTACTTTTGGATTCAAAACACAAGCAATTGTACCCGTCTCTGAATTGAGGGACTAGAACAGATTTCGTGGGAGTTTTGGAGGAATGAGGTCAAATGGAGAGTAAAGGTTGTTTTAATGTGGAGTGGAGGTTGTTTCCTCTATTCCCATGAAATTTTAATTGGCATTGCCCAACGGTTGTCCAAAATAGATGGTTTGAAGCATTTTTCGGTTTTTGGCTGTCCTAGCTCACTCTAATGGATGAAGAAGTGCATTATAGGCCTCAAACAATAGAAATCCTCTTTCCTGAGCTTTCGATTGTGTGTCACCATCGTTTTCTACTGAAAAACTTCAAGAATTTACTCTTTAATTCTAAACACAAGCAATGGCACTCATCTCTAATTTTTGGGACTCGCACGGATTTCGTGAGAGTTCTGGGGGAATATGAGGTCAAATGGAGAGTAAACATTGTTTCTATGGGGAGTGGAGGTTGTTTCCTCGATTCCCACGAAACTTCAATTGGCATTGTCCAACGGTTGTACAAAATAGATGGTTTGAAGCATTTTTCAGTTTTTGGTTACCCTAGCTCACTCTAGTCGATGAAGGATGGCATTATAGGCCTAAAACGATTAAAATCCTCTTTCCTGAGCTTTCAATCGTGAGTTACCATCATTTTCTATCGAGAAATTTCAAGAATTCACTCTAGTGGATGAAGGAGGGCATTAATGGCACACGTCTCTGATTTCTGGGACTCGAACGGAATTCGTGGGAGTTTTGGAGGAATATGAGAACAAAAGGAAAGTAAACGTTGCTTATTTGCGGATTGGATGTTGTTTCCTCTTTTCCCTTGTAATTTAAACTGGAATTGTCCAACGGTGTCCCAAAATAGTAGATTTGAAGTATTTTGCTGTTTCTGGCTGCCTAGCTCACTCTAATGGATGAAGGAGTGCATTCTAGGCCTCAAACGATCAAAATCTTCGTTCCTAAGCTTCAGATGGTGTGTCACCATTGTTTTCTACAGTAAAACTAAACGAATTTAATATTGGATTCAAAACACACGCAATAGCACACGTCTCTGATTTTTGGGACTCGCACAGATTTCGTGAGAGTTTTGGTAGACTATAAAGACAAATATAGAGTTAACGTGGTTTCAAGGGAGGGCAGAGACTGTTTTCTTTATTCCCACGAAATTTCGATTGCAATTGCCCAAACGTTGGTCCAAAGTTGAAGGTTTGAAACATTTTTCAATTTCTGGCTGCCCTACCTCACTCTAATAGATGTTGGAGTGCATTATAGGCCTCAAGTGATCGAAATATTCGTTCCTGAGCTTACGATTATACGTCACCATCGTTTTCAACCGAAAAACTGTAAGAATTAACTCTTGGATTCAAAACACAAGTAATTGCACCTGCCTCTGATTTCTGGGACTCACAACGATTTCTTGGGAGTTTTGGCGGACTATGAGGATAAATATAGAGTAAACATTGTATCAATGCAGAGAGGTGGTTGTTTTCTTTATTCCCACAAAATTTCATTTGCAATTGCCCAGCGGTTGCCCAAAATTGAAGGTTAGAAGCATTTTCCAATTTTTGGCTGCCCAAGCTCTCTCAATGGACGAAGGATTGCATTCTATGTCTCAAACGATCGAAATCTTCGTTTCTGAACTTCAGATAGTGCGTCACCGACGTTTTCTACAGAAAAACTACACGAATTTACTCTTGGGTTCAAAACACAAGCAATTGCACACGTCTCTGATTTTTGGGACTCGCACGGATTTCATGGGAGTTTTTGGAGGAATATGAGGACAAATGAAGGCTGCCCTAGCTCACTCTAGTGGATGAAGGAGGGCATTATAGGCCTCAAACGATCGAAATCCTCTTTCCTGAGCTTTCAATATGCGTCACCATCGTTTTCTACCGAAAACTACAAGCATTTACTCTTGGATTCAAAACACAAGCAATGGTGCCCGTCACTAATTTCTGCGACTCGAACAGAATTCGTGTGAGTTTTGGAGGAATATGAGAATAAAAGGAGAGTACGATGCTTGTCTGTGGAGTGTATGTTGTTTCCGCTTTTTCCTTGTAATTTAAACTGGAATTGTCCAACGGTTTCCCAAAATAGCAGTTTTTAAGTATTTTACGGTTTCTGGCTACCTGGCTCACTCTAATGGAGGAAGGATTCTAGGCCTCAAACGATCGAAATCTTCGTTCTCGAGCTTCAGATGGTGCGTCACCATCGTTTTCTATAATAAAACTAAACAAAATTAATCGTGGATTCAAACCACAGGCAATAGCACACGTCTCTGATTTTTGGGACAAGCACGGATTTCGTGGGAGTTTTGGTGGACTATGAGGATAAATATAGAGTAAACATTGTTTCGAGGCAGTGCAGACGCTGTTTTCTTTATTCCCACGAAATTTCAATTGCAATTGCCTAAACGGTCGCCCAAAATTGAAGGTTTGAAGCATTTTTCAATTTCTAGCTGCCTAGCTCACTCTAATAGATGAAGGAGGGCATTATAGGCCCCAAACAATCGAAATATTCGTTCCTGAGCTTCCGATTATACGTTGCCATCATTTTCAACCGAAAAACTGCAAGACTTAACTCTTGGATTCAAAACACAAGCAATTGCACCCGCCTCTGATTTCTGGGACTCACAACGATTTCGTGGTAGTTTTGGCGGACTATGATGATAAATATAGGTAAACATTGTTTCAATGCAGATAGGTGATTGTTTTCTTTATTCCCACGAAATTTCAATTGCTATTGCCCAGCGGTTGCCCAAAATTGAATGTGTGATGCATTTTTCGATTTCTGGCTGCCCAAGCTCTCTCTAATGGATTTCTGGCTGCATTCTAGGCCTCAAACGATCGAAATCTTCGTTTCTGAGTTTCAGATAGTGTGTCACCATCGTTTTCTACAGAAAAACTACACGAATTTACTCTTGGCTTCAAAACATAGGTACACGTCTCTGCTTTTTGGGACTAGCACGGCTTTCGTGGGAGTTTTGGAGAAATATGAGGACAAGTAGAGAGTAAATGTTGTTTCTATATGGAGAGAAGGTTGTTTACTCGTGACTTCAATTGGAATTACCAAACGGTTGCCCAAAATAGATGGTTTGAAGCATTTTATGGTATCTGGCTGCCCAAGTCAAAAATTGATGGGTTGAAGCATTACTATGAAGTAGTGCATTCTAGGCCCCAAACGATCGAAATCTTCCTTCCTGAGTTTTCGATAGTGTGTCATCTTCGTTCTCTACCGAAAACGACAAGTATTTACGCTTGGATTCAAAACACAAGCAATTGCACCCGCCTCTGATTTCTGGGACTCGCGAGGATTTCGTTGGAGTTTTGGTGGACTATGAGGATAAATATAGAGTAAACGTTGTTTCAATTCAGAGAGGATGTTGTTTTCTCTATTCCCACGAAATTTCAATTGCAATTGCCCAACGGTTGCTTCAAATTGAATATTTGAAGTATTTTTCGATTTCTGGCTGCCCTAGGTCACTCTAATAGAGGAAGGATGGCATTTTAGGTCTCAAATGATCAAAATATTCCGTACAGAGCTTCCGATTGTGCATCACCATCGTTTTCTACCAAAACTGCAAGAATTAACTCTTGGATTCAAAACACAGTGTATTGCATCCGTCTTTGATTTCTGGGACTCGCACGGATTTTTTGGGAGTTTTGGAGGAATATGAGGACAAATGGAGAGTAAACGTTATTTCTACGTGGAGAGGAGGTAGTTTTCCCAATTCTGACGAAATTTCAATTGGAATTGCCCAGCGGTTGTCCAAAATAACACATTTGAAGTGGTTTTCAATATCTGGCTATCCTATCTCACTCTAATGGATGAAGTATGGCATTCTAGGCCTCAAACGATCGAAAGTGCGTCACCCTAGTTTTCTATAGAAAAACGACAAGAATTCTCTTGGATTCAAAACACAAGCAATTGCACCAGTCTCTGATTTCATGGACTCGAATGAATTTCGTGGGAGTTTTGGATGAATGAGATCAATTCGAAAGTAAACATTGTTTCAATGGGGAGAGGAGGTTGTTTCCTATATTCCCATGAAATTTCAATAGGTATATTGCCCAACGGTTGCCCAAAATAGCAGATGTGATATATTTTTCGGTTCTGGCTACCCAAGCTAACTCTAACGGACGAAGAAGGGCATTCTAGGCCCCAAACAATCGAAATATTCGTTCCTGAGCTTCCGATTGTGCTTCACCTTCGTTTTCTACCAAAAATGCAAGAATTTACTCTTGGATTCAAAACACAAGAAATTGCACATGTCTCTGATTTTTTGGACTTGCACGAATTTCGTGGCAGTTTTGGAGGAATATGAGGACATGCAAATATTGTTTCTATGCAGAGTGTAGACTGTGTCCTATATTCTAATGAAATTTCAATTGGCATAACCCAACGGTTGTCCAAAATAGATGTTTGAAGAATATTTCGGTTTCTGGCTGCCCTAGCTCACTCTAATGAATGAAGGAGGGCATTATATGCCTCAAACAATCGAAATCCTATTTCCTGAGCTTTCAATTGTGCATCACCATCGTTTTTTACCGAAAAAATTCAAGAATTTATTCCTGGATTCAAAACACAAGCAATGGCACCCGTCTCTGATTTCTGGGACGCGAACGAAATTCGTGTGCATTTTGGAGGAATATGAGGAGAAATGGAGAGTAAACGTTTCTTGTCCGTAGAGTGGATGTTGTTTCCTCTATTCTCATGTAATTTAAATTGGAATTTCATAACGGTTTCCCAGAATAGCTGGTTTGAAGTATTTTTCGGTTTCTGGTGCCTTAGCTCACTCTAATCGATGAAGGATGGCATTCTATAGTCATCAAACAATTGAAATCTTTGTTCCGGGTGTTTTGATAATGTATCACCATCGTTTTCTACAGAAAAACTACCCGAATTTACTCTTGAATTCAAAACACAAGCAAGAGCACACGTCTCTGATTTTTGGGAATCGCACGGATTTTGTGGGAGTTTTGGCAGAGTATAAGGATAAATATAGAGTAAACGTTGTTTCAAGGCAGAGAGGATGTTGTTTTCTTTATTCCCATGAAATTTCAATTGCAATTGCCTAAACAGTTTCCCAAAATTGAAGGTTCTGGCTGCCCTAGCTCACTCTATCAGAAGGAGGAGGGCATTCTAGGCCCCAAACAATCGAAATATGTGTTCCTGAGCTTCCGATTATACGTCATCATCGTTTTCAACCGAAAAACTAAAAGAATTAACTCTTGTATACAAAACTCAAGCAATTGCACCCCCTTTGATTTCTGGGACTCGCAACAATTTCATGGGAATTTTGGCGGACTATGAGGATAAATATAGAGTAATCGTTGTTTCAATGCAGAGAGATGGTTGTTTTCTTCATTCCCACGAAATTTCAATTGCAATTGCCCAGCGGTTGCCCAAAATTGTGGGTTTGATGTATTTTCCGATTTCTGGCTGCCCAAGCACTCTCTAATGGTGGACTGCATTCTAGACCTCAAACAATCGAAATCTTCGTTTCTGAGCTGCAGATAGTGTGTCACCATTGTTTTTACAGAAAAACTACACGAATTTACTCTTGGGTTCAAAACACAAGCAATTGCACACGTCTCTGGTTTTTGGGACTCACACGGATTTCGTGGGAGTTATGGAGGAATATGAGGACAAATGGAGATTAAATGTTGTTTCTATAGGGAGAGAAAGTTGTTTACTCTCAAGTCTCAAGACATTTCAATTAGAACCCAAAATTGATGGTTTGAATAATTTTTCAATTTCTGGCTGCCCTAGCATATTCTAACAGATGAAGTAGTGCATTCTAGGTCCCAAACGACCGAAATCTTCGTTCATGAGCTTTCGATAGTGCGTCATCATCGTTTTCTACCGAAAAACGACAAGAATTTTCGCTTGAATTCAAATCACAAGCAATTGCACATGTCTCTGATTTCTAGGACTCGCGAGGATTTCGTAGGAGTTTTGGCGGACTATGAGAATAAATATAGTGTAAACATTGTTTCAAGGGGAGATGAGGTTGGTTTATTTTATTCCCAAAATATTTCAATTGCAATTGCCCAACGGTTGCCCAAAATTGAAGGTTTGAAGCATTTTTCGATTTCTGACTGCTCTAGCTCACTGTAATAGACGAAGAGGAGGGCATTTTACGTCTCAAACGATCGAAATATTCATTACTGAGCTTCCGATTGTGTGTCACCATCGTTTTCTACCAAAAATGCAAGAATTAACTCTTTGATTCAAAACACAAGTTATTGCACCCGTCTTTGATTTCTGGGACGCACACGGATTTCGTGGGAATTTTGGAGGGAAATGAGGACAAATGGAGAGTAAATGATATTTCTACTTGGAGAGGAGGTAGTCTTCCCAATTCTGACAAATTTCAATTGTAATTCCCAACGGTTGTCCAAAATAACACGTTTGAAGATTTTTTTTTCGAATTCTGGCTGCCCCGGCTCACTCTAATAGATGAAGCATGGTATTCTAGGCCTCAAACGATCAAAATCATTGTTTCGGGGCTTCCGATAGTACGTCGCCATCATTTTCTTTAGAGAAACTACATGAATTTACTCAATTCAAAACACAAGCAATTGCACCCATCTCTAATTTCAGGGACTCGAACAGATTTCGTGGAAGTTTTGGAGGAATGAGGTCAAATGGAGAGTAAACGTTGTTTCTATGGGGAGAGGAGTTGTTTCCTCTATTCCCAAGAAATTTCTATAGGAATTGCCCTACGGTTGCTCAAAATAGCAGGTTAGATATATTTTTCGAAGGCTGCCCTAGCTAACTCTAAAGGATGAAGGAGGGCATTCAAGGCCCCAAACAATTGAAATATTCCTTCCTGAGCTTCCGATTGTGCGTCACCATCGTTTTCTACCGAAAACTGCAAAAATTTGCTCTTAGATTCAAAACACAAGAAATTGCACATGTCTTTGATTTTTGGGACTCGCACGGATTTCTTGGGAGTTTTGGAGGAATATGAGAACAAATGGAGAGTAAATGTTCTTTCTTGGGGGGAGAAGGTTGTTTACTCTCCAGTCCAAAGACATTTCAATTGGAAATTACCAAACGGTTGCCCAAAATAGATAGTTTGAAGTATTGTTTGGTTTCTGGCTGCCCTAACTTACTCTAATGGATGAAGGAGGGCATTGTAGGCATCAAATGATCGAAATCCTCTTTCCTGAGCTTTCGATTCTGTGTCACAAACGTTTTCTACTGAAAAACTTCAAGAATTTACTCTTGGATTTCAAACACAAGTAATGTCACCCGTCTCTAATTTCTGGGACTCGCACGAAATTCGCGAGAGTTGTGGAGGAATATGCGGACAAATGGAGAGTAAACATTGCTTGTCTGTGAAGTGGATATTGTTTCCTCTATTCCCATGTAATGTAAATTGGAATTACCAAACGGTTTCCCAAAATAGCTCGTTTGAAGTATTTTTTGGTTTATTGCTGTCCTAGCTCACTCTAATGGATGGAGGAGAGCATTATAGGCCTCAACGATCGAAATCTTTGTTCCTGGGATTAAAATAGTGCGTTGCCATCGTTTTCTACAGAAACACAACACGAATTTACTCTTGGATTCAAAACTCAATGAAAGCACACGTCTCTGATTTTTGGTACTCGCACTGATTTCGTGGGATTTTGTCGTAGTATGAGGATAAATATAGAGTAAACGTTGTTTCAAGGCAGGGAGGAGGTGGGTTTCTTTATTCCCACGAAATTTCAATTGCAATTGCCCAAACGGTTGCCCAAAATTTATGGGTTGAAGCATTTTTCGATTTCTGGCAGCCCTAACTCACTCTAATAATGAAAGAGGGCATTCTAGGCCCCAAACGATCGTAATATTTGTTTCGAATCTTTCGATTTTGCGTCACCATCGTTTTCTACCGAAAAACTGCACGAATTAACTCTTGGATTCAAAACACAAGCAATTGCATCTGTCTTTGATTTCTGGGACTCACGATGCTTTCGTGGGAATTTTGGCGGACTATGAGGATAAATTGTAAACGTTGTTTTAATGCAGAGAAGGGGTTGTTTTATTTATTCCCACGAAATTTCAATTGCAATTGCCCAGCGGTTGCCCAAAATTGAAGGTTTGACACAATTTTCGATTTTTGGCTGCCGTAGCTCACTCTAATGAATGAAGAAGAGCATTCTAGGCCGTAAACGTTAGAAATCTTTGTTCATGAGCATTCTGACTGCCCTGGCTTACTCTAATGGATGAAGGAGTGTATTCTTGGCCCCAAACGATCGAAATCTTCGTTCCTAAGCTTCCGATAGTGTATCATCATCATTTTCCACCAAAAAACAACACAAATTTACTCTTGGATTCAAACACAGGCAATTGCACGCGTCTCTAGTTTCTGGGACTCCGGAGGATTTTGTGGGAGTTTTGGTGGTCTATGAGGAGAAATGCAGAGTAAACGTAATTGCAATGCAGAGAGGAGGTTGTTTCTTCATTCTCATGAAATTTCAATTGGATTTGCCAAACGGTTGATCAAAATAGATGGTTTGAAGCATTTTTCCATTTCTGGCTGCCCTAGCTCACTCTAATGGATGGATGAAGGCATTCTAGGCCCCAAACGATCGAAATATTCGTTTCTGAGGTTCCGACCATTTGTCACCATCGTTTTATACAAAAAACTGCAAGAATTAACTATTGAATTAAAACACAAGTAATTGCACCCGTCTCTGATTTCTGGGACTCGCACGGATTTCGTGGGAGTTTTGGAGGAATATGAGGACAAATAGAGAGCAAACGTGGTTTCTACGTGGAGAGGTGGTAGTTTCCCCAGTTCCAATGAAATTTTATTTGGAATTTCCCAACGGTTGTCCAAAATAACTGGTTTGAAGTATTTTTTTTGTTTCTGGCTGCCCTAGCTCACGTTAATGGATGAAGGAGGGCAGTCTAGGCCTCAAACGATCGAAATCTTCATTCCTGAGCTTCTGATAGTGCGTCACCATCGTTTTCTACAGAAAAACTACAAGAATTTTCTCTTGGATTCAAAATACAAGCAATTGCACCCATCTCTGATTTCTGGGACTCGAACGGATTTCGTGGGAGTTTTGGAGGAATATGATGTCAAATGGAGAGGAAATGTTATTTCTATGGGGAGAGGAGGTTGTTTCCCCTATTCCCATGAAATTTCAATTGGAATTGCCCAACAGTTGCCCAAAATAGCAGGTTTGAAGCATTTTTCAATTTCTGGCATAAACTACCTTTGACAACACAGCTCCAACTATCATCATTTGCCTACACCGTACTATGTATAACCTGATCCATGGCACGAAGAAGAGTAACATGTACATCACAAGGATTCCAACAAACCCACACATGGCCATGAGGAGAAAACTCATAGTTATACAAGAACTACCAAGAAGGAAGAACTTTACTTGAGACCGTCTCCACATTATGCTAATGCATATGACTCACCACTAAGCCACAAAAAGATAACCCATTTTCAGAACTAAAATTTCCCACCTCTCTTTGCTTCAAGGGATTATTTAAAGCTCTAACATTCCAACAACCAAAAATCATGGAAAATAATGTAAGAGGTAACTTTCTCAAAATTTACCGCCAACGACCCCGACGAGGGGAGTTACGCTTCTTACCCTTATTCTTCCCACCTGACCCCCTTTTATTCTTTTCCAATGAATCATTTGCTTTCCACGCCAAAGGGTTCCACAAAATTGGATCACTATCAGAAAGCTCGCCACCACCAGCATTTGTAGACAAATTAGGAGTGCACTCACCCTCCTCAATGCAAACAGAATTGGTATCAAGAACTTCATCACTTTGTATTGGCTGATTACAACCCATCAACACATTACAATTCTCCTTTTGTGTTCCATCATCCACATCTAAAACAACATTAGTATACGTCACCCCTTCCTTATGCTCATCACTAGAATCAGCAACCAAAACAATAGGAGAAGTTGTTAAAAAAGTCGCGAATCACCTTCGTCCACCAACCATTCTCATCAGGAATTGGGGCATGTTTCAAAACACCCTCAACACTCCCTTATGTTTGCTTCCCTTTATCCTTCACCAGGACCCAAATATTAGTAGGTTTAGGGTACATCTCCTGTTCGTGCTTCTCACCATCATTCTTGCTTTCATGACATTGGCTAGTAGCATGCCCAAAAACCTCACATATATCACACTTAGGAGGAATCCATTCAAAAACAGCCTTAATAGGGACCCCCAAACACCATTAGAGCAACATAAGTCAAAGTCATGAATTAAATCCAGTGAAGCATCAATCTCAACACATACTCGGGCAAAGCTCAATTTAGAACGTGCAATAGTAACATGGTCTGTATATAATGGTCTCCTCACAACACTTGCAACATATCCCAATCCTTCTAGTGTCCAAATTTCCAAGAGTATGTCATAAAGCCCGACCCAAATAGGTATCTTCTTTAAATCCTCCTTAGAAAGTGTAAGATTTGGTTGCCATAGCTTAAGAACAAAAGGACGATTAGCAATATGCCATGGAGCCCTCTCTAAAATGTTCATAGCTTGATCAATATTATCAAATTTGAAGAAGAAAAAACCATTTTTTAGATGATAAAAACCTCAGGTAGACCAAATTTGTCCCACAGTTTATGAGCAATTGTGTTGACCACCACATAGGGGGCTTCTTTCCTACAAAATACCCAATTAAAGTACTCTTCCACATATCACAACCCATTGCTGAAACAATTGCAAGAGGAGCAACCTTCACACGTTCACCTTCAGTGTTGGCCTCGAAAAATTTTAATTTTGGAAACACACGGCCCACACTCCCCCTTTGGCCCATTAACAACATCAACATAACTAGATGGAGATTTACTATCCTTGTTACCCAGATTCGTTGCATTATGAGAGTATGGTCCCCTACCATAATATTATCTCCATATAAGACATGTGCACCAGATTTAGAATTTAATATGCCCCCATTACTAGGAATATTACTTTCCAAAGTAGGAGAACTAGTCAAATTCGCATTAATGACCTTGAATGCATCAGATTTAGACTTTAATACTCCCTCATAACAAGGAATATTACATGCCAAAGTAGGAGCTCACCATAGTCAAATTTGAATTTGAACTAATAGCATTCCTTGCTCAGATTTAGAATTTAAAATGCACTCATAACTAGGAATATTACTTTCCAAAGTAGGAGAAGATACCAAATTAGAAATAAATGCCTTCCGTGCTTCAGATTTAGCAAGATCCGACAAAGAAGGAAATTCACCATTCCTACAATCAATGTCATCCAGTAATGTATTAATGGTGACATTGGAACTTCCAAAAATAGAAATTTCCAAATTTTGACCACCAACCACCGGAAGAACAGCTCCGCCACCCTCAACAACCTCACCTAGATGGCCTGTTAGAAACAACCACAGTGGAGACAAAGCATATTTCGAGAAGTGGGAAAACGAATTTGGGGAGCAGAGATGTAGGAAAATGAGGAGAGGATAGAGGAGGATGGGAGATGAGGAAGAGGATGTAGTAAAACCGAAAACCGGTGGTACAGAGGAGAGGAGGAGAGGAGGAGGAGAAGGAGCTAGTAAAACCCCAGCTTAACCATTTTTGTTGTAGAAAATGAGGAGGAGGATGGGAGGAGGATGGGAGATGAGAAGGTTGGGAAATGAGGAGATGATAAAGGAGGAGGGGCGGAGTATGGGAGGAGAGGATAGAGGAGGAGTTGTTTTGGCTGCTCACTCTGATGGATGAAGGAGGACATTCTAGACCCCAAACCCAAAAGATCGAAATCTTCGTTGTTGAGCTTCCAATAGTGTGTCACCATTGTTTTCTATCCAAAAATGCAAGAATTTCTTTTGGATTCAAAACAAAAGCAATTGCACCCGTCTTTGATTTCTGTGACTCGCACATATTTCGTGGGAGTTTTGGAAGACAATGAGGACAAATGGAGAGCAAACGGTGTTTATATGCGGAGTGGATGTTGTTTCCTCTATTCCCACGTAATTTAAATTGGAATTGCCTGACGGTTGCCCAAAATAGCAGATTTGAAGTATTTTTTGGTTTCTAGCTGCCCTAGCTCACTCTAATGGATGAAGAAAGGCATTCTCGGCCCCCAAACGATCGAAATATTCATTCCTGAGCTTCTGATAGTGCATTACCAATGCTTTCTACCGAAAAACGACATGAATTTACTCTTGGATTCAAAACACAAGCAATTGCATCCGTCTCTGACTTCTGGTACTCGCGAGGATTTCGTGGGAGTTTTGGAGATCTAAGAAGACAAATGTAGAGAAAATGTGGTTTCAATGCAGAGAGGATGGTGTTATCTTTATTCCAATTAAATTTCAATTGCAATTGCCCAACGGTTGCCTAAAGTAGAAGGTTTGAAGCATTTTTCGATTTCTGGCTGGCCTAGCTCACTCTAATTGATAAAGGAGGACATTTTAGGCCTCAAACGATCGAAATATTCATTCTTGAGCTTCTGGTTGTTCATCACCATCGGTTTCTATCGAAAAACTCTGCAAGAATTAACTCTTGGAGTCAAAACTCAAGTAATTGCATCCGTCTCAGATTTCTGGCACTTGCACATATCTCGTGGTAGTCTTTCCAATTCCGACGAAATTTCAATTGGAATTGCCCAACGGTTGTCCAAGGTTTGAAGTATTTTTTGGTTTCTGGCTGCCCTAGCTCACTCTAATGGATGAAGGAGGGCATTCTAGGCCTCAAATGATCCAAATCTTCGTTCCTGAGCTCTGATATGTGTCACCATCATTTTCTACAGAAAGCTATACAAATTAACTCTTGGATTTAAAACACAAACAATTGCATCTGTCTCTGATTTCTGGAACTCACATGGATTTCGTGGGAGTTTTGGAGGAAGATGAGGTCAAATGGAGAGTAAACGTTGTTTTTATTGGGAGAGAAGGTTGTTTCATCTATTCCTATGAAATTTCAATTAGGATTGTCCAACTGTTGCCCAAAAGAGTAGGTGTGATGCATTTTTCAGTTTCTGCCTGCCCTAGCTCACTCTGATGAATGAATGAGGGCATTCTAGCCCTCAAACAATTGAAATCTTCATTCATGTGCTTCCCAATTCCGACAAAATTTCAATTGGAATTGCCCAACAGTTGTCCAAAATAATAGGTTTGAAGTATTTTTCGGTTTCTGGCTGCCTTAGCTCATTCTAATGGATGAAGGAGGGCATTCTAGGCCTCAAATGATCGAAATATTCGTTCCTGAGCTCCGATAGTGCGTCACCATCGTTTTCTACAGAAAAACTATACAAATTAACTCTTGGATTCAAAACATAAGCAATTGCACATGTCTCTGATTTCTGGAACTTGCACGGATTTCGTGGGAGTTTTGAAGGAATATGAGGTCAAATAGAGAGTAAACGTTGTTTCTATTGGGAGAGAAGATTTCTTCATCTTTTCCCATGAAATTTCAATTGGGATTGCCCAACTGTTGCCCAAAAGATTAGGTTTGATTCGGTTTCTGCCTTCCCTAGCTCACTCTGATGGATGAAGGATGGCATTCTAGTCCTCAAATGATTGAAATCTTCATTCGTGAGTTTCCGATCGTGCGTCACCATCGTTTTCCATCGAAAAACTACAAGAATTTACTCTTGGATTCAAAACACAAGAAATTGCACATGTTTTTTATTTTTGGTACTCGCACGGATTTCATGGGAGTTTTGGAGGAATATAAGGACAACTGGAGAGTAAACATTGTTTCTATGCTGAGTGGTGGTTGTTTCTTCTATTTCACCAAAATTTCAATTGGAATTGCCTAATGGTTGCCCAAAATGGGAGGTTTGAAGCATTTTTCAGTTTATGGCTGCACTAGCTCACTGTAATGGATGAAGGAGTGCATTATAGGCCTCAAAGGATCAAAATCCTCATTCCCAAGCTTCCGATAGTGCCTCCCTATCGTTTTCTACCGAAAACTACAAGAATTTACTCTTGTATTCAAAACACAAGCAATGACACCCGTCTCTAATTTCCAGAACTCGCACGAAATTCGTAGGAGTTTTGGATGAATATGAGGATAAATGGAGAGTAAACGTTGTTTGTCTATGGAATGGATGTTTTTCCTCTATTCCCACGTAATTTAAATTGGAATTACCCAACGGTTGCCTAAAATAGCAAGTTTGAAGTATTTTTCGGTTTCTGACTGTCTTAGCTCACTCTAATGGATGAATGAGGGCATTCTAGGCCTCAAACAATCGAAATCTTCGTTACTGGGCTTCCGATAGTGCATCACCATCATTTTCTACCGAAAATGACAAATATTTATTCTTGGATTCAAAACATAAGCTATTGCACACGTCTCTGATTTCTGGGACTCGCGAGGATTTTGTCGGAGTTTTGGAGGACTATGAGGACAAATGTTGAGTAAACATTGTCTCAATGAGAAGAGAAGGTGTTTCTTTATTCCCATGAAATTTCAATTAGAATTGCCCAACGGTTGCCCAAAAAAGAATGTTTGACACATTTTTTGATTTATGGCTGCCCTAGCTCACTTAATGGGGATGGCATTCTAAGCCTCAAACGATCGAAATATTCGTTCCTGAGCTACGTCACCATCGTTTTCTACCGAAAAAACTGCAGAAATATTCGAAATATTTTGTGGGAGTTTTGGAGGAATATGAGGACAAATGCAGAGTAAACGTTGTTCTAGACGGAGTGGAGATTGTTTTCTCTATTACCACAAAATTTCAATTGGAATTGTCCAACGGTTGCCCAAAATAGAATTTTTAAAGCATGTTTCGGTTTCTGGCTGCCCTAGCTCACTCTAATGGATGAAGGAGAGCATTGTAGGCCTCAAACGATCGAAATATTCATTCCCGAACTTCCAATAGTGCATCACCATCGTTTTGTACTGAAAAATAAAAGAGTTTACTCTTGGAATTAAAACACAAGCAATGGCATCTGTCTCTGATTTCTGGGACTCGCACGGAATTTGTGAGAGTTTTGGAGGAATATGAGGACAAATGGAGAGTAAACATTGTTTATATGCGGTGTGGACGCTGTTTCCTCTATTCCCTCGTAATTTAAATTGGAATTGCCCAATGGTTGCCCAAAATCGCACGTTTGAAGTATTTTTCAGCTTCTGGCTGCCCTAACTCACACTAATGGATGACAGAGTGCATTCTCGGCCTCAAACGATCAAAATATTCGTTCCTGATCTTCCGATAGTGCGTCACCATCGTTTTCTACCGAAAACGACACAAATTTACTCTTGGATTCAAAACACAAGCAATTGCACACGTCTCTAATTTCTAGAACTCGCGAGGATTTTGTGGGTGTTTTGAATGACTATGAGGACAAATGTAGAGTAAATGTTGTTTCAATGCTGACATGAGGGTGTTATCTTTGTTCCCACGAAATTTCAATTGGAATTGCCCAACGGTTGCCCAAAATAGAATGTTTGAAGCATTTTTCGATTTCTGGCTACACTAGCTCACTCTAATAGATGAAGGAGGACATTCTAGGCCTCAAATGATCGAAATATTAGTTTCTAAGCTTTCGATAGTGCGTCGCCATAGTTTTCAACTGAAATACTGCAAGAATTAACTCTTGGATTCAAAACACAATCGCACATGTCTCTGATTTCTGAGACTCGCACGGATTTTGTGTGAGTCTTGGAGGAACATGGGGACAAATGGAGTGTAAACATTGTTTCTTAATGGAGAGGAGGTTGTTTTCCCAATTCCATTGAAATTTCAATTGGAATTGCCCAATGGTTGTCCAAAATTACAGGTTTGAAGTATTTTTCGGTTTCTGGTTGTCCTAGCTCACTCTAATGGATGAAGGATGGCATTCTAGGCCTCAAACGATCGAAATCATTATTCCTGAGCTTCCGATAGTGCGTCACCATCGTTTTCAACCGAAAAATTTACAAGAATTTACTCTTGGATTCAAAACACAAGCAATTGCACCCGTCTTTAATTTCTGGGACTTGCACAGATTTCGTGGGTGTTTTGGAGGAATATGATGACAAAAAGAGAGTAAACATTGTTTCTATGCGGAGAGAAGGCTGTTTTCTCTAGTCCCACGAAAATTCAATTAGCCCAAAATAGCAGCTTTGAAGCATTTTTCGGTTTTTGGGCACCCTAGCTCACTCTAGTGGATGAAGGAGGGCATTCTAGGTCTCCAACAATCGAAATCTTCGTCATGAGCTTCCAATAGTATGTCACCATCGTTTTCTACTTAAAAACTACACGAATTTACTCTTGGATTCAAAATCAGAGACTCGCAAGGAATTCGTCGGAGATTTAGAGGAATGTGAGGACAAATAGAGAGTAAACGTTGTTTCTATGTGGAGAGGAGGAATGTGCGTCACCATCGTTTTCTATCAAAAAACTGCAAGAATTTACTCTTGGATTCAAAACACAAGAAGTTGCACATGTCTCTGATTTTTGGGACTAGCACAAATTTCATGTGAGTTTTGGAAGAATATGAGTACACAGAGAGTAAACATTGTTTCTAGGCAGAGTAGAGGTTGTGGCCTCTATTCCCACGAAATTTCAATCGGAATTGCCCAACGGTTGCCAAAATAGAAGGTTTGAAGCAATTTTCAATTTCTGGCTGCCCTAGCTCACTCTAAGGGATGAAGGATGGCACTCTAGGCCTCAAACAATCGAAATATTTGTTCCTGAGCTTTCGATAGTGCGTCACCAATGTTTTCCAACGAAATACTGCAAGAACTTTCTCTTGGATTCAAAACACAAGAAATGGGTACCCGTCTCTAATTTCTGGGACTCGCACAGAATTCAAGAGAGTTTGGAGGAATAAGAGGTCAAATGGAGAGTAAACGTTGTTTATATGTGAAGAGGGGTTGTTTCCTATATTCCCACGAAATTTTAATTGGAATTGCCTAACAGTTGCCCAAAATAGTTGGTTTAAAGTATTTTTTGGTTTTTGGCTGCCCTTGCTCACTCTACTGGATCAAGGAGGGCATTCTAGGCCTCAAACGATCAAAATCCTCGCTCCTGGGCATTCGATGGTGCGTTGTCATCGTTTTCTACCGAAAACTGTTAGAGTTTACATTTGGATTCAAAACACAAGCAATGGCACCCGTCTCTGATTTCTGAGACTCGCACAGAATTCGTGGGAGTTATGGAGGAATATGAGGACAAATAGAGAGTAAACGTTGTTTTTATGCGGAGAGGATGTTGTTACCTATATTCCCACGTAATTTAATTTCGAATTGCCCAGCAGTTGCCCAAAATAGAAGGCTTGAAGCATTTTTCGGTTTATGACTGTCCTAGCTCACTCTATTGGATGAAGGAGGCATTATAGGCCTCAAACAATCAAAATATTCGTTCCTCGCTTCGAAAAGTGTGTCACCAATGTTTTCGACAGAAAACGACATGAATTTACTCTTGGATTGAAAACTCAAGTAATTGCACCCGCCTCTGATTTCTGGGACTCGCGTTGATTTCGTGTGAGTTTTGGAGGAATATGAGAACAAGGTACATTGTATCTATGCAGAGTGGAGGTTGTTTCCTCGATTCCCATAAAATGTCAATTGGAATTGCCCAACAGTTTCCCACGATAGAAGGTTTGAGGCATTTTTCAGTTTCTAGCTGCCCTAGCTCACTCTAATAGATGAAGGAGGGCATTATAGGCCTTAAAATCGAAATCCTCGTTCCTGAGCTTCCGATAATGCGTCGCTCTCGTTTTCTACCGAAAACTACAAGAATTTACTCTTGGATTCAAAACACAAGCAATGGCACATGTCTCTGATTTCTGGGATTCGTACGGAATTCGTGGGAGTTTTGGCGGAATATGAGGACAAGTGGAGAGTAAACGTAGTTTGTATGTGGAATGGATGTTGTTTCCCTCTATTCCTCCGTAATTTAAATTAGAATTGCCCAAACGGTTGCCCAAAACAACAGGTTTGAAGTATTTTTCGGTTTCAGGCTGCCCTAGCTCACTTTAATGGATGAAAGAGTGCATTCTAGGCCTCATACGATCGAAAACTTCGTTCATGCGCTTCCGATAGTGCGTCACCATCGTTTTCTATCGAAAACGACACGAAGTTACTCTTGGATTCAAAACATAAGTTGTTGCACCCGTCTCTGATTTCTGGGACTCACGAGGATTTCATCAGAGTTTTGGAGGACTATGAGGACAAATGTAGTGTAAACGTTGTTTCAATGTAGAGTGGATGTTGTCTTCTTTATTCCCACGAAGTTTCAATTGGAATTGCCCAACGGTTGCTCAAAATGGAAGATTTGAAACATTTTTCGATTTCTGGCTGTCCTAGATCACTCTAATGGATGAAGGAAGGCATTCTATGCATCAAACGATCAAAATATTCCTTTCTGAGCTTTCGGTAGTGCGTCACCATCATTTTCAATCAAAATACTGCAAGAATTAACTCTTGGATTCAAAACACACGCAATTGCACCCCACATCTGATTTTTTGGGACTCCCACAGATTTTCGTAGGAGTTTTAGAGGAATGTGAGGACAAATAGAGAGTAAATTTCATTTCTATATGGAGAGGAGATAGGTTCCCCTGTTCTTACGAAATTTCAATTGGAATTGCCCAACGGTTTTCCAAAATAACAGGTTTGAAGCATTTTTCGGTTTCTGCCTGTCCTAGCTCACTCTGATGAGTGAAGGATGCCGTTCTGGGTCTCAAACGATCGAAATATTCTTTCCTGAGCTTCCGATGGTGCGTCACCTTTGTTTTCTACCGAAAAACTAAAAGAATTTACTCTTGGACTCAAAACACAAGCAATAGCACTCGTCTCTCTGATTTCTGGGACTCACATGGAATTCGAGGGAGTTTTGGTAGAATATGAGGACAAATGGAGAGTAAACGTTGTTTCTACATGGAAGGGAGGTAGTTTACCCCAAATTCGACGAAATTCCAATTGGAATTGCCCAACAGTTGTCCAAAATAACATGTTTGAAGTAGTTTTTGGTTCTGGCTACCTTATATCACTCTAATGGATGAAGGAGTGCATTCAAGGCCTCAAACACTCAAACTATTTGTTTCTGGGCTTTTGTTGGTGCGTCACCATCGTTTAGTACCAAAATACTACAAGAATTAACTTTTGGATTCAAAACACAAGCAAATGCACCCGCCTCTGATTTCTTGGACTCGTACGGATTTCGTGTGAGTTTTGGAGGAATGTGATGACAAAGGAAGAGTAAACGTTGTTTCTATGTGGAGAGATGGTAGGTTCCCCTGTTCCCACTGAATTTCAATTGGAATTGCCCAATGGTTGCCCACAATAGAAGGTTTGAAGCATTTTTCGGTTTCTGGCTGCCCTAGCTTACTCTAATGGATAAAGGAGGACATTCTAGGGCTCAAACGATCGAAATATTCGTTTCTGAGCTTCCTATAGTGGATCACCATCGTTTTCAACCGAAATCAAAACACAAGCAATTGCACCCGCCTCTGATTTCTGGGACTCGCACGGATTTCGTGGGAGTTTTAGAGGAATGTGAGGACAAATGGAGAGTAAACGGTGTTTCTATGTGGAGAGGAGGTAGGTTCCCCTGTTCCCACGAAATTTCAATTGGAATTGTCCAACGGTTGCCCAAAATAACAGGTTTGAAGCATTTTTCTGTTTATGGATGCCTTAGCTCACTCTAATGGGTGAATGATGTCGTTCTAGGCCTCAAACGATCGAAATATTCGTTCCTGAGCTTCCGATGGTGCGGCACCTTTGTTTTCTACCAAAAACTAAAAGAATTTACTCTTGGATTCAAAACACAAGTATTGGCACTCGTCTCTGATTTCTGGGACTCGCACGAAATTCGTGAAAGTTTTAGAGGAATATGAGGAAAAATGGAGAATAAACGTTGTTTCTACGTGGAGAGGAGGTGGTTTTCTCTATTCCGACGTAATTTCAATTGGAATTGCCCAAGGTTGTCCAAAATAACACGTTTGAAGATTTTTCGGTTTCTGGCTGCCTTAGCTCACTCTAATGGATGAAGGTGGGCATGTTAGGCCTCAAATGATCGAAATTTTCGTTCCTGAGCTTCCGATAGTGCGTCACCATCGTTTTTTATAGAAAAACTACAGGAATTTACTCTTGGATTCAAAACACAAGCAATTGCACCCGTCTCTGATTTCGGGGACTCGCACGGATTTCGTGGGAGTTTTGGCAGAATATAATGTCAAATAGAGAGTAAACATTGTTTCTATGGGGAAGAGGAGGATGTTTCCTCTATTCCCATGAAATTTCAATTGGAATTGCCCAACGGTTGCCCAAAATAGGAGATTTGAGGTATTTTTCGGTTTCTGGCTGCCCTAGCTCACTCTAATGGATGATGGAGTGCATTCTAGGCCTCAAACGATCAAAATCTTCATTCCTTAGCTTCCGATAGTGTGTCACCATTGTTTTCTACCAAGAAACTCCAAGAAATTACTCTTGGATTTAAAACGCAAGAAATTGCACGTGTCTCTGCTTTTTGGGACTTCGCACGGATTTCGTGGGAGTTTTGGAGGAATATGAGAACAAATGTAGAGTAAATGTTGTTTTATTGCATTGTGGAGGTTGTTTCTTATATTCCCACGAAATTTCAATTGGCATTGCCCAACGGTTGTCCAAAATAGTAGGTCTAAAGCATTTTTCGGTTTCTGGCTGCACTAGCTTACTCTAATGGATGAAAGATGTCATTTTATAGTCCTCAAACCGATCAAAATCATCATTCCTTGCCTTCCGATAGTGCGTCACATCGTTTTCTACCGAAAAATTATCAGAATTTACTCTTGAATTCTAAACATAAGCAATGGCAACCGTCACTGATTTCTGGGACTCACGCGGAATTCGTGAGAGCTTTGGAGGAATGTGAGGATAAATGGAGAGTAAACGTTGTTTCTAAGTGGAGAGGATGTAGGTTTCCTTGTTCCTACGAAATAATTGGAATTGCCCAACGGGTGCCCAAAATAACAGGTTGGAAGTATTTTTCGGTTTCTGGGTGCCCTAGCTTACTCTAATGAATGAAGAATGTCATTCTTGGCCTCGTGCGATCGAAATATTCGTTCCTGAGCTTCTGAAATGGGTGTCACCATCATTTTCTACCAAAAAACTAAAGAATTTACTATTGGATTCAAAACACAAGCAATGTCACCCGTCTCTGATTTCTGGGACTCACACTGAATTCATAGGAGTTTTGGAGGAATATTAGGACAAATGGAGAGTAAACGTTCTTTATATGCGAAATGGATGTTGTTTCCTTTATTCCCACGTAATTTAAATTGGAATTGCGCAAACGGTTGCCCAAAATAGTGGGTTTGAAGTATTTTTCAGTTTTTGGCTACCCTAGCTCACTCTAATGGATGAAGGTGTGCACTCTAGGCATCAAACAATCGAAATCTTCATTCATGAGCTTCTGATAGTGCGTCACCATCGTTTTCGATCGAAAACAACATGAATTTATTCTAGGATTCAAAACACAAGCAATTGCACATGTCTTTGATTTCGAGGACTCACGAAAATTTCGTGGGAGTTTTAGAGGACTATGAGGACAACTGTAGAGTAAACATTGCTTCAATGTAGAGATGAGGTTGTTTTCTTTATTCCCACAAAGTTTCAATTGGAATTGCCCAACGTTGCACAAAATATAAGGTTTGAAGCATTGTTTTCGATTTCTGGCTGTCCTAGCTCACTCTAATGAATTAAGGAGAGCATTCTAGGCCTCAAATGATCGAAATATTTGTTCTGTAGCTTTTGATAGTGTGTCACCATCATTTTCTACCAAAATACTACAAGAATTAACTCTTGGATTCAAAACACAAGCAATTGCACCCGCCTCTGATTTCTGGGACTCGCACGGATTTCGTGGGAGTTCTGGAGGAATATGAGGACAAATGGAGAGCAAACGTTGTTTCTATATGGAGAAGAGGTAGGTTCCCCTGTTCCTACGAAATTTCAATTGGAATTGCCCAATGGTTGCTCAAAATAACATGTTCGAAAGCATTTTTCGGTTTGTGGCTGCCCTAGCTCACTCTAATCGGTGAAGAATGCCGTTCTAGGCCTCAAACGATCGAAATATTCGTTCCTGAGCTTTTGATAGTGCGTCACCATTGTTTTCTACCGAAAAACTAAAAGAATTTACTCATAAATTCAAAACACAAACAATGGCACTCGTCTCTGATTTCTGGGACTCGCATGGAATTCGTCGAAGTTTTGGTGGAATATGAGGACAAATGGAGAGTAACCGTTGTTTATATGCAAAGTGGATGTTGTTTCCTCTATCCCCACGTAATTTAAATTGGAATTGTCCAACAGTTGCCCCAAAATTGCAGGTTTGAAGTATTTTTCGGCTTCTGACTGCCCTAGCTCACTCTAATGGATGAAGCAGTGCATTCTAGGCCTCAAACAATCGAAATCTTCGTTCCTGAGCTTTCGATAGTACGTCACCCATCTTTTCTACTGAAAACGACACGAATTTACTCTTATATTCAAAACACAAGCAATTGCACATGTCTTTGATTTCAGAGACTCGCGAGAATTTCGTGGGAGTTTTGGAGGGACTATGAGGAAAAATGTAATGTATACGTTGTTTCAATGCGAGAGGAGGTTGTTTTCTTTATTCCCACGAAGTTTCAATTGGAATTGCCCAACGATTGCACAAAATAGAAGGTTTGAAGCAATTTTCGATTTCTGACTACCCTAGTTCAGTCTAATGGATGAAGGAATGCATTCTAGGCCTCAAACGATCAAAATATTCGTTCTTGCGCTTTTGATAGTGCGTCACCATTGTTTTCCATTGAAATACTGCAAGAATTAACTCTTGGATTCAAAACAAAAGCAATTGCACCCGTCTTTGATTTTTGGGACTCGAACGGATTTTGTGAGAGTTTTAGAGGAATACGAGGACAAATGGATTGTAAACGTTGTTTCTACGTGGAGAGGGGGTAGTTTTCCCAATTCCAACGAAATTTCAATTGGAATTGCCCAACGGTTGTCTAAAATAATAGGTTTGAAGTATTTTTTTTCAATTTCTGGCTGCCCTAGCTCACTACAATGGATGAAGGAGTGAATTCTACGCGTCAATCATCGTTCATGTGCTTCCAATAGTCCGTCACCATCGTTTTCTACAAAAAAACTACTTGAATTTACTCTTGGATTCAAAACACAAGCAATTGCACATGTCTCTGATTTCTGGAACTCGCACAGGTTTCGTGAGAGTTTTGGAGGAATATGAGGACAATGGAGAGTAAATGTTTTTCCAATGGGGAGAGAAGGTTGTTTACTCTATAGTCCCAATATATTTCAATTGGAATTATCAAATGGTTGCCCAAAATAGAAGGTTTGAAGCATTTTTCAGTTTCTGGCTGCCCTAGCTCACTCTAATGGATGAAGGAGTGCATTCTAGGACCCAAACAATCGATATCTTCATTATTGAGCTTTCGATAGTGCGTCACGATCGTTTCTACCAAAAAACAACAATAATTTACTCTTGGATTCAAAACAAAAGTAATTGCACCCGTCTCTGATTTCAATGCAGAGAGGAGGTTGTTTGCTTTATTTCCACGAAATTTCAATTGCAATTGCCAAACGGTTGCCAAAAATAGAAGGTTTAAAGGTTTGTTTTTCGATTTTTGCTGCCCTAAATCACTCTAAGGGATGAAGGATGGTATTTTAGGTCTCAAACGATCGAATATTCGTTCCAGCGCTTCGATTGTGTGTCACCATCGTTATCTACCGGAAAACAGCAAGAATTAACTCTTGGATTCAAAACACAAGTAATTGCACCCGTCTCTGATTTTTGGGACTATCACAGATTTCCTGGGAGTTTTGGAGGAATATGAGGACAAATGGAGAGTAAACGTTGTTTTTTCCAATTCCGACGAAATTTTAATTGGAATTGCCCAACAGTTATCCAAAATAACACATTTGAAGTATTTTTCAGTTTCTGGCAGCCCTAGCTCACTGTAATGGATGAAGGAGGGCATTCTAGGCCTCAAAAGATCAAAATCTTCGATCCCGATCTTTTCTGATAGTGCGTCACCATCGTTTTCTACAGAAAAACTACACGAATTTATTCTTGAATTCAAAACACAAAGCAATTCACACGCCTCTGATTTCAGGTACTCGCACGGATTTCGTGAGAGTTTTTGGAGGAATATGAGGTCAAATGGAGAGTAAACATTGTTTCTATGGAGAGAGGAGGTTGTTTCCTCTATTCCCATGAAATTTCAATTGGAATTGCCCAACGATTGCCCAAAATAGCAGGTTTGATGCATTCTCGGTTTTTGGCTACCCTAGCTCATCTAATGGATGAAGTAGGGCATTCTAGGCCTCAAACGATCAAAATCTTCATTTCTGAGCTTTCAATAGTGCGTCACCATCGTTTTGTATTGAAAAACTGCAACAATTTACTCTTGGATTCAAAACACAAGAAATTGCACTTGTCTCTGATTTTTGGGACTCACACAAATTTCGTGAGAGTTTTAGAGGAATGTGTGGACAAATGGAGTGTAAACGTTGTTTCAATGTGGAGTGGAGGTTGTTTCCTCTCTTCCCACGAAATTTCAATTGGCATTGCCCAACGGTTGTCCAAAATAGAGGGTTTGAAGCATTTTTCGGTTTCTGGCTACACTAGCTCATTCTAACGGATGAAGGAGGGCATTATTGGCCTCAACCGATCGAAATCCTCATTCCTGAGCTTCCGATAGTGCGTCACCAAAAACTACAGGAGTTTACTCTTGGATTTTAAGCATAAGAAATGGCACCCGTCTCTGATTTCTGGGACTTGCACGGAATTCGTGAGAGTTTTGGAGGAATGTGAGGACAAATGGAGAGTAAACGTTGTTTCTATATGGAGAGGAGGTAGGTTTTCTTGTTCACACACGAATTTCAATTGGAATAGCCTTTACATCTTGCATTATTAGCCTCTCTACTTTCCAAAGAATGAGCTTGAAGTCTTCTAGGAGCTTCATTCATCATCTTTGATCATCCAATCCACTTTTCATGCTTTGATTGATCCTTGAGTGACATCCATTGCTAATTGATCTTCATGATATTCTTAGGTAATGGATTAACTGCAAGTTGGGGGATTAGTCACAAGTATTTATGTTTGCTCATAGTCAACACCAAGTAGGGAGAAGTTCAATACTCAACACTAGTGTTATACTTGGGTGTGTTGAGTTGTACCTGAGAGAAATGTGTACATAAGTTTTAATTGAGCCTTGTTACCTATATGGAAGGTTATTTGTTTCGAAATGTTGTGTTTCTATGTCTCTCTGGGTTATGTTGCGATGCATTGAGTATTGTGGAGCATTACACGTACTATCCCAGCAAGTGCGTAGTGGCCTGCCTCTGTCTTATTTCTCTCTCTTTTCCTCTCATTCTCCATCACCTTTGCCTCTTGAGGCATACATGTGACGGATTCCTACTTCCCAGGTATCCTGGGAAGCGGGGTGTGACACGTTGGTGCCAAGATTTCGGTAGTTTGTTGACGGATTGCCCAATAGCTTGGGCTACCAGAAATAGTAAAATGCTTCAACCCCACTATTCGCAGCAAGCAAGTGGTTATCCCACACGAAATCTCATGGAAAGTCATGGAAACTACCTCCTCTTAGAAACTACAGACGCTCCTCATTTGGCCCTTTATTTTTCCACAACGCCAATAAAATTCGTTACACAAGCAATTGCAACGATTAATGATTTTTGGGACTCACATGGATTTTGCAGTGGTTGTGGGTAAATAAGAGATCAAATGCGAAGCGTCTCGTGTTTCTATGTGAAGAGGAGAGGTAGTTTCCTTGACTTCTCATTAGGTTTCGATTGTGATAATAACCCCACGGTTGCTGCGAATAGTAGTGTTGAAGCATTTAACTATTTCTGGCAGCCCAAGGTATATGCCAATCCGGGCATCAAACGACCGAAATCTTGACTCCTATGACATCGATAGTGCACCACCGTCGCTTTTCATGAGAAAACAATAATAATCCACTCACGGGTTCAAAATAATATGATTTTATGGCCGAATTTTGGCCTCTCTTATTTTTTAAGTTGAAAATTACGATCTACTGGTTCCAACGAACATTTTTCGGATTTTTCTAAGCTCGGTCATATTTTCTACATTTTCTGAAAGGTATGGATCTTTATATTAAAAGATATGATTTTTAAATCCTAATTTTTTTCTTCTCTTATTTTCAATTGAAAATGTTGATCTTCTCCAACGGGGTATTTTTGCAGATTTTTCTAACCTCAGGGCTATTTGCTGCGTTTTATGGAAGATATGGATCTTTTTATTAAATGACATAATTTTGGGCCTAATTTTGT
The DNA here is from genome assembly GCA_030789695.1 of Scilla litardierei. Lineage (NCBI taxonomy): Eukaryota > Viridiplantae > Streptophyta > Magnoliopsida > Asparagales > Asparagaceae > Scilla > Scilla litardierei. The sequence continues at coordinate 168,270,814 of CM061141.1, forward strand.
CTTCTCTTATTTTTTAGTTAGGGGTGGCTATTTCCGATTACAACCGACATTTTTGTAGATTTTTCTGAGATGGGTGATTTTTTCTTTATTTTCTGAAAGATATCGATCATTTTATTAACTTATATGAATTTTTAGCCTAATTTTATCTTCTCTTATTTTTTTTGTTGAATATGGCAGTCGCCCGGTTACAACGAATATTTTTGCAGAATTTTCTAAGCTCCTCCTTATTCTACATTTTTGTAAGTTATGGATCTTTATATTAAATGATATGATTTTTATTGTCTAAATTTATCTTCTCTTATTTTTTTCAGTTGACGATGGTGATCTCCCGGTTCCAACCAAAATTTTTGCGAATTTTTCTGAGCTCGAGTCTATTTTCTAACTTTTATGAAAGATATGGATCTTTTTAATAAATGATATGATTTTTGGACTAATTTTGTCTTTTCTTTTTTTTAAGTTGAAGATGCCGATCTCCTGATTCCAACGGAAATTTTTGCGAATTGCTCCGAGCTTTGGGCTATTTTCTACATTTTCTATAAGCTTTGGATCGTTTTTAAACGATATGATTTTTGCTCTTATTTTTAAGTTGAAGATTGTGATCTCCTAGTTTCAACGGACAATTTTGTTGATTTTTCTGAGCACGGGTCTATTTTTTAACATTTACTTGGTTTTACGTGAGGAACCCATGAAGTGATCACAGATGACAGTACTGAGGATGAGGAGTTCAATATGAAGTGTTGGGAATGGTCTAATAGTTTAAGCTTGATGTTTATACGAACGACCATGGCAAATAACTTTAAGCGCACAATTCCACAAATAAAAAAAGCACGTGAATATCTTAAGCTTGTGGAAGAACGCTTTTGTTTTGGTAGATAAGTCTCTTGCTGGTGCATTAATGTTTCAACTTACATTCATGAAATCAATAGGACTAAGAGCATGCAAGAACTTATCATTGAAATGACAAACATTGCAGCAAGACTTAAGTCATTAAGTATTCAAGTGGATGATTCCTTCCTCGTTCAGTTTATACTGAATTCATTACCTTCTGAGTATGTAGCTTTCCAAATCAATTATAACCCTATAAAGGACAAGTGTGATATTAATGAATTAACTGAAAAGCTCATTTAGGTGAAAAACAGGTTAAAGAACTTTGGAGGACACTCCGTTACCTAACCATTAATTGAACTGCAAAGTTGCTCAAGCCAAAACGTAAGAAATTCAAGAGGAAAGGATCTATTAAAGGTGAACATTCTAGAAAGAAGGACCATTAGGGGAATAAGTATCGTTTCTACAAAAAGAAAGGACATTGGCAGAAGGATTGTCTCAAATGTAAGGCATGGTGTTCAAAAGAAAATCGATCCCGTTCGATCCAAAGCATAATCCTCAGGAAGAACTATTTATTTATGGGGAATCACATGAAGGAC
>CM061141.1:168272737-168314002 GCA_030789695.1 Scilla litardierei
TTAAATGATATTATTTTGGGCCCAATTTTGTCTTCTCTTGTTTTTCAGTTGAAGATGGCAATCTACCTATTCAAACAGACATTTTTGTGGATTTTTCTGTGCTTGGAGCTATTTTCTACATTTTATTGAAGATATGGATCTTTTTATTAAATGATATGAGTTTTTTCACCGGATGTTGTCTTCTCTTATTTTTCTGTTAAAGATGGCGATCTCCCGGTTCCAACGAATATTTTTGTATATTTTTTTGAGCTTGGGACAATTTTCTACATTTCTGGAAGTTACGGATCTTTTTATTAAATAATATGATTTTCTGGCCTAGTTTTGTCTTCTCTTATTTTTCAGTTGAAAATGGCGATCTCCCGGTTCCAATGGACATTTGTGCAGATTTTTCTGAGCTCCGGGCTATTTTCTACATTTTCTGTAAGTGATGAATCTCTGTATTAATTGATATGATTTTTATAGTAATTTTTCTCTTCTCCTATTTTTCAATTGAAAATGGCGATCTCCTATGTCCAAGGACATTTATGCATATTTTTAGAGCTCGGGGCTATTTTTATATATTTTCGAGAAGTTATGGATCTTTTTATTAAATAATATGATTTTTTGGCCTGGTTTTGTCTTCTCTTATTTTTCAGTTGAAGATGTCGATCTCCCATTTCCAACTGACATTTTTGTAGATTTTTCTTAGCTCGAAACTATTTTCAAAAGTTCATTGAAGATATGGATCTTTTTATTAAATGATATTATTTTTATTGATTAAGTTTGTCATCTCATATTTTTTAATTGAATGTGTCGATCTCCGGTTCCAACGGATATTTTTGCGGATTTTTCTGACCTCGAGTCTATTTTCTAAATTTTTTGGAAGAGATAGATTGTTTATTAGATTTTTGGCCTACTTTTTTGTTCTCTTATTTTTTAGCTCAAGATGGTGTTATCCCGGTTCCAACAAACATTTTAGGGAACTTCTGAGCTCCGTGCAATTTTCTACATTTTCTATAAGATTTGAGTCTTTATATTAAATGATATGATTTTTATAACCTAATTTTGTCTTCTCTTCCCTTTTTAGTTGAATATGGCAATCTCCCGATTCCAGCGGACATTGTTGTGGATTTTTCGGAGATCGGTGCTATTTTTCTACATTTTCGGGAAGTTATGGATCTTTTCTATCAAATGATATGATATTTGGACAAATAGTGTCTTCTCATATTTTTAAGTTGAAGATGGTGATCTCCCGGTTCTAACAGACATTTTTGCAGATTATTCTGACATCGGGTCTATTTTCTAAATTTTCTTGAAGATATGGATCTTTTTATTAAAGTATATTATTTTTGGCATAAGTTTGTCTTCCCTTATAAAATCAATTAAAGATGGCGATCTCCCGGTTCCAACAGATATTTTTGCAGATTTTATGAGCTCGATGCTATTTTTTACATTTTATGGGAGATATGGATCTTTTTATTATATGATTTTTATAGCCTACGTTTCTCTTCTCTTATTTTTTTCGTTGAAGATGGCGAGCAACCCGTTTCAATGCTCAAGTTTGCGGATTTTTCTTAGCTTGGGGCTATTTTTCTACATTTTCTGGAAAATATGTATCTTTTTATCAAATGTGATGATTTTGGCCTAATTTTGTCTTCTCTTTTTCTGTTGAAGATGGCGATCTCTTAATTCCAACAGACATTTGTGTAGATATTTTTAAGCTACGGGCTATTTTCTACATTTTTTGTAAGATACGGATCTTTATATTAAACGATATGATTTTGATATCCTAATTTTTTCTTCTCTTATTTTTTTAGCTGAAAATGGCGATCTCCTGGTTCCAACAGACATTTTTGCAGATTTTTCTGAGCTCGAGTCTATTTTTTACATTTTTTGGAAGATATGTATCTTTTTATTAGTTGATATGATTTAATGGCCTAATTTTGTCGTCTCTTATTTTTGAGTTGAATATGAGAATCTCCTGGTTCCAACAGACATTTTGTGAATTTTTTGAGCTCGGTGCTATTTTCTACATTTTATTGAATATATGTATCTTTTATTAAATGATATGATTCTTGTAGCCTAATTGTGTCTTCTCTTATTTTTCAGTTGAAGATGGCGATATCACGGTTCCAACTGACATTTTGCGGATATTTCTAAGGTCAGAACTATTTTCTACATTTTTAGTAAGATATGAATTTTTTATTAAATGATATGGTTTTCTAGCTTAATGTTGTTTGATCTTAATTTTCAATTGGAGATGGTGATCTCACAGTTCCAATGGACATTTTTGCAGATTTTTCCAACCTCAGGGCTATTTTCTACATTTTATTGAGGATATGGATCGATATAATTTTTATAGCCTAAATTTGTCTTCTCTTATTTTTCAGTTGAAGATGACGGTCTCCCGTTTCCAACGGACATTTTTTGCGGATTTTTCTGACCTCGGTGATATTTTCTGTATTTTCTGGAAGATATCGATTGTTTTATTAAATGATATGAGTTTTGGCCTAATTTTTTCTTCTCTTACTTTTTTTGTTCCTGATGGCGATTTTCCTGTTCCCACGGACATTTTTGTGGATTTTCCTGAGCTCGGGTCTATTTTCTGCATTTTCTAAAAGATATGGATCTTTTTATTAAATGTTATCTTTTTTGGCCAACGTTTGTCTTCTCTTATTTTTCTGTTGAAGATGGCAATCTACCTGTTCTAATGGACATTTATGCGGATTTTTCTATACACAATGCAATTTTCTACATTTTTGAAGATTTGGATCTTTTTATTAAATTATATTATTTTTCGCCTAATTTTGTCTTCTGTTATTTTTTAGTTTAATATGGTGATCTATCGGTTCCAACGGATATTTTTGCATATTTTTCTTAGCTCTGGACAATTTTTCTTCATTTTTTGGATGTTATGGATCTTTTTATTAAATAATATCAGTTTTGGCCTAATTTTATCTTCTCTTATTTTTAGTTGAAAATGGCGATCTCCTGATTCCAACGGACATTTGTGTGGATCTTTCTGAGCTACGGGCTATTTTCTACAATTTATGTAAGATATGAATCTTTATATTATTTGATATGATTTTTATTGCCTAATTTTTGTATTTTCTTATTATTTAGTTGAAAATGGCATCTTCACGGTCCAACTGACATTTTAGCCAATTTTTCGGAGCTCGTGTCTATTTTTATACATTTTCGAGAAGTAATGGATCATTTTATTAAATTAGATGATTTTTTGGCATAATTTTATGCCTCTTTTTTTTGTTGAAGATGACGATCTCTCGGTTCCAACGAACATTTTTAGGGATTTTTTGAGCTCCGGACAATAATCTAAATTTTCGGTAAGATATGAATATTTATATTAAATGATATAATATTTTAGCCTAGTTTTGTCTTCTCTTATTTTTTTCAGTTGAAGATGTCGATCTCCTGGTTCCAACTGACATTTTTGAAGATTTTTCTCACCTCGGAACTATTTTCAAAAGTTCATTGAAGTTATGGATCTTTTTAATAACTGTTATGATTTTTATAGACTAAATATGTCTTCTCTTAATTTTAAGTTGAAGATGGCAATCTCCCAGTTATAACGGACATTTTTGCGGATTTTTTAACCTTGAGGCTATTTTCTAAATTTTCTGGTTATATTAATGATAAGATTTTTGGCCTAATTTTGTCTTCTCTTATTTTTCAGTTGAAGATGGCGATCTCCCGGTTCCAACAAACATTTTAGGGATTTTTTTGAGCTCCGAGCTTTTTTCTACATTTTACGTAAGATATGAATCTTTATATTAAATGAAATATTTTTATAATCCTAATTTTATCTTCTCTTATTTTTTTATTTGAAGATGACGATCTCTCGATTCCAACAGACATTTTTTGGATTTTTCTGAGATCGTTGATATTTTTCCTACGTTTTCGGGAAGTTATGGATCTTTTTATTAAATGATATGATTTTTGGACTAATTTTGTCTTCTCTTATTTTTTAAGTTGAAAATGGCGATCTCCCGGTTCTAACAGACATTTTTGCATACTATTCTAACCTCAGGGCTATTATCTAAAATTTTGGAAGATATGGATCTTTTTATTAGATTATAATTTTTTCACGTAAGTTTGTCTTCTCTTATTTTTCAATTGAAGATGTCGATCTCCCGGTTTCGACAGACATTTTTGCAGATTTTTATGAGCTTGGTGCTATTTTCTACGTTTTATGGAATATATGTACATTTTTATTAAATGATATGATTTTTATACCCTGCGATTCTCTTCTCTTATTTTTTTCCGTTGAAGATAGCGATCTATCGGTTTCAGTGCACATTTTTGTAGAATTTTCTTAACTTGGGGCTATTTTTCTGCATTTTCTAAAAAATATGCATCATCTTAATAAATGATATGATATGTTAGCCTAATTTTGTTTTTCTTTTTTCAGTTGAATATGTCAATCTCTAGGTTCCAACGGACATTTGTGCAGATTTTTTTAAAGCTCCGGACTTATTTCTACTTTTTCTGCAAGATATGAATCTTTATATTAAGTGATATGATTTGTATAGCCTAATTTGTCTTCTCTTATTTTTCAATTGAAAATGGTGATCTTCTGATTCCAACAGACATTTTTACGGATTTTTGTAAGCTTGGGGCTATTTTTCTACATTTTCAAAAAGTAATGTATCCTTTTATTAATGATGTGATTTTTTGACCCAATTTTTCTTCTCTTATTTTTCAGTCGAAGATGTCGATCTACCAGTTTCAACGGACATTTTTACAGATCTATCTGACCTCAGGCATATTTTCTAAATTTCCTGGAAGATGTTGGTGTTCTTATTAAATGATATGATTTTTGGCCTAATTTTGTCTTCTCTTATTTTTAAGTTGAAGAAGGCGATCTCCCGGTTCCAACAGACATTTTTGCTGATTTTACTGAGCCCGGGGCTATTTTCTACATTTTATGGAAGATATGTATCTTTTTATTAAATGATATAATTTTAATAGGCTCCGTTTGTCTTCTCTTATTTTTTTCAGTTGAAGATGTCGATCTACCTGTTCCAACGACATTTTTGCAGATTTTAATTAGTGGCAATTTTTCTACATTTTGTGGAAGATATGGATCTTTTATTAAATGATATGATTATTTGGCCAAATTTTGTCTTCCATTTATTTAGTTAAAGATGGCGATCTCCCGATTCTAACGGACATTTGAACGGAATTTTCTGAGCTACGGGCTATTTACTACATTATCTGTAAGATATGGACCTTGTTATTAAATGATATGATTATTATTGCCTAATTTGGTCTTCGCTTATTTTTCCGTTGAAGATGGCCATCTCCCGGGTCAAATGGAAATTTTTGAAGATTTTTCTAAGCTCGAAGCTATTTTCTGCATTTTATGGAAGATATGAATCATTTTATTAAATGTTATTATTTTTGGCCTAATTTTGTCATTGCTTATTTTTAGCTGAAGATGGCAATCTCCTCCCAATTCCAACAGACATTTTTGCAGATTTTTTACCTCGAGTCTATTTTCTAAATTGTATGGAAGATATGAATTTTTTATCAAATCATTTGATTTTTGGCCTTATTTTGTCTTCTCTTATATTTCAGATGAAGCAGTCGATCTCCCGGTTCCAATGTACTTTTTTGCGGTTTTTTTCGAGCTACAGGCTATTTTCTACATTTTTTGTAAGATATGAATCTTTATATTAAATGATATGATTTTATAGCCTAATTTTGTCTTATCTTATTTTTCAGTTGAAAATGGTGATCTCCCTGTTCAAGCAAATATTTTTTGCGGATTTTTCTTAGCTCTGTATTTTGTGGAAGATGTGGATCTTTCTGTTAAATGATATGATTTTTGGCATAATTTTGTATTCTCTAATTTTTCAGTTGAAGATAGTGATTTATCTGTTCCAAAGGACAGCTTTACGAATATTTCTGAGCTGGGGACTATTTTCAGACTTTTCTATAAGATATGGATCTTTTTATTAAATTATATGATTTTTCTAGCCTAATTTTGTCTGCCCTTATTTTCCAGTTGAAGATGGCGATCTTCTGGTTCCAACAGACATTTTGCGGATTTTTCTGACCTCGGGGCTATTTTCTACATTTTATTGAAGATATGGATCCTTTATTAAATGAAATGATTTTTAGAGCTTAAGTTAGTCTTCTCTTATTTTTTTTAGTTGAAGATAGCGGTCTCCCGGTTCCAATGGACATCTTTATGGATTTTTCTGACCTTGGGGCTATTTTCTGTATTTTCTCGTAGAGATCGATCGTTTTATTAAATGATATGATTTTTTGGCCTAATTTTGTCTTCTCTTATTTTTTTGATGATGATGGCGATCTCCCAGTTCTAACATACATTTTTGCAGATTTTTCTAAGCTCTCGGTTATGTTTTTGTATTATCTGGAAGATATCGATCGTTTTTTAAATGATTTGATTTTTTGGCCTAATTTTGTCTTCTCTTTTTATTCGCTAAATTTGACATGCTCTCGATTCCAACGAACATTTTTGCGGATTTTTCTGAGCTCGTGGCTATTTTCTACATTTTCTGAAAGATAAGAATCTTTACGTTAATTGATATGATTTTTATAGCCTAATTTTGTCTTCTCTTATATTTCAGTTGATCATAGCGATCTCCGGTTCCAATTGACATTTTTGCGGTTTTTCTGAGATCGGTGCTATTTTCAAGATTTTTATGGAAGATATGGATCTTTATATTAAATGATATGATTTTTATAGATTAAATTTGTCTTCTATTATTTTTAAGTTGAAGATGTCAATCTCCTGCAACTGACATTTTTTGCGGATTTTTCTATGCTCAGGGCTGTTTTTCTACATTTTCTTGAAGATATGCATCTTTTTATTAAAGGATATGAATTTTGGCCTAATTTTTTCTTCTCTTATTTTATTTCGTTTATGATAGCGTAACAACGGACATTTTTGCGGATTTTTCTGAGCTCCGGGCTATATTCTTCATTTTTTGTAAGAAATGAATCTTTATATTAAATGATATGATTTTTATATCCTAATTTTGTCTTCTCTTATTTTTGTGTTGAAGATGGCGATCTTCAGGTTCCAACGAATATTTGTGTTGATTTTTCTGAGATCGACGGTATTTTCTACATTTTCTATAAGATTTGAACCTTTTTATTAAATGATATGCTTTTTATAGCCTAATTTTGTCTTCTCTTATTTTTTTCAGTTACAGATGGCGTATCCCGGTTCAAACGGACATTTCTGTGGATTCTTCTGAGCTCAGTGCTATTTTCTACATTTTCTGGAAGATATGTATGTTTTTATTAACTGATATGTTTTTTTGGCCTAATTTTGTCGTCTCTTATTTTTTCATTGACGATGGAGTTCTCCATGTTCCAACGAACATTTTGCGAATTTTTCTGAGCTCTGTGCTCATTTCTACATTTTTCTGTTAGAAATGTATCTTTATATTAAATAATATGATTTTTATGGGCTAATTTTGCCATCTCTTATTTTTCAATTGAAGATGGCGATTCCCCGGTCCCAACGGACATTTTTGCAGATTTTTTGAGCTCGATGCTATTTTCTACATTTTATGGAAGATATGTATCCTTGTCGATAAGGTCGTTGTCAGCTTCGTGCTGGCACAAACGGTTTGTAAATCTGATCTCCAAAGTCCGCTTCGCAAATCTGGAATCTAGTCTGTGCATAAATCAATTCTTTGTTCTGCAGAATCGGCAGCAGTCTGTGCATAAAGTATTCAGATACATCGTCTTCTAGAAATTGCAGTAAAGCGTCCTGAGCTCAGAAAAATCCGAATAAATACTCGTTGGAATCGTGAGCTCGTCCTCTTCGACTAAATAATAATAAAGGACAGGTTTTTTGAGGATATTTGTCCGCGACTTGCAGATTTTGAAGGTTGACGCTTGGAACTTGGACTTGATAAACTTTGGTGCTTTTGAAATTGATAGCTTGGGCAATATCTTGATCAAACCTTGTATAATGGAGAAGTAGTTGCTTGTGCTTTGGCTTGATTCAATGTAAGCTTTGGTTTGATGAAGCTTTGAGATGAAGAGGCTTTGAGATGATGTAAACTATGAAGCTATTTAGAATAAAACTCACGCTAAAGTAAAATGCACTGAATTAATACAGAGATTGAGATCAGAACAATATCACCATAGCATAGAGCGTTGATTTGTGATCGTCCAGGCACAAATGGTTCGTCAATCCGAGCTATGTGGAGAAAGTTATACACTTTTCAGCATCGTCTGTCAAGCTCCTTCTTCTTCCTGCGAATTTGATGATCTCTGTGAAGTTTTGAGGATAAATATTCGCCCAAGATGAATGAAATAAGTCTAGGACCGGCCTTGTTTGCTTGTTCTCTCTCCTAAGGGTTTTCCTTGTAGAAATAGGGATTGTATTTATAGTGCTTGGACCCAAGTAATTGGATTGAATCAAAACTCCTTGAAATTGATTTGATATCTCCAAATTGATTTGCTCTCATCTCATCTCTTTGGTCCAATGAACTTGGTCAATATCCTATTCAAAATAGAACTCCTTTTGTATCCAAATGAGATCTAATTTGAATCCAAATTCAATCAAATTTGACCAAGTCAAATCCCCTTAATCCAAATTGATTTGGACTTGATTTTGATCTCCTTTTGAATTTAATTTCTTATCACTCCACATCATGTTGAACGAGTCAAATTCTTGCAATTTACGAGATTGCCATCTCTCAAGCTTTTGCTTGAATTTACATCATTGCCATTACTCCAAGTTTGCCAGATTGCCATAATCACATCATTGCCATTGATTGCTCCATGTTTATTTCCACATGAAAACACTTAACAAACACTTCAAAAATATTCATGAAGGTTTGTTATCATCAAATAAGAAATCAACGATCGTTGTATCCAACAATAACACCACGGTTGTTGCGAATATCGGGGTTGTAGCATTTTACTATTTCTGCCAACCCAAGCTATCGGCCAATCCGAGCATCAAACGACTGAAATCTTGCCTCATATGACATCGATAGTGCAGCACCATTGCTTTCCATGGAAAAACTATAATAATTCACTCACAGGTTCAATACTCAAGCAATTGCCATGGTTAACGATTTCTGGGACTCGCACAGATTTCGCAGGCATTGTGGGTAAATAAGAGGCCAAATAAGGAGCGTCCGTCGTTTATACGTGAAGAGGAGGTTATTTCTAAGACTTTCCATGAGATTTAGATTGGTATAAGCACACGGTTGCTGCGAATAGCAGTGATGAAGCATTTTACTATTTCTGACAGCCCAAGCTATCGGCCAATTCGGGCATCAAACGATCGAAACTTGGCTCCTACGACATCGATCGTGCATCACCACCAATTTCCATAAGAAAACTATAAGAATTCACTCACAGGATCAATACACAAGCCATTGCCACAGTTAACGATTTTTGGGACTCACACGGATTTTGTAGACGTTGTGGGAAAAAACAGGCAAAATGTGGAGCGTTTGTGATTTCTATGCGAAGAGGTCGTAGTTTCCATGATTTCACATTAGATTTCAATTGTGATAACCCCATGGTTGCTGCAAATTGTGAGGTTAAATAATTTTTACTATTTCTGGCAACCTCAGATATCGAAATATCTTGGGATATTATGGAAGCTACATCCTCTTCACATAGAACCCACAGATGCTTCTTATTTGGCCTCTTATTTCACCCACAATGCTGGCAAAATCCTTGCAAGTCCCAGAAATCGTTAACTATGGCAATTTCTTGTGTATTGAATCAGTGAGTGGATTTTTATTGTTTTCCCATGGAAAGCGATAGTTATGCACTATCGACGTTGTAGGAGCCAAGATTTCTGACGTTTGATACCCGGATTGGCCGATAACTTGGGCTGCCAGAAATAATCAATTGCTTCAACCCTGCTATTCACAGCAACCGTGGGGTTTTCCCAATTGAAATCTCCATGGAAGTCATGGAAACTACCTCCTCTTCAGATAGAAACTCAGGACGCTCCTCATTTGACCTCTTACTTACCTACAAAACATGCTAATTCCGTGCGAGTTCCAAAAATCATTGACCGTGGCAATTGCTTGTGTATTGAATTCGTGAGTAGATTCTTATTGTTTTCTCATGGAAAGCGATGGAGATGCACTATCGATGTCGTATGAGCCAAGATTTCTGTCGTTTGATGACATGATTGTTGATAGCTGGGGCTGCCAGAAATAGTAAAATGCTTCAACCCTGCTATTCATCGCAACCATGCAGTTATCCCACTCGAAATCTTATGGGAAGTCATGGTAATTACCTACTCTTAATATAGAAACCACAGACACTCCTCATTTAACCACTTATTTCCCACAACATCGACGAAATTTGTTACACAATCAATTACCATGGTTAACGATTTTTGAGTCTCCCACGGATTTCACAGGTGTTGTGGGTAAAGAAGAGGTCAAATGAGGAGTGTTCTAAGTTTCTATGTGAAGATGATGAAGTTTTCATGACTTCTCATGAGATTTCAATTAGGATAAACCCACGGTTGTTGCAAATAGCGGGGTTGACACATTTTATTATTTTTGATACCCCAATCTATTGGCCAACCTGGGCATCAAACGATCAAAATCTTGCCTCCTACGACATCGATAGTGCATGACCATCGATTTCCATGGGAAAACTATACTCACGAGATCAATACACACGCAATTGCAATGGTTAACAATTTCTGGGACTCGCACGATTTTCGCAAACGTTGTGGGGGGAATAGGAGGCCAAATGAGACATGTCAGTGGTTTCTATGTGAAAAGTATGTAGTTCCATGATTTCTTGTGATATTTCTACTAGGATAACTCCATTGTTGATGCGAATATCGAGGTAGAAGTATTTTACTATTTCTGGCAGCTTCAACTATCTCCCACTCCAGGCATCAAATGACCAAAATCTTGGCTCCTACGACATCGATAGTGCATTATCATCGCTTTCCATGTGAAAACAATAAGAATCCCCTCAAGGGTTCTATACATAAGCAATTGCCACGGTTAAAGATTTCTGGGACTTGCACGGATTTTGCAGGCGTTGTGGATAAATAAGAGGTTCAATAAGGAGCGTCCAAAGTTTTTGTGTGAAGAGTAGTAATTTCCATTACTTCCCATGAGAGTTCGATGGGGACAACCCCACGGTTATTGTGAATAGCAGGTTGAAGCATTTTTACTGTTTCTAGCAGCCCAAGATATCGACCAATGCGAGCATCAAACGACCAAAATCTTGACTCATACGAGATCGTTAGTGAGTCACATTTACTTTCCTTGTGAAAACAATAAGAATCCACTCACGGATTCAATACACAAGCAATTGCCACTGTTCTGGAACTCGCGCTCATAGTTTCTATATGAAGAGGAGGTAATTTCCATGACTTCTATGAGATTTCGGTTGGGATAACCCCACGGTTGCTGTGAATATCTCGGTTGAAGCATTTTACTATTTCTGGTAGCCTGGCAATCGGCCATTCCGGGCATCAAACGACCGAAATCTTGGCTCCTACGACATCGATCGTGCATCATCATCGATTTCCATGGGAAAACTATAAGAATTCACTCACGATTCAATACAAAAGCCATTGGCATGGTCAACAATTTCTGGGACTCACACGGGTTTCGTAGACATGGGGGAAAAGAGGACAACTAAGGAGCGTATGGGGTTTCTATATGAATAAGAGGTAGTTTCCTTGATTTCCCATTAGATTTTGATTGGGATAACCCCACGGTTGCCACGAATAGCATGGTTGAAGCATTTTACTATTTCTGGCAGCCCCAGCTATCGAAATATCTTGGGAAATCATGGAAACTACCTCCTCTTGACATAGAAACCGCGGACGCTCCTCATTTGGCCTCTTATTTTTCCACAACACCGGTGAAATTCGTGCGAGTCCCAGAAATCGTTGACCGTGGAAATTGCTTGTGTATTGAACCCGTAAGTGGACTCATATTGTTTTACCATTTAATGCGATGGTGATGCACTATCGATGTCATCGGAGCCAAGATTTCGGTCATTTGATGCCCGGATTGGCCGATAGCTTGGGCTACCAGAAATAGTAAAATACTTCAACCCTGCTATTCGTCGCAACCGTGGGGTTATCCCTTTAATAATACCATGTTTGCTAATACTATGCTTTTCTTTTTTAATAAGCCACTATATGAAAAATGCAAGATGGAGTCTTCTTTAGGCTTGGAGCTAGAGGGATGTAGGAGGCATCGAGACTAAGCATGAGAGTTGGGAAAGCTTCCATATTGAGGTAGGAAACCCACTCCTAATGGTATATTATGTTAGTCTTAGCTTAATTGAACTATTATTTTGTCATGAATTGGCTGAAATTTAGTTCAGTTTTCCTTGCTTGCTGTTTTTATTAAGACATGGGAAAATTCTGAAAAGTTTCTGCTGAAAGGAATGGATAGTTATCTACAACTTTCATGTTTGAATTTTTTTCAAATTTCGAAATGCAATTAGGCCTAAAATGAAACTATTTCAAGAGTATTAGATTCTGCCAGATACTAAACTGACTATATCTCCTAATGTAGATATCCAAATGATGTAAACTTTGACACATCTACACTTCAAGATCTACAATTTTTATGGTCAATGAAAAATCAGAATCTGGCTCGAATATGTTGAGATTTATTGTAGAAGTTGTGTCATATTTTCTGAATCTGAACAGATCTGCTATGTTTTACGGTACAGGTCACAATAATTAGCATAAACATCCTGAATTTTTGATATTTGATAACTAAAACCTTGACTAGTAGATTACAACTTTAATTTATTAAGATTTGTTAAATTCACAATGAAATTGGGTGATATCTGCCAACTTATATGACTGTCTGTATTTTTCCAGCAAGCTGAATCGTTCAAGCAGTGCTTTGAATTGTGTATTATAGATATTCTTCCTTTCATTGCTCATGATGCTTGTTGATACATGCAAAAGAGTTTGATAGTGTGGTTTGCTCATGGATTAGTTCATGTTCTAGGGGCCATGTTAATAACACCCACCACGTGTTCGTGAAAATGCCAAAATGAAGGCAAAATCCAGAAACTAGAGAAATGTGCTTTCATATATTTATGTCATGAAACCAAGTTGTGAATTGGTAATGTTTGGGACATGTAAGGCATGGTTTCATATATCAGTAGTAATGAATTGAAATGGATATGATGAATAGCATGATTCTTGCATTTTTCATATGGTGGCTTATTCAAAAAGAAATGCATAGTCTTAGCAAACATGGTATTATTACAGGGATAACCCCACGTTTGTTGCGAATAGCAGAGTTGAAGCATTTTACTATTTCTGGTAGCCCAAGGTATAGGACAATCTGGGCATCAAACAACCGAAATCTTGGCTCCTATGACATCGATAGTGCATCACTATCGCTTTTCATGAGAAAACAATAAGAATCCACTCATGGGTTCAATACACAAGCAATTGCCACGGTTAACGATTTCTGGGACTCTAACGGATTTTACAGATGTGGGGGAAATAAAGTCCAGGAAATAAGAGTCCAAATGAGCAGCGTCTGTGGTTTCCATTCGAAGAGTAGATAGTTTCCATGATTTCCCACGATATTTCAATTAGGATAATGATGCTATTTAGAATACAACTCATGCTAAAATAAATACCAATAATTTAATACAGAGATTAAAATCAGAATAATATCACCGTAGTATAGAGCTCTGAGTTGTGATCGTCTTGACACAGGCGGTTCGTCGATCCATGCTCTGTGGAGAGAGTTATGCACTTTTCAGCGTCGCCTGTCGAGCTCCTTCTTCTTCATGCGAATTTGATTATCTCTTTAAAGTTTGGAGGAGAGAAATTCGGCCAAGCTGGACGGAAATAAGTCTAAGGCCGGCCTTGTTTGTTTGTGCTCTTTCTTTGGTGGGTTTTCTTGTAGAAATAGGAGTCATATATACAAGGCATGTGTCCAAGAGTTATAGTCTAATAGGAACTCACCCTTTGTTCGTATCTTATAGATAGAATCATATTCAATTAAAACTCATTGAGATTGATTTGATATGATTTGTTTTCATCACATCACCTTGGTCCAATGAACTTGGTCAATCTCAAGTGGGAAGTAGAATTCTTTTATATCCAAATTAAATCTAATATGAATCCAAGTTGAACCAAAATTTGACCAAGTCAAATTCTCTAAAGCCAAATTGATTTGAACTTGATTTGATTGTGTATTTGAATTTTGAACCTTTCCCTCCATGTCATGTTGATCAAGTCCAATTCTCTTAATCACGAGATTGCCATCTTCACATCTCTTGCATATAATTTCAACATTGCCATTGTGCACAATTTGCAAGATTTTCACTAGTTTGCCACTATTTGCTCTATGTTTATTTCCACATGATAACAATTAACAAACACATCAAAAATGGTCACGAAGGTTTGTTATCATCAAACAAGAAATAATATATCGTTATACCACCTACGTTGTATCTAACAATCTCTCCGTTTTGATGATGGCAAACCACAATAAGATTTGATCAATAAGCTCTTTGTGATGTTATCGTGATATGAGTTTGTGAAGTGTGGTGATGTATGTCAACACGACATAAATCATATGCAGGTTGCTTTCCCTATTGACATGCTCATTAACATGCATGCTTGCCATGATCAAATCTAACACCATTTTCTTCCCCTTTTGTTATCATTAAAAGAGCACTTATGAACTCCATATATTATGAATGTAAAAATAAAATATTATTAGTCAATCAATATGATCACATTTAGACAATTAAAACAACCACTTGATATTCAGTTAATCTCATAACAATGATTAATACACCTTTGTGCTCGTATGATGATTAAAAGTTACAACATATAGGGAGAAGTTTCATGAAAATCAACCAAAACAAACCAACTTTCAATATAACATACACTATTTTAAGATTGATTTTTCCCACCTCATGAAGCATGAGTTCAAGTTACCAATACTTATACATATCCTATAAGGACTCTTAGATGAGGGGTGGAATTGCTTGATAGATATAACACCAACGTAAAAAATTAATATTAAAGCATAAGTTGGATACCATTGCGTTGTCTCATTACCATGGACCGTATCCATTTTTCATACGGAGCTCTTTTCTTCTCTTTTTCATTCTTTGCAATATTATTTTTCTTTATTGTTTTTCTTTTCTTTTCATGAGCTCTAATTTTTATTAATGGCAAGATACTTCATATCCTATAGAATAACATGTTTTCAATATTTTTAATTCATCCACAGACAGACACTTTTCCAAATTTTATGAAAACAATTCCATACGTGCAATAACAATTAATCTCGTGAAAGTGTTAGGTGAAGGTGTAGAAATCAAGTCATTCAATTTATTGAACATGTCATGATCATTTAGAAAGTCTAATATGCAATTATAGTCATGACTATAATACAAGATTTCTAGATGGATATGAATATCATTCAAAATTGCAATTTTGATAAACAAAAGAGATAAACAATAAGCTTAGTCTATATAAATGTTGCACTTAGTCAAATATTTTTTGTTTTATTTTTTTATGGGTTTTCAAAAAATTTCTATCACACAAAAAGATTCAAAAACACACCAAAATAAACACAAAAACACACAAATCACTCCAAAAGATGAAAACACGCCAAAAATCCTATGAAGGTATCCAATGAGCTCAAATAAGATACCATACCTTCGCGTTGTCGTTCGACCAAGGGACTTCAATGAAATATGACATCGAATTCATAGTTCCTTACCCCTTCATCTTGTGTGAACTTGGAATCCAACAAGGTCCACTCATGTTAGTCATCAAACTTTTAGAAACCCATATTTGTTTAAACTTTATGTTTCGTTCCTATATATGCAATGATGAGAAGTATTACCAACATATCCAAATGTAAACCACATTGCATGAATATTTCTAACTTTCGTTGGCTCATTGTGAACTTTCTTTTTTAGGCTTTTCAACATATTTCAAACCATATCCAAGTCCTCGCCTATTATTGCTATATAATTGATTTCCAAGAATAATATCCAAGGATTGTTTTCTAACACTGAATTTCTTTATAATCAATTCTAGGTTTGTGACTTTGGATTTCAAGTAAATATTTTCCTTCACAAGCAAAGTGCATTTACTAATAAAAGCCTTTTTATTCTCCACTTCATTCTTTCTCAGATTTTCTACTTTCTTCTCTGTCTCCAAAGATTATTTTCAATTTTCATCCTGGTCAATTTTTATTTTAGCTCCTTTCTTTCATTTTCCAACATAATTATCTTTTCATTAAGCCCTTTCTTTTCAGATTCTTTCTTAATCAATTTTTCATTGAGTTCTTTATTCTTATTTTCCACCATGGTCATTTTTTCTTGGCAAGCTTTATTTTCTGTCTCTAGCTTAGGGCATGGGTTACACTTTAAGGTTACATGCACAACGGGGGGTTTCTTTTCTAATCTTTGCAAACGTGTCCTTAAGTGTTTTCATTTCAGTTTTCAGTTTTTCATCGTCAAGAGACATGTGATAGTTTTCTTGTTGCAGTTCATAGTTTGATTCTGTAAGTGATTTAACATTGGTTTCTGACCAATTAATTTTAGCATGCATATTTTCACAAATAGTTACAAACTCACGTTTAGAACAAAATTGTACCTCATCAAAATCTCTCATTAAACATATAGAAGTATGGGCAGTCTCATCTTGTGGTTCGTCCTCGCTATCTTCATCCCATGTTGTCACAAGTGATTTTCCTTTCTTCTCCACATAGTTGCTTTTCATCACAGGGCAATCTTTCATGAAATAGCCTTGTTTCTTGCAATAAAAACATTGCAATAAATTAGCTGTATTGTGCTCAGACGAATTATTTGCAGGATTAAATTTATTGAAACGATTGAACCTTTTTTTCATTTCAGCTCTTCCTTGTGGAGTCATGATGTATCTTCTAAATCCTCTCACCATTAACGCTTGCTCCTTAGCTCTTCATCACTTTCTTCAATGGCTTTAAATGCTAAAGCCTTCGAGCTCTTAGCCTCGGATTTTTCCTCCTTTTCTCTAGATTTTGTCGTCTTTAATTCAAGCTCATGCGACATCAAATTTCCAACTGAAAAAGCATGCGAATATCTTAAGCTTGTGGAAGAACGCTTTCGTTCTGTGGAAAACTTTCTTGCTGGTGCATTAATGTCTCAACTTATGTCCATGAAGTTCAATGGGACTAAGAACATGCAAGAACATATCCTTAAAATGACAAACATTGCCGCAAGACTTAAGTCATTAGGTATGCAAGTGGATGATTCCTTCCTCGTTCAGTTTATATTAAATTCATTACCTTCTGAGTATGATGCTTTCCAAATCAATTATAACATTATAAAGGACAAGTGGGATATTAATGAATTAACTGAAAAGCACATTCAGGAGGAAAATAGATTAAAGAACTTGGGAGGACACTCTGTTAACTTAGCCACTCATGAAACTGTAAAGTTGCTCAAGCCAAAAGGTAGGAAATTCAAGAGGAAATGGCCTATTAAAGGTGAACATTCTAGAAAGACGGAACATTATGTGAATAGGTGGCGTTTCTACAGAAAGGAAGGACATTGGTAGAAGGATTGTCTCAAATGTAAGACATGGTTTGAAAAGAAAGGGATTCCATTCGATCCAAACCACAAACCACATTAAGAACTATCTGTTTACGTGGAATCGCACGAAGGCTCCTATTAAAGGCATAGGAACTTATCGTCTAGTCCTTGATACTGGCTTAAGTATGACTTTTTATGTTCCTGCAATTACAAGGAATCTTGTTTCCCTTCCGATGTTGGATTTATGTGGTTATAAATGTAAATTTGAACATGGATGTTTTAATTTGTACAATCACGTTAAGCTTGTTAATTCAATACTTACTGATGGATTGTATAAATTGAATCTTAATAATGAATTATCTGAACCGTGGTGGATCTTTATAGTTTTATTAAATGATATGATTTTTATATCTTACATTTGTCTTCTCTTCTTTTTTCAATTGGAGATGGCGACCTACCGGTTCCAACGGACATTTTTGCGTATTTTCTTAACTTGGGGCTATTTTTTAACGATATGATTTTTATAGCCTAAGTTTGTCATCTCTTATTTTTCAGTTGGAAATGGACGTCTCCCAGTTCCAATGGACATTTTGACGGATTTTTCTCACATCGGTGCTATTTTCTGTATTTTCAGCAAAATATCGATCATTTTATTAAGTGAAATGATTTTTTGGCCTAATTTTGTCTTCTCTTATATTTTTTCCGCTGATGATGGCAATCTCCCGGTTCCAACAGACTTTTTTGCAGATTTTTCCGAGCTCTCGACTATTTTCTGTATTATCGGGAAGATATCGATTGTTTTATTAAATGATATGATTTTTTGGCCTAATTTTATCTTCTCTTAATGTTTTCGTTGATGATGGCGATCTCCCGGTTCCAACAGACATTTTCGTAGATTTTTCTGCGCTCTGAGGTATTTTTTGTATTATCTAAGATATCGATCAATTTATTAAATGATATGTTTTTGGCCTAATTTTGTCGTCTCTTTTTATTTGTTAAATTTTGCAATCTTCCGGTTCCAACGGACATTTTGAGGATATTTATGAGCTCGGTGCTATTTTCTACATTTTCTGAAAGAAAAGAATCTTTATGTTAAATGACATGATTTTTATATCCTAATTTTGTCTTCTCCTATATTTTAGCTAAACATAGCTATCTCCCAGCTCCAATGGACATTTTTGCAGATTTTTCTAAGATCGGTGCTATTTTCTACATTTTATGGACGATATGGATCTTTATATTAAATGATATAATTTTTATAGCTTAAGTTTGTCTTCTATTATTTTTAAATAGAAGATGGCGATCTCCTGGTTCCAAAGGACATTTTTGAAGATTTTTATAAGCTCGGGACGGTTTTTCTACATTTTCTGGAAGATATATATCTTTTTATTAAATGATATGAATTTTGGCCTAATTTTGTCTTCTCTTATTTTTTTTCATTGAAGATAGCGATCTCCTTGTTACGACGGACATTTTTGCAGATTTTTCTGACCTCCGGGCTATTTTCTTCATTTTCTGTAAGATATGAATCTTTATATTAAATGATATGATTTTTATAGCCTAATTTTGTCTTCTCTTATTTTTCAGTTGTAGATGGCGTTCTTCTGGTTACAAAGGATATTTTTACAGATTTTTCTGAGATCGATGGTATTTTCTTCATTTTCTGTAAGATACGAATATTTTTATTAAATGAAATGGTTTTTATAGCCTAATTTTATCTTCTCTTATTTTTCAGTTGAAGATAGTGATAGCCCGATTACACCGGACATTTCTGCGGATTTTTCTGAGCTCAATGCTATTTTCTATATTTTTTGGAAGATATGGATGATTTTATTAAATAATATGATTTTTGGCCTTATTTTGTCTTCTCTAATTTTTTTCGTAGAAGATAGCGATTTCCTCGTTCCAACGAACATTTTGTAAATTTTTCTGAGCTCCGTGCTACTTTCTACATTTTCTATAAGATATGGATCTTTATATTAAATGATAGGATTTTTTTATAGACTAATTTTGCCTTCTCTTATTTTTCAGTTGAAGATGGCGATCCCCCGGTCCAAACAGAAATTTTTGCAGATTTTTCTAAGCTTCGATCTATTTTCTACATTTTCTGTAAGATATGGATCTTTAAATTAAGTGATATGATTTTTATCGCCTTATTTTATCTTCTCTGTTTTTTCAGTTGAAGATGGTGATCTCCCGATTCCAACGGACATTTTTGCGGATTATTCCGAACTCGGGTCTATTTTCTAAATTTTCTGGAAGATATAGATCTTTATATTAAATGATAAGATTTATATAGCCTAATTTTGCCTTCTAATATTTTTCAGTTCAAGATGGTGATCTCCTGTTCCAACAGATATTTTTGCAGATTTTTCTGAGCTCGGATCTAGTTTCTTCATTTTCTGGAAGATATGGATCTTTATTTTAAATGATATTATTTATATAGCCTAATCTTGTCATCTCTTATTTTCTAGTTAAAGATGGCGACATCCCGGTTCCAACGTTTTGTGCGGATTTTTCTGAGCTCAGTATTATTTTCTACATTTTCTAGAAGCTAGGGATCTTTTTATTAAATGATGTGATTTTTGGCATAATTTTGTATTCTCTAATTTTTTTCAGTTTAATATGGAGATCTCCTGTTTCCAACGGAAATTTTTGTGAATTTTTCTGAGCTCGAGGCTATTTCAACAATTTCTGTAAAATATGGATCTTTATATTAAATAATATAATGTTTATCGCCTAATTTTCTCTTCTCTTATTTTTAAGTTTAAAATGGCATTCTCCCAGGTCCAACTGAAATTTTTGCCTATTTTTTCTGAGCACTGGACTATTTTCTGAATCTTACGAATGATATGGATCTTCTTATTAAATGATAAGTTTTTTTGACCTAATTTAGTCGTTTCTTATTTTTCAGCTGAAGTTGACGATCTACCGGTTCCAATGGACATTTTTTGTGGATTCTTTTGAAATCCGGGCTATTTCCTATATTTTTTTGGAAGATAAGAATCTTTTTATTAAATGATATGATTTTATGGCCGAAGTTTGTCTTCTCTTATTTTTAATTTGAAAATTACGATCGCCTGGTTCCAACGAACATTTTTGCGGATTTTTCTAAGCTCGATGCTATTTTCTACATTTTTTTATAGATATGGATCTTTATATTAAAAGATATGATTTTTATATCCTAATTTTGTGTTCTCTTATTTTTCCATTGAAAATCTCCATCTTCTCCAACGGCCATTGTTTGATAGATATGGATCTTTTTATTAAATGATATAATTTTGGGCCTGATTTTGTCTTCTCTTATTTTTTTAGTTGGGGGTGGCTATTTCCCAGTTCCAATCGACATTTTTGCGGATTTTTCTGAGCTTGGGGATATTTTCTTTATTTTCTGGAAGATATCGATTGTTTTATTAACTGGTATGAATTTTAGCCTAATTTTGTATTCTCTTACTTTTTTTCGTTGAATATAGCAATCGCCCGGTTACAATGGACATGTTTGCAAATTTTCTAAGCTCCTGCCTATTTTCTACATTTTCTGTAAGATATGGATCTTTATATTAAATGATATGATTTTTATCGTCTAATTTTTTTCTTCTCTTATTTTTAATTTGAGATGTGATCTCCATGTTCCAACAGAAATTTTTGCAGTTTTTTCTGATCGGTCTATTTTCTAAATTTTATGAAAGATATGGATCTTTTTATTAATGATATATTTTGGCCTAATTTGGTCTTTTCTTATTTTTAAGTTGAAAGTGCCGATCAACCGATTCCAACGGACATTTTTGCGAATTGTTATGAGCTTTGGGCTATTTTCTACATTTTCTAGAAGATATGGATCGTTTTTAAATGATATTATTTTGGCCTAATTTTGTTTTCTCTTATTTTTAAGTTGAAGATTGCGATCTCCCGGTTTCAACAGACATTTTTGCTGCTGTTTCTGAGCGCGGTGCTATTTATTAACATTTACTTGGTTTTACATGATGAAAACATGATGTTAGCACAGATGACAGCACTGAAGATGAGGAGTTCAAGATGAAGTGTTGGGAATGGTCTAATAGTTTATGCTTGATGTTTATGTGAATGACCATGGCAAATAACATTAAGGGCACAATTCCACAAACTGAAAAAGCAAGCGAATATCTTAAGCTTATGAAAGAACTCTTTCGTTCTGTGGATAAGTCTCTTGCTTATGCATTACTGTTTCAACTTACGTACATGAAGTTCAATGGGACTAAGAGCATGTAAGAACACATCATTGAAATGACAAACATTGCAGCAAGACTTAAGTCATTAGGTATGCAAGTGAATGATTTGTTCCTCGTTCAGTTTATACTAAATTCATTACCTGCTGAGTATGGAGCTTTTCAAATCAATTATAACACTATAAAGGACAACTCTGATATTAATGAATTGACTGAAAAGCTCATTCAGGAGGAAAACAGGTTAAAGAACTCTGGAGGGCACTCCGTTACCTAACCACTCATTGAACTGCAAAGTTGCTCAAGCCAAACGTAAGAAATTCAAAAGAAAGGATCCATTAAAAGTGAACATTCTAGAAAGAATGAACATTATAGGAATAGGTGTCATTTCTACAAAAAGAAAGGACATCCACAGCAGGCCAATCCATCGACCAACTATAATCCTGGGGGTAGCTCCCCCAGCTTGTTGATCGACCTAACTGATCGTAAGGCTGGGGGTAACTCCTCCAGCAGGTCGATCACCCGATCGACCGTAAGGCTGGGGCAACTCCCCCAACAGGCCAGTCCATCGATCAACTGTAAGCCTGGAGGTAGCTCCCCCAGCACGCTGATCGACCTGACCGACCGTAAGGCTGGGGCAACTCCCTCATCAGGTTGATCACCTGATAGACCGTAAGGCTAGGGGCAACTCCCCCAGCATGCCAGTCCATCGATCAACTGTAAGCCTGCGGGTAGCTCCCCCAGCATGCTGATCGACCTAACCGACCGTAAGGTTGGAGACAACTCCCCCAGCAGGTCGATCGCCCGACCGACCGTAAGGCGGGGGCAACCCTCCAGCAGGTCGATCACCCGTTCGACTGTAAGCAACCCCTTGGCAGTCCAAACATCAGTCGACCGAAAACCCGAGGATATCCCCCGGGCATCGGCCTAGCAAATTGATCATCAGTCGAGACAATAAAAATCTCTCAACCCTGACTGTTCGAGCATCCCGACCAGGGTCAAGAGAGGGGCATATTACCACAACACAAAAGAGAGGGCTTCCCAAGAAAATAAGGAGGGGGACATTGCAAAACCGACAAAGTGCCAAAAATTTATGTACATGGCAACAAAAGAAAAGGTTAACAAATTAAACTCCTCCTCCCTCCTGGGCGTCCGGAGCAACCGTAAGAGCATCTTCCGACGGACCGGCCCCCACGGGGCAATCGGCGTCGGTCTCCTCCTCATCTTTAGAATCCATCCGGAGCTCCTCGAATCGGATCTCGGAATGCGGAAACCTCCACTGAATTTTGGATCGACAGTGGGCGAACCCTCTCTTGAATGCCTCGTACATCGCCCCGATAACAAAGGACATGGCATACTTGTCCATGGCCTCCTTGGTAATTCTCCCGGGATCCACCGCTTCCAGCTCTTTAATACGAGCCTCGAGGGCAGCGACATGACGCTGGTGCTCTACCCGTTCCTTCTCACTCTCTTGAGAGACTGTGTCGAGCTTGACCAGGAGAGCTCGCTCCTTGTCATCCACCGCCCTCAGGAGCCCTTCAAGCTCTGCAACGTCGATCTCCTCCACCGGTCCGCCAGCCACTCTCTCCTCAGCAGCCCTCTCCAACTCGGCTATCCGGTCCTCGGCATTCGACTTCTCGGCCAACGCCAGAGCCCTCTCCATATCCGACCTCTCCAGGTCGGCCGACAGCTCGGCCATTCGAGTCTCCAACGACCTGGCACGCACCTCGGCCACTTGGGCCGTCTCATCGGTTCCATCCTCGGCTATCGATTTCGGGGCACCACCTGCCCCTGCGTCCGAGAGCACCACGAATTGGCACTTATTGAGAGGCCAACCGAGGACAACTGCACCCAAGAAAAGAGACGAGTTAGAGATTCCTACAAAGGTAAAGCCCGCTACCACATAAGACCTTACATGCTGGCCGGCCTGTATCACAAAGGCCGTGAGTCGGTCGCCTTTCACCCCATCCAAGATGGACTGGTCTTGGGGAAGGCAACAATTCTCAGCCAACCGAGCCGCAACCCAGCAGTCGGAGAAGACGGACTCCTTCAGCCCCACCGAAAAGCGAGGTCTGAGTAACCCTTCCTCGGACTGCGACAGAGCGGCCTCGATCAGCCTGAACACACCCAAGGACCGCTCGTAGTCCTTCGAAAGAGGTCCCGAGCCAGAAGGCGATGGGCCGCTCCAAGGCCACGCGTCCTTCGCCTAGCAAGGTTGGGCAGGAGCCCCCAAGGGAGGGGTGCCCTCGGTAGCGGCAAGGACCCGGGCCTTCTTCCGCTCATCCCCTCCCTAGGCCACTGATGCTTGCCACCTCACCCTCTTCGAGCCCGACCCAGAGGACCCGACGGGCGGCTTCATCCGGACCTCTAAAACATGATCCCCCCTCCGCGGGCTATGATCCGACACGATAACTGGGATAGAAGACTGGAAGATGCCCTGACCAACCCCGCTCTACGCAGAAGGACGAGATAAGGAGACGACCTAACTTGGGCAAGATTTGTTCACTAGGCTCTCCAAACTCAGGGTTCCGAGAAGACTCACTGATAGGCCACACGGTTTTTCGCAAGACGTGATCTAAGAAGAGGACGTCGATCCTCTGGTTGGCGACTAGTAAGGCGTCGACCGCCTTGGCCTCGGCATCGCTGAGACCCCCTAACTTGAGGCTTAGCGATCTAGATTCCCCCATCGGACAGGAAAATCCACTTACGAGGGGAAACCCACGAAGAAGTATTCCCCATTCCAATGCTTCACGGACGACGACAGCCCCAACACCATGCTCTTCTTTGGGCGGGCACTAATATAAAGCCAGGCCCCCCGACTTGTGATGACTCATGCGGAAAAACAGGGCAAAAAGACGAAGAGTCGGCTCTATCTTGTTGAGCAAACAGAGCACGATGAACCCCACCAAAGAACCGACGGCATTGGGACAGAACTGGTATAGGGCTAGCCTATGAGCCATCAGAAGCACGATGATGAAAGGGTGGAGAGGGAACCGCAAGCCGAACCGGAAGCTCTGTGTGTACACCCTGATCTCACAAGGGCTCAGGAAACATACCCTCTCGTCCTCCTCGGGGGCCAAGGCATTACATGGGGGAGAAGGTATTTTGTGTGCAGTGCGCCAATCATGGTGGCACAAACCGTCGACAGCCACTCCAGCACCCGGAGGGCACCCCGGAGAGTTCTCCCCGTGGCAATGGATCTCCAGACCGTCCCTCGGGTAAAACGGGTGCGGCAGCGACAGCCGGCTGCCCTGCGCCGGAGGCAGAAGCGGAGGACGACATAGTGTGGGGGAGAGGAGATTTGTGGCAAACACAGGCGATGGGATGAGGAGAATACGACATTGAAAGAGCAAAAATTTCGTCCGTAAAAAGGCTGTTCCCTTTTGTACCGCTACCCCCCGATGCCCTTCGATCCATCACAGGCCATCCACCCGAGCATACGTGTCGACATCCTGTGTGGCACAATGCTTCGAACTCTGCCCCATGGGGCAAGATAATTCTGATGACCGCATCACTATGATGACTTGCATTCAATGCCATTCCGTCGACTACGCACATGTTAAATCGACACGAATCACATCCCTCGGACCAAACCGTCAAAAGCCAAATGGCCCGAGCGATAGGGGCAATTGATACGACCCTACCAGGACGGGCCATGACCTAATGGCCCAGGCCCGTGTTGCAAGCCCACGGCCCCGACGAGAGCGGACCGAGCGACGAGGCCACCACGAAGACTTACAGCTGGGCCGGCCCCGAATCGAAGCGGACATTACCGCAGACCCATGCCAGCAGGAGTTAACCACTCCCCCTTGAAGCATGCCCCCTTAATCATCTTTAAGAGATCCCATTACGCCCACCTTCATGACCCATGAAGATGCCATTAAGAGGCGGAGGATGAAGGCGAGATGTGGGGAGATCGAGGAGACGTGGCTGGGAGGAGGCTCCTATAAAGAGGCACAAGGTACTATGTACAAGGGATCGCTTCCTGGATACCCAAGAGACAGAGGTATTCCTCCTACACAACCTTGTCTTCCACCTTATATCTCTCCTCCATAGCTCAGCCCGAGGACTCGTGTACCGGCCTCCCCGTGAGCCATAGCAATCACACCGAGCATCTATCAGATCCGATCTGGCTTATGCATCAGAGGGGATTTGGTCGGAACCAAGGTCTGACCCCCCTGATGATCTTTCTCGTCCATTCAGGTCCAGGAGATCCAATGGCACCGAGGCTCCCCTCAGCGTCTTCCCAGCCGGAGCCAAGCGCCCTCGTCCATGAGCCCATTCGTCTTCACCACTAGGAGGTCATCGTTTTGTCGAGGCTACCATTCGGCAAGCCAACGCAAGGAACCGCACGTCCCTCATCGAGCGAATGCACCTTCAACCAATCCCAGATGTCCCACGTGTTCCTTTTGACCACGTTGACCTCCCACCCTTCGGTCAATAATTCAGCGCTGAGAAAACACCCCGAAACAAGATGAATATTGCGATCTACCAGATCCAGTGGACATTTTAGTGATTTTTATTAGCTTGGTGCTATTTTTCTTCAGTTTTGGAAGATATGGATCATTTTATTAAATGATATGATTTTTTGGCTTATTGTTGTCTTTTCTTATTTTTTCAGTTGAAGATGTCATTCTCATGAATCGAAGGAGATTTTTGCGGATTTTTTGACCTAGAGGCTATTTTCTACATTTTCTGGGAGATATGGATCTTTTATTAAATAATATGTTTTTTGGCCTAATTTTATCTTCTCATATTTTTCAAATAAAAATGGCAATCTCCAAATTCCCACAGACATTTTTCCAGATTTTTCCGAGATCTAGGCCATTTTATACATTTTCGGTAAGATATGTATCTTTAGATTAAATGAAATGATTTTTATAGCCTAATTTTGTCTCCTCTTATTTTTCAGTTGAAGATGGTGATCTTTCGGTTCCAATGAACATTTTTACGGATTTTTCTAAGCTTGATTGGTATTTTCTACAATTTATTGAAGATATGGCTCTTTTTATTATTTGATATGATTTTTGGAGCCTAATTTTGTCTTCTTTTATTTTTCACTTGAAGATGGCGATCTCCCACTTCCAACGGACATTTTTGCGGATATTTCTGAGCATGGGCCTATTTTTCTACATTTTCGAGAAGTTATGGATCTTTGTATTACCTGATATGATTTTTTCGCCTAATTTTATCTTCTCTTTTTTTTGTTGAAGATGGCGATCTCTCATTTCCAACGAACATTTGTGCAGATTTTCTAAGCTTCTGGCTATTTCTATATTTTCTGGATAATATGGATTTTTATAATAAATGATATGATTTTATAGATAATTTTGTCTTCTCTTATTTTTAAGTTGAAAATTGCAATTTCCCCATTCCAACGGATATTTTTGCCACTTTGTCTAAGCTCGGGGTTATTTTTGTACATTTTTGGGAACTTATAGATCTTTTAATTAAATGATATGATTTTTTGGCCAAATTTTGTCTTCTATTATTTTTTTCATTGAAGATGGTGATTGCCTGGTTACAACGGACATTTTTGCGGATTTTTCTGAGCTTCGGGCTATTTTCTAAATTTTCTGTAAGATATGAATATTTATATTAAATGATGTGATTTTTATAGACTAATTGTCTTCTCTGATTTTTCAGTTGAAGATGTCGACTCTCGGTTTAGGGATGGCAGTAATGGCCTGACCCGACCCGACCCAGCCCGACCCAGCCCGACCCGGTTTTGACCCGGCCTGCTGACGGGTTGAGGCAAGCTTGGGCTTCGTATGCGGCCCGGCCCGCCCCGGTAAACTATAAAAGTTCTAAAAAACCTTACTATTTTGATGCAGACCATGCAGCCAGCCCATAATCCATAACTTAACTCTGTTCTTCCAATTGAGCCAATTTTCAATTCCAAATTACCAAATATATCACAATTCTCCCAATTTTGAAATAAAAATTTTGTTTTGGGTTCATAGGGATGGTAGTAATGACCTGAGCCGACCCGGCCCGACCCGGTTTTGGTAAGAAGTTACCTGCCCCGCCTCGGCACGAGACCCGCCCCGGCCCGACCCATAGACGGGATGGGGCAAGCTTGGGTAGTTAAATACCTGCCCCGCCCCGCCCCGCAATATTGCCATTCCTATCCCGGGGTACCAATAGCCATTTTTATGGATTTGTCTAAACTCGAAACTATTTTCTACAGTTTATTGAATATATGGATCTTTTTATTAAATGATATGATATTTATCGACGTCAACTGTTATTTTTCCGTTGAATATGGAGTTCTCCCGGGTCCAACAGAAATTTTTACAAAATTTTCTGAGCCCGGGCTGTTTTCTACATTTTTTTATAGGATATGGATATTTATATCAAATGATATGATTTTTATGGCCTAATTTTAACTTCTCTTATTTTTTTAGAAGAATATAGCGATCTTCCGGTTCCAACGGACTTTTTTGCAGATTTTTCTGAGCTCTGAGCTATTTTCTACATTTTCTGCAAGATTTGGATCTGTATATTAAATGATATTATTTTTAAGGCCTAATTTTGTCTTCTTTTATTTTTCAGTTGAAGACGGCGATCTCCCTTTTCCAATGGAATTTTTTGCATATTTTTCTAAGCGCGGGGCTTGTTTCTATATTTTCATGAAGATAAGTATCTTTATATTAATTGATATAATTTTTGTTGCCTTATTTTGTCTTCTCTTATTTTTCAGTTGATGATGACTATCTTTTTATTAAATGATATGGTTTTTTGGTCTTATTTTGTCTTCTCTTATATTCGGTTGAAGATGGTGATCTCTTGGTTCCAACGGACATTTTGCGGATTTTTTTGAGCTTTGGGCTATGTTTCACATTTTCTGGAAGATAATGATCGTTTTATTAAATGATATCAGAGAAGACAAAATTAGGCCAAAATATCCGTTGAAACCGGGAAATTGCCATCTTTAATTGAAATATAAGAGAAGACAAAATTTAGAACCCGAAAATCACCATCTTCATTTACAAAAATGTCTGTTGTAAACGGGATATCGCAATCTTCAGCTGATAAAATTTTTATATATCATTTTCTGAACTTGGTGTTATTTTCAACATTTTATGAAAGATACGGATCTTTTTATTAATTGATAAGATTTTATAGCCTAAATTTGTCTTCCCTTATTTTCCAGCTGAAAATGGCGATTTTTTATTAAATGATATGATTTTTTGGCCTAATTTTGTCTTCTCTTATTTTTCAGTTTAAGATGACAATCTCTCGGTTCGAACAGGCATTTTTGCAGATGTTTTTGAGCTCCGGGCTAATATCCACTTTTTTGGAAGATATGCGTCTTTTTATTAAATGGTTTAATATTTTGACGTAATTTTGTCTTCTCTTATATTCCAGTTGAAGATGGCGATCGCCTGGTTCCAATAGACATTTTTGCGGATTTTTCTGAGTTTTGGGCTATTTTCTACTTTTTGACGATATGTATCATATTATCAAATAATATGATATTTTAGCCGAATTTTGTCTTCTCATATTTTTTTAGTTAAAGATGGCGATATCCCGGTTCCAAGTACATTTTTGCAGATTTTTCTGAGCTTGGTGTTATTTTGTACACTTTCTGGAAGATAAGAATATTTATATTAAATGATTCGATTTATATGGCCTAATTTTGTCTTCTCATTTTTTTCAATTGAAGATGGCGATCTCCCAGTTGCAACTGATATTTTGGCGGATTTTTCTGAGCTCCAGGCTATTTTCAACATTTTATTAAAGATATGTATCTCTTTATTAAATGACAAGATTTTTGTAGATTAATTTTGTCTTCTCATATTTTTTAGTTAAATATGGCAATCTCCCGGTTGCAACGACCATTTTTTGCGGATTTTTCTTAGCGTAGGGCTTTTTTACTTTTTCTGGAAGATATGAATCTTTTTATTAAATGATATGATTTTTTGGGCTAATGTTGTCTTCTCTTTTTTCAGTTGAATAATGCGATCTTTCGGTTCCAACGGAAAATTATGCGGATTATTCTAGCTCGGTGTTATTTTCTACATTTTATGGCAGATATGTATCTTTTGATTAAATGATATCATTTTGGGCCTAATTTTGCTTCTTTTATTTTTCAGTTGAAAATGGCGATCTCCTGGTTCCAACTGACATTTTTTCGGATTTTTCTGAGCTTCGAGCTATTTTCTACAATTTCTGTATGATATGAATTTTTGTAGTAAATGATTTGATTTTTAAACCTAATTTAATCTTCTCTTATTATTCAGTTGAAGATGTTGATCTGCTGGTTCCAACGGACATTTTTGTCGATTTTTCTGAGCTTGGAGCTATTTTTCTACATTTTGAAAAATTATGCATCTTTTTTTAAAATGATAGGATTTTTGACCTAATTTTTCCTCACTTATTTTTTAAGTTGAAGATGGCGATCTCACGGTTTCAACGAATATTTTTTGCGGATTTTTCTAAGCTCCGGGCTATTTTTTAAATTTTTGAAAAGTCTTGGGTCTTTTTATTAAATGTTATGATTATTATAGCCTTATTTTGCCTTCTCTTATTTTGTAGTTGAAGATGGTGATCTTCCGGTTTCAACAGATATTTTTGCTGATTTTTCTGATCTGTTTCTATTTTTCTATATTTTCAAAAAGTTATGGATCTTTTTATTAAATGTTATGATTTTTTGGCCTAAATTTGTGTTCCCCTATTTTTCAGTTGAAGATGGCGATCTCATGGTTCCTACAAACATTTTTACAGATTATTTTGACCTCGTGGCTATTTTCTAAATTTTCTTGAAGAAATGGATATTTTTATTAAATGATATGATTTTGGCTTAATTTTTTCTACTCTTATATTTTAGTTGAAGAAGGATATCTTTCGGTTCCAACGAAAATTTTTTACGGATATTTCGAAGCTCAGTGCTATTTTCTACATTTTATGGAAGATATGAATTTTTTAATGATATGATTTTTATATGATACGTTTTTCTTCTCCTATTTTTTAGATGAATATTGCAATCTACCAGTTCCAGTGGACATTTTTGCTGATTTTTGTTAGCTTGGGGCTATTTTTCTTCATTTTTTGGAAGATGTGGATAATTTTATTAGATGATATGATTTTTTGGCTTAATGTTGTCTTCTCTTATTTTTTTTAGTTGAAGATGGCATTCCATGGTTCCAACGGAGATTTTTGTGGATTTTTTGACCTAGAGGGTATTTTCTACATTTTCTGCGAGATATGGATCTTTTATTAAATAATAAGATTTTTGGCCTAATTTTATCTTCTCATATTTTTCAGATGAAGATGGCGATGTCCCAGTTCCAACAGACATTTTTGCATATTTTTCTGAGCTTCGGCCTATTTTATCCATTTTCGGTAAGATATGTATAATTAGATTAAATGAAATGATTTTATAGCCTAATTTTGTCTTCTCTTATTTTCAGTTGAAGATGCCGATCTTCCGGTTCCAACGGACATTTTACAGATTTTTCTGAGCTCGGGGCTATTTTCTACAATTTATTGAAGATATGGCTCTTTTTATTATAGGATATGATTTTTGAGCCTAATTTTGTCTTCTCTTATTTTTCACTTGAAGATGGCAATTTCCTGCTTCCAACGGACATATTTGCGGATATTTCTGAGTTTGGGCCTATTTTTCTACATTTTCGAGAAGTAATGGATCTTTTTATTAAATGATATGATTTTTGTCTTCTCTTTTTTCTGTTGAAGATGGTGATCCCCCATTTCCAACGAACATTTGTGCAGATTTTTTGAGCTTCTGGCTATTTTCTATATTTTCTAAATGATATGGATTTTTATAATAAATGATATGATTTTATAGATAAGTTTGTCATCTCTTATTTTTAGTTGAAAATTACAATTTCCCCATTCCAATGGATATTTTTGCCACCTTTTCTAAGCTCGGGTCTATTTTTATTGATCTTTTAATTAAATGATATGCTTTTTGGCCAAATTTTGTCTTCTATTATTTTTTCTTGAAGATGGTGATCACCCGGTTACAACGGACATTTTTGCGGATTTTTCTGAGCTCCGGGCTATTTTCTAAATTTGCTGTAAGATATGAATATTTATATTAAATGATATGATTTTTATAGCCTAATTTGTCTTCTCTGATTTTTCAGTTGAAGATGTCGATCTCCCGGTTCCAACAGCCATTTTTATGGATTTGTCTAAACTCGAAACTATTTTCTACAGTTTATTGAAGATATGGATCTTTTTATTGAATGATATGAATCTTTTTAGTTTGTCAACTGTTATTTTTTCGTTGAATATGGCGTTCTCCCGGTTCCAACAGAAATTTCTACGAAATTTTCTAAGCACTGGGCTATTTTCTGCATTTTCTGTAAGGTATGTATCTTTATATTAAATGATATGATTTTTATAGCCTAATTTTGTCTTCTCTTATTTTTTTAGATGAATATAGTGATATCCCGGTTCCAACGGGCATTTGTTGCGGATTTTTTTGAGCTCTGAGCTATTTTCTACATTTTCAGTAAGATTTGGATCTTTATATTAAATGATATAATTTTAAAACCTAATTTTGTCTTCTCTTATTTTTCAGTTGAAGACGGCGATCTCACGTTTCCAATGGAATTTTTTGCAAATTTTTCTAAGCACTGGGTTAGTTTCTATACTTTCAGGAAGTTAAGTATCTTTATATTAATTGATATGATTTTTGTTGTCTTATTTTTTCTTTTCAGTTGATGATGGCTATCTTTTTATTAAATGATATGATTTTTTGGTCTTATTTTGTCTTCTATTATATCTCGATTGAAGATGGCGATCTCCGGTTCCAACGAACATTTTTACGGATTTTTCTAAGTTTTGGGGAATTTTTCACATTTTCTGGAAGATAATGATCGTTTTATTAAACGATATCAAAGAAGACAAAATTAGGCCAAATGTCCATTAAAATTGGGAAATCGCCATCTTTAATTGAAATATAAGAGAAGACAAAATTTGGAACTGCAAAATCCCACTTCATCTATAAAAATGTCTGTTGTAACCGGGATATTGCCATCTTCAACTGATAATATTTTTATATATCATTTTCTGAGCTTGATGTTATTTTCTACATTTTATGAAAGATATGGATCTTTTTATTAATTTATATGATTTTTATAGCCTAAATTTGTCTTTTCTTATTTTCCAGTTGAAGGTGGCAATCTTTTTATTATATGATATGATTTTTTGGCCTAATTTTATCTTCTCATATTTTTTTTAGATTAAGATGGCGATCTCCCGGTTCCAACGGGCATTTTTGCGGATGTTTCTAAGCTCTGGGCTATTTTCCACTTTTTGGAAGATATGCATCATTTTATTAAATGGTATGATATTTTGACCTAATTTTGTCTTCTCTTACATTCCAGGTGAAGATGGCGATCTCCTGGTTCCAACAGACATTTTTGCGGATTTTTTCTGAGTTCCGGGCTATTTTCCACTCTTTTGACGATATGTATCATGTTATTAAATAAATGATATTTTGGCCTAATTTTGTTTTCTCTTAATTTTTTAGTTGAAGATGCGATCTCCCAGTTCCAACGGACATTTTTGCGGATTTTTCTCAGCTCGGTGTTATTTTGTATACTTTCTGGAAGATAAGAATATCTAAATTAAACGATATGAATTTTAGAGCCTAATTTTGTCTTCTCATATTTTTCAGTTGAAGATGGCGATCTCCTAGTTCAAACGAACATATGGGCAGATTTTTCTGAGCTCCAGGCTATTTTCTACATTTTATTAAAAATATGATCTCTTTATTAAATGACAAGATATTTATAGCTTAATTTTGTCTTCTCATATTTTTTAGTTGAATATGGCAATATCTCAGTTGCAATGGACATTTTTGCAGATTTTTCTAAGCTTGTGGCTTTTTTTACTTTTTCTGGAAGATATGAATCTTTTTATAAAATGATATGATTTTTTGGCCTAATGTTGACTTCTCTTTTTTCAGTTGAATAATGCGCTCCTCCGGTTCCAATGGAAAATTGTGCGGATTTTTCTGAGCTCGGTGTTATTTTCTACATTTTATGGCAGATATGTATCTTTTATTAAATGATAGCATTTTGGCCTAATTTTGTCTTCTTTTATTTTTCAATTGAAGATGGCGATCTCCCGTTCCAACGGACTTTTTTCAGATTTTTCTGAACTCCGAGCTATTTTCTAAAAATTTTGTATGAAATGAATTTTTATATTAAATGATTTGATTTTTATAGCCTAATTTAATCTTCTCTTATTATTCAGTTGAAGATGGCGATCACCCGGTTCCAATGGACATTTTTTAATTTTTCTTAGATCGGTGCTATTTTCTACATTTTCGAAAAGTTATGGATCTTTTTATTAAATGATATGATTTTTGATGCATTTTTCTTCTCTTATTTTTTTATTTGATGATGGTGATCTCACAGTTTCAACGAATATTTTTGCAGATTTTTCTGAGCTCCAGGATATTTTTCTAAATATTTGGAAAGTTATGAATCTTTTTATTAAGTGATATGATTATTATAACTTAATTTTGTCTTCTCTTATTTTGCAGTTGAAGATGGCGATATCCCGGTTTCAACATATCTTTTTTCGGATTTTTCTGAATTTGGTTCTATTTTTCTACATTTTCAGGAAGTTATATATCTTTTTTTAAATGATATGATTTTCTGGCCTAAATTTGTCTTCTCTTAGTTTTCACTTGAAGATGGCGATCTCCTGGTTCATACAAACATTTTTGCAGATTATTTTGACCTCGTGGAAATTTTCTAAATTTTCTTGAAGAAATGGATATTCTTATTAAATGATATGATTTTGGCCTAATTTTTTGTCTACTCTTATTTTGATTTGAAGATGGCTATCTTCTGGTTCCAACGGAAATTTTTACAGATATTTCGAAGCCCGGTGCTATTTTTTTACATTTTATGGAAGATATGAATTTTTATTTAATGATATGATTTTATATTCTACGTTTCTTCTCTTATTTTTTCAGATGAATATTGTGATCTATCAGTTCCAGTGGACAGTTTTACTGATTTTTGTTAACTTGGGGCTATTTTTCTTCATTTTTTGGAAGATATTGATCATTTTAATAAATGATATGATTTTTTGGCTTAATGTTTCTTCTCTTATTTTTCAGTTGAAGATGGCATTCTTATGGTTCCAAGGAGATTTTTGCGGATAATTTTGACCTAGAGGCTATTTTCGACATTTTCTGAAAGATATGTATCTTTTATTAAATAATATGATTTTTGTTCTAATTTTATCTTCTCATATTTTTTAGATGAAGATGGAGATTTCCCAGTTCCAACGGACATTTTTGCAAATTTTTCTGAGCTCCGGGATATTTTAGATTTTCAGTAAGATATGTATCTTTAAATTAAATGAAATGATTTTTATAGTCTAATTTTGGCTTCTCTTATTTTTCAATTGAAGGTGGTGATCTCCCGGTTCCAACGGACATTTTTACGGATTTTTCTGAGCTCGGGGC
Source organism: Scilla litardierei (assembly GCA_030789695.1). Taxonomy (NCBI): domain Eukaryota; kingdom Viridiplantae; phylum Streptophyta; class Magnoliopsida; order Asparagales; family Asparagaceae; genus Scilla; species Scilla litardierei. Next base: position 168,307,934 of record CM061141.1, read on the forward strand.
TATTTTCTACAATTTATTGAAGATGTGGCTCTTTCTATTATATGATAGGAATTTTGGAGCCTAATTTTGGCTTCTTTTATTTTTAATTAAAGATGGTGATATTCCGCTTCCAACGGACATTTTTGCGGATATTTCTGAGCTTGGGCCTATTTTTCTACATTTTCGAGAAGTTATGGATGTTTAAATTAAATGATATGATTTTTGGCCTAATTTTGTCTTCTCTTTTTTATGTTGAAGATGGTGATCTACCATTTCCAACGAACATTTGTGCAGAATTTCTTAGCTTCTGGCTATTTTCGAAATTTTCTGGATGATATGGATTTTTATGATAAATGTAAGATTTTATAGAAAAAGTTTGTCTTCTCTTATTTTTTCGGTTGAAGATTGCAATTTCCCTGTTCCAACGGATATTTTTCCCCTTTTTCTAAGCTCGGGGCTATTTTTCTACATTTTGGGAACTTATAGATCTTTTAATTAAATGATATGATTTTTTGGCCAACTTTTGTCTTCTATTATTCTTTCGTTGTTGATGGCGATTGACCGGTTACAACGAACATTTTTACCGATTTTTCTGAGCTTCAGACTATTTTCTAAATTTTCTGTAAGATATGAATACTTATATTAAATGATATGATTTTACACCTTAATTTTGTCTTCTCTGATTTTTTTAGTGGAAGATGTCGATCTCCCGGTTCCAACAACCATTTTTATTGATTTTTCTAAACTCGGAACTATTTTCTACAGTTTATTGAATATATGGATCTTTTTATTAAATGATATGATATTTATCGACTAAGTTTCTCTACGGTTATTTTTCCGTTGAATATGGCGATCTCCCGGTTCCAACAGAAATTTCTACGAAATTTTCTTAGCACCGGGCTATTTTCTTCATTTTCTGTAGGATATGGATCTTTATATTAAATGACATGATTTTATGGCCTAATTTTGTCTTTCCTTAGTTTTTTAGAAGAATATAGCGATCTCCGGGTTCCAACGGACATTTTTTGCAGATTTTTCTGAGCTCTGGGCTATTTTCTACATTTTCTGCAAGATTTGGATCTTTATGTTACATGATATGATTTTTAAGGCCTAATTTTGTCGTCTCTTATTTTTCAGTTGAATACAGCGATCTCCCATTTCCAACGGAATTTTTTGCATATTTTTCTAAGCGCGGGGCTAGTTTCTATATTTTCAGGAAGATAAGTATCTTTATATTAATTGATATAATGATTTTTGTTGCCTTATTTTGTCTTCTTTTATTTTTAAGTTGACGATGACTATCTTTTTATTAAATGAAATGATTTTTTGGTCATATTTTATCTTCTTTTATGTCTCGATTGAATATGGCGATCTCCTTGTTCCAACAGACATTTTTGCGGATTTTTTTGCACTTTAAGCTATTTTTCACATTTTTTGGAAGATAATGATCGTTTTATTAAAGGATATCAGAGATGACAAAATTAGGCCAAAATGTCTATTGAAACCGGGAAATCGTCATCTTTAATTGAAATATAAGAGACGACAATATTCGGAACCAGGAAATCACGATCTTCATCTATAAAAATGTCTGTTGTAACCGGGATATCGTCTGATTCAACTGATAATATTTTTATATATATTTTCTGATCTTGGTGCTATTTTCTACATTTAAAGAAATATATGGATCTTTTTATTAATGATATGATTTTATAGCCTAAATTTGTCTTCCCTTATTTTCAAGTTGAAGATGCCGATCTTTTTATTAAATGATATGATTTTTTGGCCTAATTTTGTCTTCTCTTATTTTTCAGTTTAAGATGACGATCTCCCCGTTCCAACAGGAATTTTTGTGGATGTTTCTAAGCTCTGGGCTATTTTCCACTTTTTTGGAAGATATGCATCATTTTATTAAATGGTATGATATTTTGACCTAATTTTGTATTCTCTTATATTCTTGTTTAAGATGGCAATCTCCCGGTTCAAAAAGAATTTTTTTGGACTTTTCTGAGTTTCGGGCTATTTTCCAATTTTTTGATGATATGTATCATATTATTAAATAATATGATATTTTGGCCTAATTTTTGTCTTCTCTTATTTTCTATTTGAAGATGGCTATCTCCCGGTTCCAACAGATATTTTTGCGGATTTTTTTGAGCTCGGTGTTATTTTGTACACTTTCTGGAAAAAAGAATCTTTATATTAAATGATACGATTTTTATCGCCTAATTTTGTCTTCTCATATTTTTTAGTTGAAGATGGCGATCTCTCAGTTCCAACGAACATTTTGGTGGATTTTTTCTGAGCTCCAGGCTATTTTCTACATTTTATTAAAGATATGGATCTCTTTATAGAGTGCCAAGAGTTTTGTAGCTTAAGTTTGTCTTCTTATATTTTTTAGTTGAATATGGCAATCTCCCAATTGCCACAGACATTTTTGCAGATTTTTTCTTGGCTTGGGGATTTTTTTTACTTTTTCTGGAAGTATGAATGATATGATTTTTTGGCCTAATGTTGTCTTCTCTTTTTTCGGTTGAATAATGCGATCTTCCAGTTCCAAGGAAAATTGTGCGGACTTTTTTGAGCTCGGTGTTATTTTCTATATTTTATGGCAGATATGTATAATTTTATTAAATGATATCATTTTCCTTAAAATTTTCTTCTTTTATTTTACAGTTGCAGATGGCGATCTCATGGTTTTAACGGACATTTTCTCGGATTTTTCTGAGCTCCAAGGTATTTTCTACATTTTCTGTACGATATTAATTTTTATATTAAATGATTTGATTTTATAACCAAATTTAATCTTCTCTTATTATTCAAGATGGCGATCTCATGGTTTCGACGGACATTTTTTCTGATTTTTCTGAGCTCCAAGCTATTTTCTACATTTTCTATACGATATTAATTTTTATATTAAATGATTTGATTTTTATAACCAAATTTAATGTTCTCTTATTATTCAATTGAAGATGGCGATCTTCCCGTTCCAACGGACATTTTTGTCGATTGTTCTGAACTCGGGGGCTATTTTCTACTTTTCGGGGATTTATGGATCTTTTCATTACATAATATTATTTTTTGACCAAATTTTTTTCACTTATTTTTTCATTTGAAGATGCCGATCTAACAATTTCAACGAATATTTTTGCAGATTTTTCTGAGCTCCGGGCTATTTTTTAAATTTTCGGGAAGTTATGAATCTTTTTATTAAATGATAATATTATTATAGCTAATTTTGTATTCTCTTATTTTTCACTTAAAGTTGGCGATTTCGCAGTTCGAACGGACATTTTTGCATATTTTTTGAGCTCGGTGCTATTTTCTACATTTTAGATAGATATAGATCTATTTAATAAATAATATGATTTTTATAGTCTACATTTGTATTCTCTTATATTTTTTAGTTGAAGATGGAGGAGGGTCTCCAAGTTTCACTGAATATTTTCGCAGATTTTTCTTAGCTTGAGACTATTTTTCTACATTTTCTGGAAAATATGTCTCTTTTTATGAAATGATATGATTTTTTGGCCTAATTATGACTTCTCTTTTTTACTTTGAAGATGACGATCTGCTGGTTCCAATGGGACATTTGTATGAATTGTTTTTGAGCTTCGGGCTATTTACTATATTTTTTGTATAATATGAATTTTTATATTATGATATGATTTTTATAACCTAATGTTATCTTCTCTTATTTTTCAGTTGAAGATGGTAATCTCTTGTTCCAAGGGACATTTTGCGGATATTTCTAAGCTCGGTGCTATTTTTTACATTTTCGGGAAGTTATGAATCTTTTTATTAAATTATATAATTTTTGGCCTAATTTTGACTTCTTTTATTTTCAGTTGAAGATAGCGATCTCCCGTTTCTAACGGACATTTTGCGTATTATTCTGACTTGAGATTATTTTCTAAATTTTCTAGAAGATGTGGATCTTTTTATTAAATGATAGGATTTTTGGCCTAATTTTTTCTTCTCTTATTTTTTAGTTGAAGATGGCGATCTCCCTGTTCCAACGGACATTTTTATGGATTTTTATATGCTCGGTGCTATTTTCTAAATTTTTATAATGATATGATTTCATAGCCTACGTTTGCCTTCTCTTATTTCTTTCAGTTTTTCGATTGAAGATGGCGATCTCCCGGTTCCAATGGACATTTTTGCGGATTTTTCTTAGCTTGAGTCTGTTTTTCTACATTTTCTGAAAGATATAGATCATTAATGAATTGATATGATTTATTACCTAATTTTGTCTTCTCTATTTTTCAGATGACGATGACAATCTCCAAGTTCCAACGCACATTTATCGGATTTCTCTGAGCTTTGGGCTATTTTCTACATTTTCTGTAAGGTATGAATCTTATGTTAAATGATATGATTTTTATAGCCTAATTTTGTTTTCTCTTATTTTTCTATTGAAGATAGCAATCTCACAGTTCCAACTAACATTTTTGCTGATTTTTGAGCTCGGTGCTATATTCTACATTTTATTGAAGATATAGAACTTTTTATTAAATGATATAATTTAAATAGTCTAAATTTGTCTTCTCTTATTTTTCAGTTGAAAATGGCGATCTCTCGGTTACAACAGGAATTTATTCGGATTTTTCTGAGCTTCATGCTATTTTCTACATATTCTGGAAGATATATTAATTGGTATGATTTTTAAGGTCTAATTTTTTCTTTTCTTATTTTTCAGTTGAAGATGGCGATCTCTCGGTTCTAACAAACATTTTTACGTATTATTCTGACCTCGGAACAATTTTATAAATTTTCTGGAATATATGTATCTTTTTAATGATATGATTTTTAGCTTAATTTTGTCTTCTCTTATTTTTCAGCTGAAGATGGCGATCTCCCGGTTCCAACAAACAGCTTTGCAGATTTTTGTGAGCTCGGTGCTTTTTTCTTTACTTTATGAAAGATAAGGATCTATTTATTAAATGATATGATTTTTATAACCTACATTTGTCTTCTCTTATTTTTTAAGTTGAAGATGATCTACCAAAGACATTTTTGCAGATTTTTATAGCTTGGGACTATTTTTCTACCTTTTATGGAAGATATGTATATTTTAATTCAATGATATGATTTTTTGGCCCAATTTTGTCTTTTCTTTTTTTAGTTGAAGATGGCGATCGCTCGGTTCTAATTTACTTTTGTGATGTTTTTTGAGTTCCGGGCTATTTTCTACATTATCTATAAGATATGTATATTTATATTAAATGATATGATTTTTATAGCAAAATTTTGTCTTCTATTATTTTTCAGATGAAGATGGCGATCTTCAAGTTCCAATGGACAGCTTTCCGGATTTTTCTGAGCTCGGGATTATTTTTCTACATTTTTGGGAAGTTAAGGATCTTTTTATTAAATGATATGGTTTTTTTGGCCAAATTTGGTCTTCTCTTATTTTTCACTTCAAGATGGCAATCTCTCGGTTCCAACAGACATTTTCTCGGATTATTTTGAACTCAGAGCTATTTTCTAAATCTTTTGGAAGATATGGATCTTTTTATTAAATGATTTGATTTTTGGCTTAATTTTGCCTTCTCTTATATTTTAGTTGAAGATGGTGATCTCCCAGTTCCGACTGATCTTTTTACGGATTTTTCTTCTATTTTCTACACTTTATGGAAGATATGTATCTTTTTATTAAATGAGATGATTTTTATTGCCTACATTTTTCTTCTCATATTTTTTTCAAGTAAAGATGGCGATCTACCGGTTCCATTGGTCATTTTTGTAGATTTTCTTTGCTTGGGACTATTTTTCTAAATTTTCTGGAAGATATGAATATTTTCATTAAATGCAATGATTTTTTGGCCTTACTTCTCTTATTTTTCAGTTGAATATTGCGATCTTCCGGTTTCAATGGACATTTGTACGGATTTTCCTGAACTCGGTGCTAATTTCTACTATTTATGGCAGATATGTATCTTTTTATTAAATGATATGATTGTTGACCTAATTTTGTCTTCTTTTATTTTTCAGTTGTAGATGGCGATCTCCATGTTCCAACTGATATTTTTTTCGATTATTCTGAGCATCGAGTTATATTCTACATTTTTGGTATGATATGAAACTTTA
>CM061141.1:168314502-168390081 GCA_030789695.1 Scilla litardierei
GTAAATAAAGATAGTGATCTTCCTGTTCCAACAGACATTTTTGCGGATTTTTCTGAACTCAATGCTATTTTCTACATTTGATTAAAGATAAGGATTTCTTTATTAAATCACAAGATTTTTATAGCCTAATTTTGTCTTCTCATATTTTTCAGTTGAAGATGGCGAGCTTCAGGTTCCAACGGACATTTTTGCGGATTTTTCTTAGCTTTGGGCTTTTTTCTACATTTTCTTGAAGATATGAATCTTTTTATTAAATGATATGATTTGTTGGTCTACTTTTGTCTTATCTTTTTTTAGTTGAATATTGAGATCTCTCGGTTCCAACGGACATTTGTGCGGATTTTTCTTATCTCGGTGTTATTTTCTATATTTTATGGCAGATATATATCTTTTTATGAAATGATATGATTTTTGGCCTAATTTTGTCTTCTTTTATTTTTCAGTTGAAGATGGCGATCTCCCGGTTCCAACAGACATTTTTTCGGATTTTTCTGAGCTCAAGCCTATTTTCTACATTTTCTGTATGATATGATTCTTTATATTAAAAGATATGATTTTTAAAACCTAATTTTGTCTTCTCTTATTATTTAGTCGAAGCTGGCAATCCCCCGGTTCCAACGGACATTTTGCCGATTTGTTTGAGCTCGGGGCTATATTTCTACATTTTCGGGAAGTTATAGATCTTTTTATTAAATGATGTGAATTTTTGACCTAATTTTTTCTGCTCTTATTTTTTCAGTTGAAGATGGCGATCACCTGGTTTCAACGAACATTTTTGTGGATTTTTCTGAGCTCAGGGCTATTTCTACATTTTCAGAAAGTTATGTATCTTTTTATTAAATGATATGATTTTTATAGCCTAATTTTGTCTTCTCTTATTTTTAATTTGAAGATGCCAATCTCCCGATTCTAACGGACATTTTTGCATAATTTTTATGCTAGGTGCTATGTTGTACATTTTATGGAAGGTATAGAACATTTTGTTAAATAATATCATTTTTATAGACTACGTTTGTCTTCTCTTATGTTTTCAGTTGAAGATGGCGATCTTCGGTTCCAAAGGACATTTTTGCAGATTTTTCTTAGCTTTTAGACTATTTTTCTAAATTTTTTGGAAGATATGTTTCTTTTTATGAAATGATATGATTTTTTGGCCAAATTTTGTCTTCTCTCTTTTTACTTTGAAGATGGCAATCTCCCGGTTCCAATGGACATTTGTGCGGATTTATTTTGAGCTACGAGCTATTTTTTATATGTTTGTATAATATGAATCTTTATATTAATTGATATGATTATTATAACCTAATTTGTCATTTCTTATTTTTTAGTTGACGATGGCGACCTCCCTGTTGCAAGGGACATTTTTGTGGATTTTTTGAGCTCAGGGCTATTTTTCTACATTTTCGAGAAGTTGTGGATCTTTTTATTAAATGATATGATTTTTAGCCTAATTATGTCTTTTTTACTTTTTTTAGTTGAAGATAGCGATCTCATGTTTCTAACGGACATTTTTTGTATAATTCTGACCTCGGGACTATTTTTGAAATTTTCTGGAAGATATAGATCTTTTTATTAAATAATATAATTTTATTCCTTATTTTGTCATGTCTTATTTTTAGTTGAAGATGGCGTTCTCCCTGTTCCAACAGACATTTTTACGGATTTTTATAAGCTCGGTGCTATTTTCTACATTCTTATAAATTATATGATTTTTATAGACTACGTTTGTCATCTCTTATTTTTAAGTTGAAGATGGCGATCTCCCGGTTCCAATGGACCTTTCTGCATATTTTCCTTAAGATGAGACTGTTTTTCTACATTTCTGGAAGATATGGATCTTTTTATGAAATGATATGATTTTTGGCCTAATTTTGTCTTCTCTCTTTTTTCGATGAAGATAATAATCTCCCAGTTCCAATGAATATTTTTACGGATTGTTTTGAGCTCCGGGATATTTTCTATATTTTATGTAAAATATAAATCTTTATATTAAATGATATGATTTTTGTAGCCTAATTTTGTCTTCTCTTATTTTGCAGTTAACGATGGCGATCTCCCAATTCAAAGAACATTTTTTGCGGATTTTTTTAAGCTTGGTGCTATTTTCTACATTTTATATAAGATATAGAACTTTTTAATAAATGATATTATTTTTATAGCGTACATTTGTCTTCTCTTATTTTTTTCAGTTGAAGATGGCGATCTCTCGGTTCCAGCGGAAATTTTGCGGATTTTTCTGAGATCTAGGCTATTTTCTACATATTCTGGAAGATATGGATATTTATATTGAATGATATTATTTTTAAGTTTTAATTTTGTCTTCTCTTATTTTTCAGTTGAAGAAGCCAATATTTCGGTACCAACAAACATTTTTGCGTATTATTCCGATCTCGGGGCTAGTTTCTAAATTTTTTGGAATATATGTATCTTTTTAATAAGTGATATGATTTTTTTGCCTAATTTTGTCTTCTCTTATTTTTCTATTGAAGTTGGTGATCTCTCGGTTCCAACTGACAATTTTGCATATTTTTATGAGCTCGGTGCTAGTTTTTATATTTTATGAAAGATGAGTTTCTTTTAATTAAATGATATGATTTTTATAGCCTACATTTGTCTTCTCTTATTTTTTTCAGTTGAAGATGACGATCTACCCGTTTCAAGAGATGTTTTTGCGGATTTTTCTTAGCTTGGGACTATTTTTCTACCTTTTGGAAGATTGATTTTTTGGCCCAATTTTGTCTTCTCTTTTTTCAGTTAATAATGGAGATCTCTCAGTTCCAATTTACATTTTTGCGGATTTTTTTGAGCTCCAGGCTATTTTCTACGTTTTATATAAGATATGGATCTTTATATTAAATGATATGATTGTTATAGCCTAATCTTGTATTCGCTTATTTTCCAGTTGATGGCAATCACCCGGTTTTAACGGATATTTTTGCAGATTTTTCTAAACTCAGGTCTATTGTTCTACATTTTCGGAAAGTTATGGATCTTTTTATTATATGATAATATTTTTAGACAAATTTTTTCTTCTTTTGTTTTTCAGCTGAAGATGTCGATCTCATGGTTCCAACGGACATATTTTGCAGATTATTCTGACCTCGCGACTATTTTCTAAATTTCCTAGAAAATATGGATCTTTTTATTAATAGATTTGAGTTTTGGCCAAATTTTGGCTTCACGTTGAAGATGGCGATCTCCCGGTTTCGACTGATCTTTTGCGGATTTTTCTGAGCTCGGTGCTATTTTCTACATTTTATGGAAGATACATATCTTTTTACTAAATGAGATAATTTTATAGCCTTCATTTTTCTTCTCTTATTTTTTAGGTGAAGGAGGCGATCTACCGGTTCCAATATACATTTTTGCGGACTTTTCTTAGCTTGGGACTATTTTTCTACATTTTCTGCAAGAATGTATTTTTTAATGAAATAATATGATTCTTTGGCCTAATTTTGTCTTCTCTTTTTACATGTTAAAGATGGCGATCTCCCGGTTCCAACAGAGATATTTGTAGATTATTCTGACCTCGTGGTTATTTCTAAATTTTCTGGAAGATATGCATATTTTTATTAAATAATATGATTTTTGACCTAATTTTTTCTTCTCTTATTTTTCTGTTGAAGATGGCGATTTGTCGATTCCAATGGATATATTTGCGGATTTTTCGTAGCTCGGTGCTATTTTCTACTTTTTATGTAAGATATGGATATTTTTATTAAATGATATAATCTTTATATCCTATGTTTGTTTTCTCTTATTTTTTTCAGTTGAATATGACGATCTACCGGTTCCATAAGATATTTTTACTGCTACATTTTATGGAAGATATGGATCATTTTATTAAATGATATGATTTTTGGCCTAATTTTGTCTTCTCTTATTTCTTTAGTTTAAGATGGCATTCTCACGGTTCAAACGGACATTTTTGCAGATTTTTGACCTAGAGGATATTTTCTTTCTGGAAGATATGTATATTTTTAATAAATAATAAGTTTTTGGCCTAATTTTGTCTTCTCATATTTTTCAGATGAAGATGGCAATCACCCGGTTCCAACTGACATTTTTGCAGATTTTCTAAGTTCGGGGCAATTTTTCTACATTTTATAGAAGATATGTATCATTTTATTAAATGATACGATTTTTTGGCCTAATTTTGGCTTCTCTTATTTTTTTTGTTGAAGATGGCGTTCTCTCGGTTCTAACGGATATTTTTGCGGATATTTTTGACCTAGAAACTATTTTCTACATTTTTAGGAAGATAAGGATCTTTTTATTATATAATTTGGTTTTGAAGCTTAATTTTGTCTTCTTTTTTTAGATTAAGATGGCGATCTCCTGATTCCAACGGATATTTTTGCGGTTTTTCTGAGTTCTTGGCTATTTTCTAAATTTTTTGTAAGATATTTTTCTTTAAATTAAAAGATATAATTTTAGAGCCTAATTTTGTCTTCTCTTATTTTTCAATAGAAGATAGTGATCTCCCAGTTCAAACTGACATTTTTTGCGGATTTTACTTATCTCGGAGCTATTTTCTATATTTTCGGGAAGATATGCATCTATTAGTTAAATATTATGATTTTTTTGCCTAATTTGTCTTCTCTTATTTTTCAGTTGAAGATAGCAATCTCCATGTTCCAACAGACATTTTCACGGATTTTTCTGAGCTCGGGGCTATTTTCTGCATTTTCTGGAAGATATGGATCATTTTATTAAATGATAACTTTTTGGCCTAATTTTATCTTCTCTTGTTTTTAGTTGAAGATGGCGATCTCCCTGTTCCAACGGGTATTTTTAAGGATTTTTCTGTGCTCGGGGCTATTTGCTATATGTTCTTGTAGACGTGAATCTTTTTATTAAATGATATGATTTTTAACCTAATTTTGTCTTCCTTTATTTTTTGCAGTTGAAGATGGCAATATCCCGGTTTCAACGGACATTTTTGCAGATTTTTCTGAGTTCGAGTCTATTTCCAACATTTTCGGAAAGTTATGGATCTTTTTGTTAAATGATATGCTTTTTACCTAATTTTATCTTCCCTTATTTTTGGCAGTTGAAGATGGCGATATCCCGGTTTCAACGGATATTTTTACAGATTTTTCTGAGCTCGAGTATATTTCCAACATTTTTGGGAAGTTATGGATCTTTTTATTAAATATATGATTTTTGGTCTATATTTGTATTCTCCTATTTTTCAATTGAAGATGGTGATCTTCCAGTTCCTACAGACATTTTTGTAGATTATTCTGTCCTTAGGCTATTTTCTAAATTTTCTTGAAGATATGGATATGTTTATTAAGGATATGATTTTTGGCATAATTATGGCTACTCTTACTTTTCAGTTGAAGATGGCTATCTTCCGGTTCCAACGGAAATTTTTGTGAATTTTTCGAAGCTCGTTGCTATTTTCTAAATTTGAAGGAAAATATGAATTGTTAATTTACTGGTATGATTTTTATATCCTACGTTTTTTTTCTCTTATTTTTCAGTTGAAGATGGCGATCTCCTGTTTCAATTGGACATTTTTGCATATTTTTCTGAACTCGGTGCTATTTTATAAAGTTAATTGAGGACACGAATCTTTTAAACAAATGATGATTTCTACAGCCTAAGTTTATCTTCTCTTATTTTTAGCTGAAAATGGTTGATGTGACCCAGCCCATCAACTTACAAAATGAAGACCAATTTCTAAGTGAAGGCCCAATAACAAGAGGAATGATAAAAAGAATGCAAAATGCAATTGGAACCCTAGTAGAAGCATTGCTGGCCCAAGAAAGTTATGCTCACAAAGAGGCCTTAGTCTTGCTAATCCAAGCACAAGAAATTAAGGCCATAATTCTGAATGCATTCATGGGGGAAGATCAAGAGTCATGTGGCTATGAATCTGAGTGCATTCATGGGGGGAAATCAAGAGTTATGTGCAACAATAAATCAGAATTCATGGGGAAGATCAAGAGTCATTTGCATCCAATAAATCTGAATTCATGGGGGAAGCTAAAGAATCAAGTGCACCAACCACCATTAAATCTGAATTCATGGGGAAGCTGAAGAGTCAAGTGCAACAACCACCTTTAAATCTAATTTATTGGGAAGCTGAAGAGTCAAGGGCAATAACCACCTTTAAATCTGAATTCATTGGGGAGATCTAGAGCCAAGAAGCATAAACTTATGAATTATAAATGTAATTTTCATGCATGTCAGTAGGCTCATAATTTCAGGTTGTCTTTTGGTCTTCCCTATGTCACATTTATGTCCTTTACTTATTCCAAGTCATTATAATGACTAATGGGCTACCAAAAGCCATTAGTTGTCCTTAATTAGAGGGGTTTTAAGCTTCCAAGCTCTACATATAGAGAATGTAATCATTTTGTAACAAGCATGAATCAATCCGATTATCAATTCAGAATTGAGTGTTCTTCACAAATTTTGAGAGTTTTTATATCTTATTTAGCTCTTGTGAAACCTTGCCTTGTCAATCTTTCTTTTAAGATTGGTGATCCAAATTCAGACCTTGGGTCTATTTTCTAAATTTTCTGGAATATATGTATCTTTTATTAACTGATATGATTTTTGGCCTAATTTTGCCTTCTCTTATTTTTCAGTTGAAGATGGTGATATCTCGGTTCCAACGGACATTTTTGTGGATTTTTATGAGCTCGGTGCTATTTTCTATATTGTATGAAAGATGAGGATCTTTTAATTAAATGATATGATTTTTATAGCCTACATTTGTTTTCCCTTATTTTTTTTCAATTGAAGATGGCGATCTACCCGTTTCAACAGACATTTTTGCTGATTTTTCTTAGCTTGGGATGATTTTTCTACCCTTTTGGAAGATATGGATATTTTTATTAAATGATATGATTGTTTGGCCAATTTTTTCTTTTCTTTTTTAATTAATGATGGTGATCTCCCTGTTCCAATTTACATTTATGCATATTTTTTGAGCTCTGGCTATTGTCTACATTTTATATCAGATATGGATCTTTATATTAAATGATATGATTTTTATAGTCTAATGTTGTCTTCACTTATTCTTCAGTTGAAGATGGTGATCGCCTGGTTTCAACGGATATTTTTGCGGATTTTTCTAAACTCGTGCATATTATTCTACATTTTCGGGAAGTAACAGATCTTTTTATTATATGATATTATTTTTTGGACAAATTTTGTCTTCTCTTATTTTTTAGCTGAAGATGTCAATCTCCCTATTCCAACTGACATATTTTGCAGAATTATTTGACCTCGGGGCTATTTTCTCATTTTTTTTTGGAAGATATGGATCTTTTTATTAAATGATTTGAGTTTTAACCAAATTTTGGATTCCCTTATTTTTCAGCTGAAGATGGCGATCTCCCGGTTCCAACTGATTTTTTGCTGATTTTTCTGAGCTCGGTGCTATTTTCCACATTTTATGGATGATATGTGTCTTTTTATCAAATGAGATAATTTTTATATCCTACATTTTTCTTCTCTTATTTTTTAGGTGAAGGAGGTGATTTACCGGTTCCAACGAACATTCTTTGCGGACTTTTCTTAGCTTGGGACTATTTTTCTACATTTTCTGCAAGAATGTATTTAGTAATGAAATGATATGATTTTTGGCCTACTTTTATCTTCTCTTTTTACATGTTGAAGATGGCAATCTCCCGGTTCCAACATACATTTTTTTAGATTATTCTGACCTCTGGGCTATTTTCTAAATTTTTTGGAAGATATGCATCTTCTTTTAAATAATATGATTTTTGGCCTAATTTTGTCTTCTCTTATTTTCCTGTTGAAGATGACGATCTACCGATTCCAATGGACATATTTGCAGATTTTTAGCAGCTTGGTGCTATTTTCTAAATTTTATGGAAGATATGGATCTTTTTATTAAATGATATAATTTTTAAATCTATGTTTGTCCTCTCTTTTTTCAGTTGAATATGGAGATCTAACAGATTTTTCCTACCATGGGGCTATTTTTCTACATTTTTGGAAAGATATGGATCATTTTATTAAATGATATGATTTTGGCCTACTTTTGTCTTCTTTTAATTTTTTTTTTAGCTTAAGATGGCATTCTCCCGGTTCCAACGGACATTTTTACGGATTTTTTGCCCTAGAGGCTATTTTCTATTTTTTTTCTGGGAGATATGTATCTTTTTAATAAATAATAAGATTTTTAGCCTAATTTTGTCTTCTCATATTTTTTCGGATGAAGATGGCAATCTCCTTGTTCCAACTGACATTTTTGCAGCATTTCTAAGTTCAAGGCAATTTTTCTATATTTTATGGAAGATATGGATCATTTTATTAAAGAATATGATTTTTGGCTTAATTTTATCTTCTCTTATTTTTCAGTTGAAGATGGCGTTCTCTCGGTTCCAATAGATATTTTTGCGGATTTTTTTGTCCTAGAAGTTATTTTCTATATTTTCTGGAAGATATGGATCTTATTATTATATAATTTGGTTTTAAGCTTAATTTTTTCTTCTTTTTTTAGATTAAGATGGCAATCTCATGGTTCCAACGGACATTTTTGCGATTTTTCTAAGCTCCTGGCTATTTTCTAAATTTTTGTAAGATATTTTTCTCTAAATTAAAAGACATGATTTTAGAGCCCAATTTTGTCTTCTCTTATTTTTCAATAGAAGATGGTGATCCCCCGGTTCAAAAAGACATTTTTGCAGATTTTACTTAGCTCGGAGCTATTTTCTGTGTTTTCTGGAAGACATGCATCTATTGGTTAAATATTACGATTTTTCGCCTAATTTTATCTTCTCTTATTTTTCACTTGAAGATAGCGATCTCCATGTTCCAACGGACATTTTCACGGATTTTTCTGAGCTCGGGGCTATTTTCTGCATTTTCTGGAAGATATGGATCATTTTATTAAATGATAACTTTTTGGCCTAATTTTATCTTCTCTTATTTTTAGTAGAAGATGGCGATCTTCCTGTTCCAACGGGTATTTTTAGGGATTTTTCTGTGCTCGGGGCTATTTTCTATATTTTATTGTAGATATGAGTCTTTTTATTAAATGATATGATTTTTAGCCTAATTTTGTCTTCCCTTACTTTTTTAGTTGAAGATGGCGATATCCCGGTTTCGACGGATATGATTTTTTCTTTGAGTCTATTTCCAACATATCCGGGAAGTTATAGATCTTTTTATTAAATGATATGATTTTTTGGCCTAAATTTGTCTTCTCCTATTTTTCAGTTGAAGATGGCGATCTCCCGGTTCCTACGGATATTTTTGTAGATTATTCTGTCCTTAGGCTCTTTTCTAAATTTTCTTGAAGATATGGATATTTTTATTAATGATATGATTTTTTGCCTAATTTTGGCTACTCTTATTTTTCAGAGGAAGATGACTATTTTCTGGTTCCAACAGAAATTTTTACAGATTTTTCGAAGCTTGTTGCTATTTACTATATTTTATCGAGATATTAATTTTTAATTTACTGATATGATTTTTATATCCTGCGTTTTTCTTCTCTTTTTTTAGGTGAATATTGCGATCTACCAGTTACAGTGGACATTTTTACTGATTTTTGTTAGCTTGGGGATATTTTTTTAGCTTTATGGAAGAAATGGATCATTTTATTAAGTGAAATGATTTTTTTGGCCTATGTTGTCTTCTCTTATTTTCCAGTTGAAGATGGCATTCTCACGGTTCCAATGGAGATTTTTGCGGATTTTTTTGACCTAAAGACTATTTTCTATATTTTCTGGAAGATATAGATCTTTTTTAAATAATATGATTTTTGGCCAAATTTTATCTTCTCATATTATCAGATGAAGATGGCAATCTTCATGTTCCAACGGATATTTTTGCAGATTTTTCTGAGCTCCGGGCTATTTTATACATTTTCTGTAAGATATGAACATTTAAATAAATGATATGATTTTTATAGCATAATTTTGTCTTCTCTGATTTTTAGTTGAATATAGCGATCTCATGGTTCCAACGAACATTTTTAATTATTTTTTTGAGCTCGGGGGTATTTTCTATATTTTATTGAAGATATGGCTCTTTTTATTAAATGATACGATTTTTGTAGCCGAATTTTGTCTTCTCTTTTTTTTAACTTGAAGATGGCGATCTCCTGCTTCCAACGGACATTTTTGCGGCTATTTCTGAGCTTGTGACTATCTTTCTACATTTTTGGGAAGTTGTGGATCTTTTTGTTAAATGATATGATTTTGGCCTAATATTGTCTTCTCTTTTTTCCTATTGAAGGCAGCGATATCTCAATTCCAACGAACATTGTGCGAATTTCCTGGAAGATATGGATTTTTATAGTAAATGATTTGATTTTTATAGACTAAGTTTGTTTTCTCTTATTTTTCGGTTGAAGATGGCGATTTTCCGGTTCCAATGGATATTTTTGCCGCTTTTTCTGAGCTCGGGGTTATTTTTCTATATTTTCGAAAAGTTATAGATCTTTTTATTAAATGATATGATTTTTTGGCCTAAATTTGTCTTCTATTATTTTTTCGTTGAAGATAGCGATCGCTCGGTTCTAACAGACATTTTTGAGGATTTTTCTGAGATCTATGCTTTTTCTAAATTTTCTGTACGATATGAATATTTATATTAAATGATTTGATTTTTATAGCCTAATTTTGTCTTCTCTAGTTTTTCAATTGAAGATGTCGATCTCCCGGTTCCAACTGCAATTTTTATGGATTTTTTTAAACTCGAAACTATTTTCTACAGTTTATTGAAAATATGGATCTTTTAATAAATGATTTTTTTATAGACTAAGTTTGTCTTCTGTTATTTTTCAGTTAAATATGGTGGGTTCAAACGAAAATTTTTGCGAAATTTTCTGAGCTCTAAGCTATTTTCTACATATTGTCTTCTCTTATTTTTCAGATAGAGATGGCAATCTCCCGGTTCCAACGGACATCTTGTGGATCTTTCTTACCTCTGGTCTATTTTCTACATTTTTCTATAAGATATGTATCTTTGTATTAAATGATATAATTTCTATGGCCTAATTTTGTCTTCTCTTATTTTTCAGTTGAAAATGACGATCTTACATTTCCATGGATGTTTTTACGTATTTTTCTAAGCTCGGAACTATTTTCTATATTTTCTGAAAGATAAGGATCTTTATATTAATTGATATGATTTTTGTTGCGTAATTTTGTCTTCTCTTGTTTTTTGCAGTTGATGATGGCGATCTTTTTATTAAATAATATGATTTTTTGGTCTTATTTTGTCTTCTCTTATATTTCGATTGAAGATGGCGATCTCCCGGTTCCAACGGACTTTTTTGCGGATTTTTCTAAGCTTTGTGGTATTTTTCACATTTTCTGGAAGATATGGAACATTTTATTAAATGATATCAGAGAAGACAAAATTAGGCTAAAAATGTTCGTTGAAACCGAGAAATCGACATCTTCAACTAAAATATAAGAGAAGACAAAGTTCAGAATCGGGAAATCGACATCTTCATCTATAAAAATGTTCGTTTAACCAGGATATCGCCATCTTCAACTCATAAGATTTTTATATATCATTTTCTTTGCTTGGTGCTATTTTCTACATTTTATGAAAGATATGTATCTTTTTATTAATTGATATGATTTTTATAGCCTAAATTTATCTCCTCTTATTTTACAGTTGAAGATGGCGTTCTTTTTATTAAATGAAACGATTTTGGCCTAATTTTGAATTCTCTTATTTTTCATTTTAAGACAGCGATCTCCCGGTTCCAACGGACATTTTTGCGGATTTTTATGAGCTCTAGACTATTTTCGTTTTTTTGGAAGATATGCATCATTTTATTAAATGATATGATATTTTGGCCTAATTTTGTCTTCTCTTATATTCCAGTAGAAGAACACCGGTTCCAACGGAATTTTTTGCGGATTTTTCTGAGTTCCGGGCTATTTTCCACTTTTTGGAAGATATGTATCATTTTATTAAATGATATGATATTTTGGCCTAATTTTGTCTTCTCATATTTTTTTAAGTTGAATATAGCGATCTCCTGGTTCCAATGGATATTTTTGCAGATTTTTCTTGAT
Source organism: Scilla litardierei (assembly GCA_030789695.1). Lineage (NCBI taxonomy): Eukaryota > Viridiplantae > Streptophyta > Magnoliopsida > Asparagales > Asparagaceae > Scilla > Scilla litardierei. The sequence goes on from CM061141.1 coordinate 168,326,532, forward strand.
TTGTGGATTGTTTTCTATTTTTTCTGGAAGATATGAATCTTTTTATTAAATGATATGATTTTTTGGCCTAATTTTTGTCTTCTATTTTTTCAGTTGAATATTGCGATCTCCCGGTTCCAACGTAAATTTGTATGGATTTCGGTGTTATTTTCTATATTTTATGGCAGATATGTATCTTTTTATTAAATGATATGATTTTTGACCTAATTTTGTCTTGTTATATTTTTCAGTTGAAGATGGCGGTCTCCCGGTTCCAATGGATACTTTTTTCGCATTTTTCCGAGCTTCGAGCTATTTTCTACATTTTCTGTACGATATGAATTTTTATAATAAATGATTTGGTTTTTATAACGTAATTTTATCTTATATTATTATTCAGTTGATGATGGAGATCTCCCTGTTCCAATGGACATTTTTCTCGATTTTTTAGCTCGGTGCTATTTTCTATATTTTTAGGAAGTTATGGATCTTTTTATTAAATGATATCAATTTTTGACCTAATTTTTTCTTCACACATTTTTCAGTTGAAGATGGCGATCTCCCGATTTCAACTAACATTTTTGTGGATTTTTCTGAGCTCCGGGCTATTTTCTACATTTTCGGGTAGTTTTGGATCTTTTTATTAAATGATATGATTTTTATAGCCTAATTTTGGCTTCTCTTATTTTTCACTTGAAGATGGCGATCTCCCGGTTTCAATGAACATTTTTTCATATTTTTCTTAGCTTGAGACTATTTTTCTATATTTTCTGGAAGATTTGTATCTTTTTATGAAATGTTATGATTGTTTAGCCTAATTTTATTTTCTCTTTTTTAATTTGAAGATGGGATCTCCCGGCTACAATGGAGATTTGTGCGGATTTTTTAAGCTCTGTACTATTTTCTATATTTTGTAAAATATGAATCTTTATATTAAATGATATGATCTTTATAACCTAATTTTGTCTTCTCTTATTTTTTCAGTTGAAGATGATGATCTCTCGGTTCTAAGAGACATTTTTGGATTTTTCTGAGAACGTGGCTATTTTTCTAAATTCTCATGAAGTTATGGATCTTTTTATTAAATGATATGATTTTTGGTTTAATTTTGTCTACTTTTATTTTTCAGTTGAAAATAGTTATCTCCATTGTCCAACGGTTTTGCGTATTATTCGGACCTGGGACTATTTTCTAAATTTTCTAGAAGATATGAATCTTTTGTTAAATGATATGATTTTGGCCTAATTTTGTCTTCTATTATTTTTCAGTTGAAGATGGCGATCTCCGAGTTCCAACGGACAATTTTGTGGATTTTTATAAGCTCGGTGCTATTTTCTACATTTTTATAAATGATATGATTTATATAGCCTACGTTTGTCTTCTCTTAAATTTTTTCTATTTTTCAGTTGAAGATGGCGATCTCCCGGTTCTAATGGACATTTTTGTGGATTTTTCTTAGCTTGAGTCTGTTTTTATACATTTTCTTAAAGATGTGTATCTTTTTATGAAATGATATGATTTTTTGGCCTAATTTTGTCTTCTCAATTTTTAAGATGAAGATAACGATCTCCCGGTTTCAACAATATTTTAGGGATTTTTCTGAGCTTCGAGGTATTTTCTTCTTTTTCTGTACGATATGAAACTTTATATTAGATGATATGATTTTTATAGCCTAATTTAGTCTTCACTTATTTTTCAGTTGAAGATGGCAATCTCCCGGTTGCAACGAATATTTTTGCAGATTTTTTTGAGCTCGGTGCTATTTTCTACATTTTATGAAAGATATTGAACTTTTTATTAAATGATATGATTTTTATAAACTACATTTGTCTTCTCTTATTTTTCCTGAGCTCCATGCTATTTGTTATATATTCTGGAAGATATGGATCTTTATATTAAATGATACGATTTTTATGTTCTAATTTTGTCTTCTTTTATTTTTCTGTTGAAGATGGCGATCTCTCGGTGTCAACAGACATTTTTGCATATTATTCTGACCTCATGGCTATTTTCTAAATTTTCTGGAATATATGTATATTTTTATTTAATGATATCATTTTTTGGCATAATTTTGACTTCTCTTATTTTTTTAGTTGAAGATGCGATCTCCCGGTTCCAACGGACGTTTTTACAGATATTTATGAGCTCAGTGCTATTTTCTTTTTATGAAAGATAAGGATCTTTTTATTAAATGAAATGGTTTTTATTCCCTACATATTTGTCTTCTCTTATGTTTTCCAGTTGAAGATGGAAATCTACCCGTTCCAACAGACTTTTTTGCGGATTTTTTATTAGCTTGGGACCATTTTTCTGCCTCTTCGGGAAGATACAAATATTTTAATTAAATTATATGTTTTTGGCTCAATCTTATCTTCTCTTTTTTCAGTTGAAGATGGCGATCCCCCGGTTCCAATTTACATTTGTGTGGTTTTTTGAGCTCAGGGCTATTTTCTACATTTGAGCAATCGAAATGGCATGCAAATATGCAGAAAAAAGGTGTAAAATATGAGCCGATCAAAATCTCCCAAGCTTACCTCTTACTCGTCCTCGAGGAAGACGAATACGAAGCTCACCTGGAGGTAAAAATAAGAAAAATGAAAAGAATACGAAGTGGAAGGGGTCGCTAGATTATTCTCTCAGATCTCAAGCCATAAGCTACACATCACGATAACTCGGAAAATACGAATCACATGCTATAAAGATTTCATATCTTACTTAAACATGGTACTTGCAAGCTTTTAAGAACAACAAAAGGGACTCTCTAAATTCATACAATCAATTCATATCCACATCACGCATTTCATAGAATTTAATATACAAATCATTGTCGACACACTTTTCAATCAAGAGTTATAACAGAATCATATCAGAATCACACCAAGCATGGAGAATGGAATAAATCATGGCATTCACATATTTATATTGAATCATTTTAGTATTATCAAACTTCCCCATTCGTGCACTTCTCCACTCTAATGTCGCACTCACTCTTATGGTCAAGTGAATTCACCCCTCCGAGCTTAGCTTGAGGCATCGAATCTAAAGGAATATGATAGTGGAAAATGGCATTTTTGCTTTGGTTTTCCCAAGTATTTTGTGGCTCCAATAATGAGATAGAGAAATATTTTTCTTTTTCTTTTTGAACTTTTTGTTTCTTATTTTTTTTTGGATTTTTGTAGGAGCTATATGATTTGTATTTTTGGTTTTTGGCTCCTTTTTGGTTTTTTCTACTTTTTGGAGCTAACTTTTTCTTTTGTATGGATAATTGGGAAATAGATGTGATATAAGTAGCTTTAGGAGGTGAACTCAAGTGGCATGTAGAGAATAAAAAAATATATGTGGAGAAGGAAATGGTGTAACACTCGGTGCACTTCCAATAAATAGTGAAGTTAAGTAGTAAAGAGTACAATCATATTAAGCATGCAACAGAAGGTGAATTAGACAATTAGGCAGATGCTTCCATTATACAATTGATGCGTGAATCTTAGTGCACTTCCAACAAAAGCATACTAAACACTAATCCATACATTCAGCTTCAATTAATATCATTCATTCATATAGAGGAATCATCAAAAGAATATATAAGCAAGCACATGGGTAGGAGAATACTGAAATACTCCAAATAATATGGCAAGAGTAGTAAGAATCGTGATGGCTACTAAAGCAATAAGAGATATCATCATAAGAAACATATCTAGCAAAAGGAGGAAAAGAAAATAAAGAAATAAAAATAAAAAAGAGGAAAGAAAAGAAAAACAAGCACACAATATGATGCAAGAACACACATAAAAGGAAAATAAGATGGAAAAATCAAAAAGATGATGCAATTTTTTTGAAAAATTCTAAAAACCCTAAAAATAGAGTAAAAGTGTAACTAAATGGCATGAAATGCACTCCCCAAGCTTAAACTTCACATTGTCCTCAATGCGATCATAATGGAAGAATATGAGGAACAACGATAAATATGGGGGGAATGAAAAATGAAATGAATGACATGAAATCCTAATGCAATTACATGCACATACAATGATGCATGAGAGCGCCTTCCCCCAAGCTTATACCAAAAAATCATATTCAAATGACTCGATCAAAAATGTCACGGCTTTGCTAAACAAGATCAAGTCAAACAAATAAGAATGTGAGTATTCACTTGAAAGAGATGCTCGATGGGTGGTGAGCAAAAACGATGTGGCACATCAAAATATGAAGAGGGCAATCAATAGCATATAATGGGTTTGGGATGTAAAAGATTATTGTTGCTGTCATATGAGGTGATATTTATTCAAAACGGACTAATCAAGCAAATCTATATGGTCCTCCGAGAGGATTCATGTTTATTGAAAGCATGAAATACTACACTACTGGATTGATGTCACCTATAGCAAAAGGCGGATCCAGTATCTTTGCCAGTATCGGCAACTGCTCTAACTGCTCCTTCCGTGGCTCCGGCAGATGCGTGTGTCCATGGACTCCATTACATTCCAACAATGCAGCTCCCAGCATCTCTCCAAGGACTCCACTTGTACCCTGCAAGAGATAAGCTGCATCAATCTGATGTGAATAATTCTTCCCCAAAATAAATGTATTCCAAAGAGGGTCATCAACATAAGTATTTAAAATTAAAGGTGGTTGACAACACTTCCCTGGAAATAAATATCTACTCTCGTGCACTGCCTCGACCAACTCCTCGTTGTTTGCCTCTGGTTCTTCAGATAGCTTTGGCATATAAGCGTGGGTCTCATCAGGAAACTCATCATCATCGTCAGACTTATCCCATCGCACCTCCTGATCATATTCGTATGCATCCATGGGTACTAACCCCTCACTCTCTCCTCGTATATGTTCTATCATGCCTCCTGATCATAAGTATGTGTATCATGCAAAAGGTGCAATGAGTCGTCAAAATCTGAATCATACTAAACATCATACACGGGAGGGGAATCAAATGTAAAGGGCGAGGGAGTAAAGAGTTCTCCTTGAAGGTGAGCCATAATATCTGTGGGATAGTCCTCGGCGTCAGTGGAAGGGTGGTCCTCTGAGGGATGCTCAGCCTCTGTAGAAGGCGGGGATGTCTGCGGAAGCTCAAAAGGAGGGGCATAATTCGGGCTCCATCTGTATGCAGATGTCATCGTCCCAAGTCACGTCCAACTCGATGGTCTACTCTGATACTATAGACATAAACTCCTCAATAATATCCTCTGATGGTATAGGCTGCTCTGACTCATGTGGGTGGCATGGGGATGCGATGATGACACAAGGTGGCTCAATGGGCTATGTATCTCGACAGTGGTGTAAAAATGGGTCGTGTGCCCCTCAACTAGAGCGTAGACTCCATCATCAATTGTGCCTGTGGAAGAGATACAGTGAGTAATAAAGTTTTGAAATCCGAGCTCAAAAGGATCACATGCCGTTATTGTTAATGGACCGGTTTCTCGAACTACATCGATAATGTTTCTCAATATGTCCATATATGTGTCCTCCTTCGGTAGCTCAGATGTCTCTATTTGTGAAGCATTGATGGTGTAAATGTGGATATAATCACATTTAAGTGAACTATATACGCCATCTATGATAGTACATGCACCAGAGACATTAGCCATAACGAAATCGATGAATACTTGATCGGACGGTTTACGTACCATAACGGTTAGTGAACCGGTAGATTGAGCATCATCTATCATTTGCTCCAAGGTTGCTGCCAACTGCAGATCACTAAAATTTTTCACTTGCATCCTCTTTATAAACTCACGTGAGGGTCCCTTTAGCTTTCTAGCGAAGATATCAAATAGCTTGGAACCTTCCCACTCATGGTCTGACTCCGTCTGGAACATTCCTAACATTCTTTCAAACCTGTACAAGGCTTTCCTGAAGGATTCTCCATCAGCCTGACAGAATGGAGTGAGATATATGTAGTATTGTATAGAACCCAGTCGTATCTTTGGAAGCACCATCGCCTCATCAACTGTAACTGATCAAGCAAAGTAGACAACCTGGAAAAGACGTCAATGGTACAAAGAGAGATAAAGAAAATAATAACAGCAGGTGGTGGGGAAAAATCTATCTCTCTGTTTTTTTTGTTTTTTTTGTTTTTTTTGTTTTTTCTTTCTTTTTTTAAACGCAGTCTAATCGACCTAATTGTGATAAATTGGCACCCAACATGAAACACCTCTCCGGCAACGGCGCCAAAAACTTGATCGCATCGGAATGTACTCCCAAATCAATGTAGTTTTACCGCAAGCGCACGGCTAGTGGCAAGCTAGTATCGTATCCATAGGGAGGTGGTGTTGGTTCCAATCTATCTTAGGTTGGCTTGACTACGAAGGTTTATTGGTGGAGATGGTTATGGTGTGATGTAATGACAATGGTGATGGACGTCGGTGTTGATGATAAAGATATCAGTTGTAAATTCAATTAGTAAAGTCGCCTATGGCTAGGTAATCTCCACAACGGATTTTCAAGTCATCAATGTGAGTTATGAATTACCATGCAATCAAACTTAGTTTAAGGTGAACTGCCGCAACTCTATGGAGAACCGACTCACGCTGTCGCGCTATTATAGGTCTATAGCAATCTAAACTAGAGCCTCGCTGTCGTGCAAGCCTAGTCCAGACCACTAGCATTAAGATTGGCAATTATGTCCAATTCCAACTCAAGCTCGTTGTCGCGCAACTTGAGTTTGGATCTAGATCGTGATAATTCGTATCCGTTCACTGTCGTGCAATGAATATGAGTATAGGAAAACAATAAAAATGCTAGCTTTGGTCACCGTCGCGCACCAGATCTAGGAAATTTCGATAATAAACCTAAATCGAATATCTAGGGCTTTCATTGGATCAAGATCCTCTGTCGAGCTCACGAGATCCAAGAGAAATCCATATCTATCCGTAATAAATCAATCAAGATCTAACCTTTCAACCAAGCCTAATATCATAGTAATTCAATAGATCTCACAATTCAAACATTAGATCCATAGGGTTCATCCCTTTGCCCTAGAGCAAAGGTCAACCAAGCATAGTAATAACGATATAGAAATCAATATGAAACATTTCTTGCATGTAAAAAGATATCAAATCAATGATTCAAATAACAATAACAAAGATACTTAGCTTTCATGAAGAATTCCAATCCAAATACAAGCTTTTAGATCCAAGAGGGGGCCTAGGACATGGCCTAACCTCTAAAAAAGTCTCCAAGAAAATAATAGGGACTCCCTTTAATGACGGCTACAATCCCTATATATATTCCCCTCAAAACCCTTGCAAATAACCCTAGAAACCCTTTGAAATTCGTGCCCAAAGTCAGCTCTGGCCATAACTTAAGTTCTGAGCCCACCTGACTAGGCCGAGTGATATTCTCACTCTGTCCGAGTAGCAATTTCAGCACTGCACCTTCAACTTGTAGAAATTCTCCAGATTTTATTCGACCTCCATTGACGCGTTCTTAGCCGCGTTGGAACTGTCATGAAGTCTACTATCCACAAAAATATGAGAAAAATAATTTTCCCTCTGAAATGATAGCACATCTTAAAATAGTGAGAGGCTATCTAAAAATCTGGGTGCTCAGGCCACTCGGGCGAGTAGGAAATATTACTCGGTCAAGTGAATATTCTACTTGGCCGAGTATGACAGTCTGCAGATCATCCAGAAAAACAGAGAAGTTGGCCTGGCTCTCTTCGAAATCTTGGTCTCCACTCGTATGAGTGGAGTTCTTACTCGGCCGAGTGAAATTCACCACTCGGCTGAGTACATTGTGGTACTCAGGCTGGCAGATGTTGGCGTTTCAGTATTACTCGGCCGAGTATGCTTCTTCACTCGGGCGAGTGGGTTGCGTTACTCGGCCTAGTGGCCTGTTTCTAAATTCTGATCTTCTATTCCTTGCCTCCTCATCGATCCTTCTAATCTCCTTCTTCTTCCACTCATCCTCCAGTGCCGTTAGCTCATTGATATGGTCATGAGCAATGCTCCTGCATGCGTGCAATTCCTTTAGGCTTATTTTTGCTTCCGATTGCTCCATATTTCCTGAAATCAGACGAAAATAAGAAATAGTGAAAAAAACGAAATATCGTCGAATGATCATGGAAATCGCAATATGAGCAATCGAAATGGCATGCAAATATGCAGAAAAAGGTGTAAAATATGAGCCGATCACATGCCTACTATGTGACTCATGGATTCTAAAGGTGGCTCCATTGGATTTAGAAGGTGGCCCCAGCAATTTCGTGGCATGCTGGTCTATGTAGCAAGTAGGTCCATGTCGTCTATCATATCATACATAGATTCAAGAAGTTTGCCCCATGGATTCAGGAGTTGGCCTCTGGTATTTCTGTGGCACGCTGATCCATGTGGCACTTTGGTCTATGTGATGTTAATTTTTGTTAAGCTACCATTCTTTTCATGACAAATTTCACAAACACTATAACATTTTATGTTTCCAATTAACATATAACTCCGTCATTCTTAATATGAAACACATCATGGTATGGAAGCATCTTGTCATAAAGTATGCTAAAATGAGAATAAGAAGCATAACATGTTATTTGTGTGACACTGTACAAGCATAACATTATATCCATAAGCACGAACTATTCTCATAACATAATTTACTACATGGATAACATCATTACATACATAAAGATGAATATCACCATTCTTAGCATTATAATTTTCACAAACTTTAGCATGATATTTATATGACAGCTACATAATTCTGTTTTAAATCTGGACTCTGATATATAAGTCTAAAACAACTATCAAAGGCCATAATCTTGTTTAGTGCTGAAAATAAAAGTTGTAAATGCTTAAGTTCTGTTTCCAAATTATCTAAGATTGTGACATTTGGGGTCTGTAGAGAGAGTTATGAAATCATGACCTTTCCAAAACATCTTGAATCATCCCATTTGGAGGTCTATACTAGCATATAAATTTTTGAATCTACAGGACAGAACTGAAAATTTTACAGTATATCATTAACATAGCTATTATAGCATATTGACTACTAACATGAAGCTACTAGTCTTACTACCATTGCCATCCTAATAATTTGACATGATAATGATTTTAAAGATAAGAAAGGAAGCATAATGCCAGCATGGTTTACACTAACATGGGATGTTACATTGTATATTTTGGAAAACTATGCATACTTCCACTAAATAAAACATTACATCATAAGCATGCATACTAAACTTAACATAACTTGGCACTTTACTAGCATGTGGCTTAAACTAAAATTCTACATCAAATTCCAACTTAAAATTAACTAGGTGATGAAACTTTATAACCACAATCCTAAAACTACATCCTAACTAGGATGTTAGAATTCCTAACTCAAATATCTCCTTCTTAATTTCTTTGGCCCGTCTTCTCCTTGAAGAACCCCTCAATCCTCAAGATTTCTCCTTCATACTTTAAGCTCCAATGGTGGATGTCAATTGGGGGATTGAATTAAGGAGATGGAGGTGGATATGGTGGTGGAGTGGGAGGTGTAAAGGGAGGAGAGGGGAGAGAGAAGAAGGGATGTGAACTTGAATTTCTTCTTCTTCTTCTTTTTATTTTCCCCAATTTTTTCTCTTTTATTCATCTGGTCATCCTCGTCATCCCTTGATTCCCTCTTAGCTTGCCAAATGGAGAGAGTTAGGTGAAAATCAAAAAGGTGATGACACCTCTTAGGCTAGTGTCTCCACTAGGAAATTTAGGGATTTCTATTTTCTAATAAATAGAAATGCTCCACTAAAATACCCTTACTCACCAAATACCAAGTATACCATCTAAATACTAATCCATTAATCCAAATGATGTTTAAAAAAATTATTTAAAAATAATTTGGTCATTAGAAAATTATGTAAAATTTTAAAAAAAATCCCCAAAAATTTCATACGTATAAATACGTCTAGAAAATACATACATTATACCCGTATATACGAAAACAGTGTATTACATTCTACCCGCCATAAAAATAAAGTCTGTCCTCGAACTTTCTAAAGTTAAGGGTCTAACCGAAGGATAAATGGATCTAAGGGTCGTCCTACCTACGAAATACAACGACACTACATATACTCTAACCACACATAGCTATATGTATCGCATATACGTACATACAATGCACATACATAACACTCAAGCAGATATATACACACCCTAGTATTCATACACCGGATTTTTATACAAGTACTCCACATAGTTATTCAAACAGATGTATACATGACATATACACGCAATACACAAACACATCAAACACAAGCAATATTACTTACAAGTTCATATACATCACGATAAAGGAACCACAACACATACATATATACACATGCCTACATTCATATCACTTCATACATTCAATTATACCATGATTCGGGATATAAATTGCATATCCCCCCCCCCCAATTCTGGGTATTTTATGTGTATATCATGTTAATATTGGCTTTGATACGTGCGTATTCGAGATAGTGTAATATTTAAGCATACTCTCCTTTTATACATAAAATGTGGTTTTTATGGATTAATCCTAGCTCCTCTTATTTTTCAGGTACTCCTGTGGTTTTTCTGGATTTTCTGGAATTTTTCCAGATTTTTTTGGAGCTTGGAGCTATTTTTCGGAAATTTTGGAAGCAAGAAAGGCTATTTTGGGGATTTATTAAAACAAAGAATATATATATATAAGGCCTGCGGGCCGGCCCAGTGTCCGGCCCGCTCTCAGTGCGGCTGAGCATACTGCTTTTCTTATTTAAAAAAGTGAGCAAGCCCGCTGGGGGGCGGGCACGCACAGCGCGCGTGCCTGTGCCCAGGCAGCGGGCGCCATGCGCTCGCGGGTCGGGCGCCCCTGCGCCCGACCCGCAATGCCTTTAGAGGGAGTTTTGGGCGGGTTTTTGGCAGGTTTGGGTCTGTTTTTCAACCCAGTTCGCCCCTTTGGCAGACCCGAAGTGCTGGGTGGAGATTTTATTGGTTTTGGGGGGCTGAAAACAACCCCATTCTTCTTCCTACAAAAATTCTAGGGCTTGGGGGAGGTTGATGAAGCTTGAGGAGCTTGGAGGGGCACTTGAGAGTGGGAGATCTCATCTTGGAGTGACCCTTGGGTGAAAATTTTCTATTCTCTTGTGTATTTTGATTTAGCTTTTGTGTTGTAATTGAATGATAGTTTTGAGTAAACACTTCTCTTTTTCATCAAGAATTTCTAAATCTTGCTTGTGTGGTTGTGTTGTGCTTGTTGTTGTTGTTGGGTTGTGAATTCCATCTCTAGCATGATTTTAATCTCTAATTTGTGAATGATACTATGAGTTAGGGTTGTTTATTAGAACCCCTAGTGGAAAATCCAAAGAAAGGCTCATTCTAGTGGACCCTCTCTATTGTGCTTTATGTTGATTACTCTTGAGTTTCATTCATTACTTATTGCTCCCCACATGTTCGATGAAATGTCGCATCCTCCGATTGATCGTCCCTTAGCAGGGAGATCAATTGAGTTATATTTGGGATGAATCCCACGCCCACAACCTCACTCACATACACACCACATGAGTCCTCCTCGTTGCTTGCCGATTTGGCTCTCCACCCTTAGTGCGTATGTCACGCCCCGCTTCCCTAAAATGGAGGTGAGACGTGAGAAGGTCCGCACGAGAGAGGAGCTGTGAAGCCCCAAACCCGATAAGCGTCAATTTAGTATAAGCAGGTCCCTGTAATCGCAAAAGAGACAACAACAATAATAATAAAGAGGCGGATATGAAATACCAATCCCAAAGTTTGTCCACAAAATATTCAACATCACAGAAAAGCCACCAGGCTAACAGAAAAGAGTCTAAGGCCCAGAACAAGGCCAACAAAATAACACAACATAACAGAGTATCAAACTAGGTGCCACGCACCGACAATTAAGCAGCCTAACAAAAGAAGCTAAACGAAGACACTAAGACTGATCCCCAGTATCAACGTAGTCCTCGATCAACGCGGGCCCTGACTCAGCGTCAGCGAACACCACGTCCTCAGCAAGTAACTCAGGCTCGGGCTCTAACATGTGTCACCCAAAAGAGAAAAGGGGCACATGTCAGCAAGTCGGAAGACTTGTGCAAGGAAACGGAAATAAAGGTAAACTAGCAACCTAGCAGTTAAAATATGGTGCATGACAAGTTAAGTAAGGTGGTAACAAGTAGAGTAAAGGAGAGTACAAGTGGAAAGTGGTTGTAGTGACATGTAATGTCAAGTAACAAGTACAAGTACAAGGGATCACTCAACGAGTGCCCTTTGCCCGCAGGCTGGTTTCAAGTTATCAAGTACAAGGGGTCACTCAACGAGTGCCATATTGCCCGCAGGCTGTGTTGAGCTCGTTTTCTGGAGCACGGGCCAGAAGGTGCAAATGGCATAGGATTATGCCCACGCAAGGTGGGTGCCTAGCCGGAACAATAGTACAAGTATGTAGCAAAGCTACGCAATCACGATAGGTATTCAAGCATGCAATGACATGAGCAGTTTATACGCGCACCGTTAATTGTATTTAAACGTGACAGGCAAAATGCAATGACATGAACAGATATTCGCGTACCGTTTATTTAAATTAAACATGACAGGCAAAATGCAATAACATGAACAGATATTCGCGTACCGTTTATTTAAATTAAACATGACAGGCAAAATGCAATAGCAGTTAAGGATGCATGGATGACATGAACATTTATTACGCGTACCGTTAATTGGAAAGTAAACGTGGCATACAAGCATGATGAGGGTGACGGACCAAGCTTCGTTGTCAAGCTAAGTCAATGGCGTCTAAACGGCTATCCTTTCACCGTCTAGTCTCTTTTACGCTAAAGCAAGGTAAATGGCCTAAGACATGGCCCAAATCAAGAGATGCAAGTTTCACTTGCCTGATACCGGGATTGACGAGCAATGAAGATCGTCACACAAGCTAACTACGGAAAGATTCACTGTTATGGCAAAACAATTATTAGCACAATGATCCTAAATAAGTTTCTTATTAGAACCCTAATCATCTAACAACCAATTTTATTAGGGTTTCACAATGTCAATGTGGGTTATGCTAAAATTAAAGGAATCGAGTATTACCGCGTAGGGAACGGAAGAATAACGCCGAGCAACCACGGCGACGGAAGAAACGCTCCGGGGAACCTAGGGTTCAGATCTGGAAATGATTGGAGAAGTTTGGAGAAATAGGGTTTTGGGGGATTTTTGGGGGTTTGATGGAGATTTGGGGAAGATGAGGGGTAGAATGAGTGGAGGAAGGGTTTGGATGATGGAGGATGAGCTTGGATGAAGGAAATAGGGTTTGAGGGAGATGGGGGCTCAAAGGGGGGAGAAATTAGGGTTTTGGGTCGTGAGGGAGGAGAAGAAAACGTTTGGAGGGGTATTTATAGAGTTTGGTGGTGGCTAGGGCAAAACTAGGGTTTCCTGCACTGCTTAGTCGGTCAAAGAACAACTGCTGACCGACTAGTTTGAGAACTAGTCGGTCGGTTGACCAACGCAGACCGACTAAGTGTAAACAGTAACTCCAGTCGAAAATCTAAACTAAGAGTTAGTCGGTCCAAGAACAACTACTGACCGACTTGTTTGAGATCTAGTCGGTCGATGAACGTTCTTAGACCGACTAAGAGTAAACAGTAACTAGTGTCAAAAATAGTTGATGAGTTAGTCGGTTAAAGAAGCATTGCCGACCGACTAGTTTGCAACCTAGTCGGTCAACCAACGTTCTTAGACTGACTAACGATAAACAGTAACTCCTGAATAATTTAGAAAGCCAACTAGTCGGTCCAAGAAGGATTGCCGACCGACTGGATCGTCATCTAGTCGGTCGGTGCCCCTTCTTATACCAGCTAATGAGCACAAAAAGTTCCGATACGGAGCGCGGGGCCCCGTGATCGATTCCTAAGACTCCTAGGCTTGATCTAATAGTTAGATACGACCGTTATGAAGTCCGTCACGAGTGACATACTTCGAAATCGACGATCCTAAGGAAGAAACGATAAAATACGACGAATCGATCGAAAATGAAAACTACGGAGACGAAAACCACACATGAGGAGAAAATCCACCAAAACATATGTTATATTATATTAAATCCAGATACATGAAAAGCAGTCGTTACATCCTCCCCAACTTAAGAAAAATTCCGTCCTCGGAATTTCCGAATACTCACGAGTCCGGAAACAAAAGCGGGAAACGCTCTCGCATCTCATCCTCATTCTCCCAAGTAGACTCTCCAGGTGAGCCGTGTCGCCACATTACCCTCACAAGATTGACAATCTTGTTCCGAAGCGATTTCTGACGCCTGTCCAGAATCTGCACTGGATGCTGGTCATACGTCAAATCTGGGCGAACGGTAATCTCCGAAAAATCCACAGCATGAGATGGATTGCTAATGTATCGACGAAGCTGCGACACATGGAAAACATTGTGAACTCCTTCCAAAGATGGCGGCAAGGCCAAGCGATAAGCTACCTCGCCAACCCTCTCCAAAATGTCAAACGGTCCAATGTATCGCGGGCTCAACTTCCCACGCTTCCCGAAACGAATCACACCACGATTCGGGGAAATCTTCAAGAACACATGGTCGCCCGGCTGAAACTCCAAAGGACGACGTTTAGCATCCGCCCAATGCTTAAAACGGTCCTGAGCAATCCTCAACCTCTCCCGAATATTCCTGACGATATACACGGCCTCCACAATCATCTCAGGTCCCAACAACTCCCGATCACCAACGTCATCCCAACTCAATGGCGATCGACATTTCCTCCCATAAAGAGCGGCGAAAGGCGCCATGCCAATACTCGCCTGGAAGCTGTTGTTGTAAGAGAACTCCACCAAATGTAGATGGTCCTCCCACGAACCCTTGAAATCCAACATGCACGCCCTCAGCATGTCTTCCAAAATCTGAATCGTCCTCTCGGACTGGCCATCCGTCTGCGGATGGTACGCCGTGCTGAAACTCAGACGCGTACCCAAACTCTTCTGCAAACTCTGCCAGAACTGAGATGTGAACCTCATGTCTCTGTCAGACACGATACTCACAGGGACTCCATGAAGTCGCACGACCTCCTCCATATATCTCCTCGCTAGCGCCTCAGTGGACTGTCCTACTCGGAACGGAATAAAGTGCGCAGATTTGGTCAATCGATCTACGATCACCCAAATCGCGTCATTCTGCTTCGGACTCCGAGGTAGCCCAGTCACGAAATCCATAGTGATGTGTTGCCACTTCCACTCTGGAATCGGAAGCGGTTGTAGCAACCCGGCCGAACGCTGATGCTCCGCCTTCACTTGCTGGCAAACCAAGCACTTGGCTACACTCTGAGCCACGCTCCTCTTCATACCATGCCACCAATAATTCAGACGAATATCCTGGTACATCTTGGTGCCACCAGGATGCACAGAATACGGCGAACTGTGTGCCTCCACCATCAGCTCCTCTCTGATATCCCCAGCTGGCACACACAACCTGGCTCCGAACCTCAGCGAGCCATCCTCATGAATCAAAAAGTCAGTCCGCAGACCGGCTTCCACCTGCTCCCGAATCCTCACCAGCTTCGGATCCTCAGCCTGGCCAGCCTTAATCCGATCCACGATCGTCGACTGTACCTGCATGTACATCAACGACGAAGCCTCTCCAGGAAGAACAATCTCCACGCCAGACTCGCAGAAATCCTGCTGCAATCTCCACTGCGAGGTCAAAATCATCATTGCTGGAAGCCTACTCAGCGCATCAGGGACCACATTCACCTTGCCAGGGTGAAACTGCAAATCAATCTCATAATCCGCCATAAGCTCCAAACATCGACGCTGTCGCATGTTGAGCTCTTTCTGAGTGAAAATATACTTCAAGCTTTTGTGATCGGTGAAAATCTTCACTTTCTCACTCAGCAGGAAGTGCCTCCAAATTTTAAGAGCAAACACAACGGCAGCCAACTCCAAATCATGCGTCGGATAATTCTTCTCATGAACCTTAAGCTGACGAGACGCATACGCCACAACATGCCCATGCTGATGCAACACACAACCGAGACCCTTGCCAGAAGCATCGCAAAAGATCTCAAATCCACCGCTGCGATCAGGCACAACCAGAATAGGGGCAGTCGTCAACCTCTCCTTCAGAATACCAAAAGCACCCTCACAATCACCCGACCAAACAAAAGCAACATCCTTCCACGTCAACCTGGTCATCGGCTCAGCAATACGAGAAAAGTCCTTAATGAAACGCCGATAGTAACCAGCAAGTCCAAGGAAACTCCGAATCTCAGACGCTGACGACGGAACAGGCCACTCTCTGATGGCCCGAATCTTCTCGGGATCCACTGAAATACCATCTCCAGTCACCACATGCCCGAGAAAAGCAACTCTATCCAGCCAAAACTCACACTTCGAATACTTAGCATACAAACGATGCTTCCTCAAAATCTCCAACACCGTCCTTAAGTGCGAGGCATGCTCTTCCTCCGACTTCGAATAGATCAGAATGTCGTCAATAAAGATAACGACAAACTTGTCCAAAAAGTCGTAGAAAATTAGGTTCATCAGATTCATGAAAACTGCGGGCACGTTAGTTACGCCGAAAGGCATAACCACAAACTCATAGTGTCCATACTTCGTCCTGAACGCTGTCTTCGGAACATCATCCTTCTTCACCTTCAACTGATGGTAACCACTCCTCAAATCCAATTTGGAAAACACCCTCGAACCTCCAAGCTGATCAAAAATATCATCGATGCGAGGCAACGGGTACTTATTCTTAATGGTCACCGCATTCAACTCCCGATAATCCACGCACATGCGACGCGAACCATCCTTCTTCTTTACCAGCAACACCGGTGCTCCCCACGGAGACACACTAGGATTAATATAACCCTTCAGCATAAGCTCATCCAACTGCCTACGCAACTCCTCCAACTCTGCTGGCGCCATACGATATGTTGCCTTCGAAATGGGCTGCGCACCTGGAACAAGATCGATAGAAAATTCTAGAGCCCGATCAGGCGGCAATCCAGACATCTCCTCGGGGAAGACGTCACCAAAATCTCGCACCACAGCTGGCCACTCCATCTCCATCTGCATAACCACAGCCTCCACCGGCCTGGCCCGAAATCTGACAGGACCAAGCGAACTGCTACCACGACTGAACTCAAATACCGGATGTCCGGGAATCTCGAACACCACCTTCTTCCTCCGACAGTCAATCGTAGCATAGAAGCTCGCAAGCCAATCCATCCCAAGGACCGCATCGTAATTGATGATGTCGTGGACAATGAAATCAGCACAAAGCTCACGCCCACAAACCACCAATGGGCAAGAATTGCACCCACGATGCACCGAGACTACACCGTTCCCTGTGACGATATTCCAACTCTTAGGAAGAGAGGACGTTGACAAGGAATGCTTCTCCACGAAGCTCCGGGCCAAAATGCACATCGATGCACCAGAGTCAAAGAGGACTCGTGCAGGAAATGTGCAAACCAAAACCACACCTAACAAGCAATCAACCATCAAATCCTAGTCTAGCAAACAATCATGAGCAAGCAACCAACATAATCAAAGATCAAACTAACTAAGGAAGATAAATAGCTAGAATGAGCGTTACCTACAATAACCTCATCCACGACCATGCTCTCCTCCTCAGTCATCAGAAAGGCCTGCCCTCTCGGCGGAACAGCCTGCCGAAAGGCCTGTCTCTGTGGAACAAGAGGCGCTCCACGTCCAACGGGCACAGGAGCTCGCTGCTGCAACGGCTGTGCTGCAATAGGAGCCCGCCAAGGCTGCCTCGACTTCGGACACTCCCGGATGGTGTGGGCAGGATCTCCGCAGACAATGCACTGTCCCAGAAACCTCCTACACTGATCCCTGAGGTGTCCAGTCTTGCCACAGAAATGGCAAGTCTTCAGAATAGGCCCTCCTGGCCTCTTGAACTGCACCGGATGATTAGGCTTGAAACCAGGCCTAACCACCGCCCTGGCCTGCTCCATAGGCCTCTTCCCAGCACCGGAAACATGTCTCTTCCTCTGATTCAAATTCAACTCTTGCCGCCTCACAGCAATCAGGACCTTCTGATATGTCTCCAAGTCAGAAGAGGTCACAAAGCTCTGAAGCTCCAAGGCCAGTCCCTGAAGAAACCGCTGAGCTTTCTCATCGGCATCTTGCACCATCTTAGGTGCAAAACGACTGAGCCTCGTGAACTCTTGGTGGTACTGATCCACCGACAAGCTCCCCTGCTTCAGATCTATAAAGCGCTGCAGCATCACCTGCCTAGCAGCCTTCGGGAAGAACTCTCCATCAAATCTGGACTTGAAGGTAGCCCAAACTATCGGCTCCACCAGCATCTTCTCTTCAGCATCCCACCAGTTTCTGGCATTGTCCTTCAGCTGCCTCTTAGCCAAATCAACCCATCCAGCAGGGTTAATCTTCGCCATCGCCAGGTTATCCTCAATGTTCCTTATCCACTCGTCGGCAGCCAGAGGACCCACAGAACCATCAAAATATGCGGGACCCAGCTCCCGAAATTGCTTCGCTCCTGGCTCAGAGCGAGGGGCATCCGGAAGAGCCCGGGCAGCTCGAGCAAGTGGAGCATTCTGGACTTGCAGAAGCACGCCCTGGTGCACTTGCATCATCTGGAGCATCATCCGCATCATCTCACCATTGGTGGGTTCCCGCTCAGGCTCCTCATCATGAGGGGGCGCACCACTACCTCCACCACGGGTGAATCGCCTTCCTGTCATCTAGTGACACAGAAAACGAAGCAGATTAGACTCATAGCTTATGACTCGGATATCGAATTCATTTGTTGGACAATCTTATATTATTATTGTTATCCCTGATAATTGCAGTTACAGAGCGACCTGCATGGGCCACCACTAAAACCTGTCACGCCCTGCTTCCCTAAAATGGAGGCGAGACATGAGAAGGTCCGCACGAGAGAGGAGCTGTGAAGCCCCAAACCCGATAAGCGTCAATTTAGTATAAGCAGGTCCCTGTAATCGCAAAAGAGACAACAACAATAATAATAAAGAGGCAGATATGAAATACCAATCCCAAAGTTTGTCCACAAAATATTCAACATCACAGAAAAGCCACCAGGCTAACAGAAAAGAGTCTAAGGCCCAGAACAAGGCCAACAAAATAACACAACATAACAGAGTATCAAACTAGGTGCCACGCACCGACAATTAAGCAGCCTAACAAAAGAAGCTAAACGAAGACACTAAGACTGATCCCCAGTATCAACGTAGTCCTCGATCAACGCGGGCCCTGACTCAGCGTCAGCGAACACCACGTCCTCAGCAAGTAACTCAGGCTCGGGCTCTAACATGTGTCACCCAAAAGAGAAAAGGGGCACATGTCAGCAAGTCGGAAGACTTGTGCAAGGAAACAGAAATAAAGGTAAACTAGCAACCTAGCAGTTAAAATATGGTGCATGACAAGTTAAGTAAGGTGGTAACAAGTAGAGTAAAGGAGAGTACAAGTGGCAAGTGGTTGTAGTGACATGTAATGTCAAGTAACAAGTACAAGTACAAGGGATCACTCAACGAGTGCCCTTTGCCCGCAGGCTGGTTTCAAGTTATCAAGTACAAGGGGTCACTCAACGAGTGCCATATTGCCCGCAGGCTGTGTTGAGCTCGTTTTCTGGAGCACGGGCCAGAAGGTGCAAATGGCATAGGATTATGCCCACGCAAGGTGGGTGCCTAGCCGGAACAATAGTACAAGTATGTAGCAAAGCTACGCAATCACGATAGGTATTCAAGCATGCAATGACATGAGCAGTTTATACGCGTACCGTTAATTGTATTTAAACGTGACAGGCAAAATGCAATGACATGAACAGATATTCGCGTACCGTTTATTTAAATTAAACATGACAGGCAAAATGCAATAACATGAACAGATATTCTTGTACCGTTTATTTAAATTAAACATGACAGGCAAAATGCAATAGCAGTTAAGGATGCATGGATGACATGAATATTTATTACGCGTACCGTTAATTGGAAAGTAAACGTGGCATACAAGCATGATGAGGGTGACGGACCAAGCTTCGTTGTCAAGCTAGGTCAATGGCGTCTAAACGGCTATCCTTTCACCGTCTAGTCTCTTTTACGCTAAAGCAAGGTAAATGGCCTAAGACATGGCCCAAATCAAGAGATGCAAGTTTCACTTGCCTGATACCGGGATTGACGAGCAATGAAGATCGTCACACAAGCTAACTACGGAAAGATTCACTGTTATGGCAAAACAATTATTAGCACAATGATCCTAAATAAGTTTCTTATTAGAACCCTAATCATCTAACAACCAATTTTATTAGGGTTTCACAATGTCAATGTGGGTTATGCTAAAATTAAAGGAATCGAGTATTACCGCGTAGGGAACGGAAGAATAACGCCGAGCAACCACGGCGACGGAAGAAACGCTCCGGGGAACCTAGGGTTCAGATCTGGAAATGATTGGAGAAGTTTGGAGAAATAGGGTTTTGGGGGATTTTTGGGGGTTTGATGGAGATTTGGGGAAGATGAGGGGTAGAATGAGTGGAGGAAGGGTTTGGATGATGGAGGATAAGCTTGGATGAAGGAAATAGGGTTTGAGGGAGATGGGGGCTCAAAGGGGGGGAGAAATTAGGGTTTTGGGTCGTGAGGGAGGAGAAGAAAACGTTTGGAGGGGTATTTATAGAGTTTGGTGGCGGCTAGGGCAAAACTAGGGTTTCCTGCACTGCTTAGTCGGTCAAAGAACAACTGCTGACCGACTAGTTTGAGAACTAGTCGGTCGGTTGACCAACGCAGACCGACTAAGTGTAAACAGTAACTCCAGTCGAAAATCTAAACTAAGAGTTAGTCGGTCCAAGAACAACTACTGACCGACTAGTTTGAGATCTAGTCGGTCGATGAACGTTCTTAGACCGACTAAGAGTAAACAGTAACTAGTGTCAAAAATAGTTGATGAGTTAGTCGGTTAAAGAAGCATTGCCGACCGACTAGTTTGCAACCTAGTCGGTCAACCAACGTTCTTAGACCGACTAACGATAAACAGTAACTCCTGAATAATTTAGAAAGCCAACTAGTCGGTCCAAGAAGGATTGCCGACCGACTGGATCGTCATCTAGTCGGTCGGTGCCCCTTCTTATACCGGCTAATGAGCACAAAAAGTTCCGATACGGAGCGCGGGGCCCCGTGATCAATTCCTAAGACTCCTAGGCTTGATCTAATAGTTAGATACGACCGTTATGAAGTCCGTCACGAGTGACATACTTCGAAATCGACGATCCTAAGGAAGAAACGAGAAAATACGACGAATCGATCGAAAATGAAAACTACGGAGACGAAAACCACACATGAGGAGAAAATCCACCAAAACATATGTTATATTATATTAAATCCAGATACATGAAAAGCAGTCGTTACAACGTAGGCTAGGAAGGTAGATTCACCCCACATTTTTTCACACTTTTCCACCATTAGCGAGGTTGTTGTCTCACACTTTATTTTTTTTTACCGATCAAACTTGCAAATGTAGAACGACTTGTCCCTGTGATCCGACCCGGTACTCACCGGTTATAAATTTATATTGCATTGACGCTCCTACGCTTGGGAGTGGAAGGCATGCTCCTTGCGCGTTTTCCGGTTCAATCAATTGGCGCCATTGACAGGGACAACGGTTTCTACTACTTGCATTTGTTGATTGATTTTGAAAGTTGTAGTGTGATACTTCTATCTCTTAGTGTTGTGTCTTTACATTTTATTTATTTTCCACTTATTGAGTCGTTTGGTTGTTTATTTTCATTTTCTTGAGAAATTTTTTTTACAACTAATTGGCATCATCTTCAGATTTTTTTTCGACATTGATTTGGAGGATATCCCACTCCTGCCATACTTTCTTGGTTCGGAGTGGGAGAACCCTCATTTACATATGAAAAAGTTTGAAGAGTGGATGTATTCTTGTCTTGGTGGGAATATTTGTGATGTTTGCATATATTTTAGATTCTTTCCATATTCCTTGCAAGATAATGTTAGATTGTGGTTTGATTCATTGTCTCTCGACTCACGTTTTACTTGGTTGTCATTTCAGGCTGAATTTCTCCGAGTGTTTTTGCCTATTTTCTTGGAGCAGGTACAGGGGCGGCAGGCCATGGAGCAGCATATAGCGAGCTTTACCCAAGCTGATGGAGATGCCTACCATCAGGCTTGACAGAGATTCGGTGATTTGATGTTGGCGCACCCACACCATTGTTTCCACTAGGATCATATCCTGCAGATATTTTATACATGATTATCGCCATCTAGGCGAGATTTCGTGCAGATGAGCTGCGGTGGGGAATTCTTTAATTATTCGACCGAGGATTCATGGTGTTACCTGAGGGACCTGGCAGAGTATGAGGACACAATCCAGCAGGTTCCGGTGCAGTCTGAGGAGCCAGTTATAGGCTCATTCCAATACGACCCTATGGAATACCAAGAGAAAACTATGAAGAGGGTACATTGGGGCCGAGTAAAGGAATTTGAGCATATACATTTGGATGAGCCGGAGGAGATGGATAATGGGGTGAGTGTTGACCATGTTGAGGACACGATGCATTTTTATATTGGTGGTGATGTTGTGGTGGATGCATGTGAAGGCACGAGCTATATGGATGATATTGGAGGGCCTGATTTTTGTTTCCCATATACTACATCCACCCATTTTGAGGTGTACGAGTGTATGGGACGGACTGCTGAGATGTCTTTCTTTGATGATGATGAGGATGATTTGGACGAGGGAGTGAGTTTACAGACCATGAAGGACCCCGAGCCAGACCTTCCTCCTATTTCAGTGTAGCAGGTCTTATACCCTTCACCTCAGGATACGCACCATGCCATCATTCATGGAGATTTTCAGGATACACTTCATAGTCTGGGGAGGTCTACAGAGCCTACACTTTCTGATAGCGAGGACGATTGCGAGATGGTTTACGGTGAGCCTGAGCCGTCGTCTCCTCCAGATTCTCTTCTGCAGCCGCTTCCCCCCTCCTCCTGAGGCAGGGTATCATGCCACACCTAGCACCATTATTCAGGGAAGTTTCCACCATATCATGCCTTGCATTTTGAATCCCAATTTGCACTTCCGCATATTTTTGATTCAGTCGTCGTTTACATTTAAATTCTTTTTCTGACGACCATTTAGGAATGCTTTTGTTGCAGGGCCTGAAGACATGGCTTGGATTGATGCAGCTCATCTCCCACATGATACCTACTATCCAAAGGGGACGCTGGGAGTTGCATTGCTGGAATCCAAGGAGGCCGGTGGAGGCCTAGCTCCAAAGCAGCTGGCGGAGGAGCAAAAGGAGCTGATAGATCAACTTCCTCCACCGTCATATATTCGAGATCCGCCTTTTTCCACGGTGTGTTCTTTCCAATAGTGTAAATAATAAATGTTTTATTTTAGTGCTTTCGTATGCTTTTCTTTTCTTGTCTAGGATTTTTTGCCGAGATCTAATACTCTCCCAACATTAAGGACAATGTTTATTTTAAGTTGAGGGGAGAGTGTTAGAATCTTTAGGATTGTTAGGATTTTGATATTAGCTTAAATTTTTTTGAGATACCTCCATTTTGCCATCACCCATTGCTCTTTATTGCATATCATATTTTTCCTCCTCGTCCCTACGCCGCTAGCTTTATGCATAGTCCCTACATGCTTAATGTCATGCAATCTTTTCGGATTATTATTTTGGTATCACCTTCTTCGATGTTTGATTGGCACATTTTAATTTCTTTTCCATTTTGGATTCAAATGCTAATATGCGATGTATGAAGCTATTTTATACATCGTGATATCTCTTTGAAATAATTTGGGAATAGTTTGGTGTAAGTGATTGCATGTTTTGGGATGAATGGCTTAGTTTTTAATTGGATTGGGTGTGGCCATATGGTGCATGTTTTGTTTTCCTCCTAAGGAGTGGGTGGATGAGTTGATAACTTGTGTTGAGAATGAAAAAGAGAGCTAATATAAGTGAATGTTTCTTTCTAATCAAATCGAGTAGCCGGTGTCCCATGAAACATTGGGGAGGACGCCAAAGATGAGATTTAGGGGATCATTCCATCCCTTTTCCTATATAGCGTTATCGCGTGTATGCAAAGGTGGTGGTGTTTGCATTTCATAGCATTATTGCGTGAATGCAAAACATAAAACATAAACATACTTAGACAAAAAGAATACAAAAAGGGAGAAAAGAAAAGAAAAAGAAAAAATAAATGAATAAATGAAAAAATAAGCAACATGAGCGATGCAATCTCATCTTCCACTACTTAGAGGAATTTCTTTTGTTTTGGCCATTTCCATGAAAATTAGAAACTTTGTCATTTGTGATATATCACAAAGAATGTGATACAGTGCTTATTTCCTTACTTTTCTTGGAATTGGATTGAGGAGAATGTCATTTGTTGTTTACTTTCATACATTGGGTATATTGTCTTTGAAATCACTTGAAAATAATATTTTTGGCATGTCATGACGATATCTTAAGTTTGGTGCATGTTTTCAATTTAATCCGAATTTATCGCATATTTTGCCATGGAATAGCAAAGAGTTAGTTGGGAGGTGTGATTCGGGATATAAATTGCATTTTCTCCTCCAATTCTGGGCATTTTATGTGTATATCATGTTAATATTGGCTTTGATACGTGCGTATTCGAGATATTGTATAATATTTAAGCCTACTCTCCTTTTATACATAAAATGTGGTTTTTATGGATTAACCCAAGCTCCTCTTATTTTTCAGGTACTTCTTGGATTTTTCTGAATTTTCTGGAGTTTTTCCAGATTTTTTTGAAACTTGGTGCTATTTTTCGGGAATTTTGGAAGCAAGAAAGGCTATTTTGGGGATTTATTAAAAAAATAATTAAAATAATTAACCTAGTGGCCGGCCCGCTCTCAACTGCGGCTGAGCGGGCCACTTTTCTTATTTTAAAAAAAGTGAGCACGCCCCCTGGGGGGCGGGCACGCGCAGCGCGCGTGCCTGCGCCCAAGCAGCGGGCGCCCCTGCGCCCAACCCACAATGCCTTTAGAGGGGGTTTTGGGCGGAGTTTTGGCAGGTTTGGGTCTGTTTTTCAACCCAGTTTGCCCCTTTGGCAGACCCGAAGTGCTGGGTGGCGATCTTATTGGTTTTACGGGCTGAAAACAGCCCTATTCTTCTTCCTACAAAAATTCTAGGGCTTGGGGGAGGTTGATGAAGCTTGAGGAGCTTGGATGGGCACTTGAGAGTGGGAGATCTCATCTTGGAGTGACCCTTGGGTGAAAATTTTCTATTCTCTTGTGTATTTTGATTTAGCTTTTGTGTTGTAATTGGATGATAGTTTTGAGTAAAAACTTATCTTTTTCATCATGAATTTCTAAATCTTGCTTGTGTGGTTGTGTTGTGCTTGTTGTTGTTGTTGGATTGTGAATTTAATCTCTAGCATGATTTTAATCTCTAATTTGTGAATGATACTATGAGTTAGGGTTGTTTATTAGAACCCCTAGTGGGAAATCCAAAGAAATGCTCATCCTAGTGGACCCTCTCTATTGTGGTTAATGTTGATTACTCTTGAGTTTCATTCATTACTTATTGCTTCCCACATGGTCGATGAAATGTCGCATCCTCCGATTGATCGTCCCTTAGCCGGGAGATCAACTGAGTTATATTTGGGATGAATCCCCACGCCCATGACCTCACTCACATACACACCACATGAGTCCTCCTCGTTGCTTGCCGATTCGGCTCCCACCCTTAGTGCGTAGGCTAGGAAGGTAGATTCACCCCACATTTTCTCACACTTTTCCACCATTAGCGAGGCGGTTGTCTCACTCTTTATTTTTCTTTACCAATCAAACTTGTGAATGTAGAACGATTTGTCCCTGTGATCCGACCCGGTACTCACCGGTTATAAATTTATATTGCAGTGACGCTCCTATGCTTGGGAGTGGAGGCGTGCTCCTTGCGCGTTTTTTGGTTCAATCATACCACACTCATACAATAGCCATACGTGAACCTGCTACATTTATAGCATAGACGTATTTACACATGTACAAGCACAAACACCAAGACACATCAGTAACATACATACATAGATACATACATACAAGTATACATTCATACAGCTATATATATGTATCACTCATATGTTTTTATACATATCATCATAACAAATGCACATAAAACAAGAGATATGCATAACGAACGCACAGATAGATACATCTACGCATACCAATATACTCTATCTATGTATACATACAAACATCCTTACGTATGCTTATTTATAAAAACTACACATACTTCCATATAGAACCTTACATTTGCAACATATTGCACACATATAGAACTAATCATACCAACCCATGAATACATACCAACTGCACCTATGTACATAACAGTGTATGTCGTAGAACGTCACCATAGGTGACAATCTATCCACTTGGAACCAGGTTCTTACTTAGCCTTCTATATGTTTGGCTATATACTAATAATTTCTCAGTCTAGTCTCTAAGGCCACTACCCACCTTAAGGCATGACTATTCTCTATGGAGCATTACCCGCACGACCTTATGCACGCCGTAGTGTGTTGACCTGCATGGGCCGTCAAATGTAACGTTCCGCTTCCCATGATACTCGGGAAGTACGAATCCATCCCACGTATCCCTAGAGATGCGAGTGTTAAAAACAAAGAGAAGAAAGAGAGTCTACAAGAAGAATAATGTTGGTCACTGCGCACATGCTGGAAAGTACAAGTAATGCTCCAACACAGAAAATAAGAGACAATCATATACAAGTCCAACATTCTTTATTATTAAAACAAAGGTACCTCTTTATTTACATCATCTCATCCTCAAATACAAAAGTGAAAAACAGAAGAAATCCTAGATAACTCCCAAAAGACATAATGATCCACACCAATACAACTCACGCCCTAGACTAGCCTGAGAACCAACTGAAGAGGATGCCCTCTGAGGATTCCTTCTCTACCACGAACTGAAAGCTAACTCCTGAGTCAGGCCTGATCTGGCTGTACTGCTTTGAAACCTGGAAAAAGTAAATGTGACACATCAACACGTGACCCAGTAGGAAATCCTAACATCCCTAGGCATGGTCTAGTTTTAGAACTGTTCTTCCTAACTAGGGTCTGGTCACTTAACTATAAACAGGTCTACTTTATGCATAAGGAACAAGTACTGTAAATAAGGTCTATTGAATTAACATGCAGGGTAAGTAAACAACATCACATGCAGATATTGAAAAGTAAGAGTTACAGAATTAAATAAGCGTGAAGTAAAGGCAGACAATCACAGATATGCACAAGATGCATATGAATGGTTATGAATACAAATGCAACACCTAAGGGATCCCATCTATGCCAGAGTGCTACACTGTGACTCAAGGATTCAAGAAGTGGCTCCCATGGATTCAGGAGGTGGCCCCGGCATTTTCGTGGCACGCAGATATATGTAGCACGTAGGTCCATGTCGTCTATCATACCACACATAGATTCAAGAGGTGGCCCCATGGATTCAGGAGGTGGCATCCGGCATTTTCGTGGCACGCTGATCCATGTGGTACATTGGTTTATGTTGTGTTAATTTCTGTTAAGCTACCCTTATTTTCATGGCAAATTTCACATACACTATAACATCTCGTGTTTCCAATTAACGTATAACTCGATCATTCTTAATATGAAACACATCATGGTATGGAAGCATCTTGTCATAAAGTATGCTAATATGAGAATAAAGAGAATAACATGGCATTTGTGTGACATAGTACAAGCATAACATTACATCCATAAGCATGAACTATTCTTATAACATAATTTACCACAACATTACATCAATAAGCATGAGCTATTCTCATAACATAATTTACTACATGGATAACAACATTACATCCATAAGCATGAATATCACCATGCTTAGCACCATTAATTTCACAAACTTTAGCATGATATTTATTCGACAACTACAGAATTCTGTTTTGAATAGTCTTAAAGAGCTATCTAAGGTCATAATCTGGTTTAGTGATGAACATAAAAATTGTAGATGCTTAAGTTCTGTTTCCAAATTATCTAAGATTGTGTCATTTGGGGGTATGTAGAGAGAGTTATGAAATTTTTCCAACAATGTATCAGAATCTGTCTAAAACTGACATCATGGTAAATTCGTCTGTTTACACATTCTTACAGTCAAAACTAGGATCTGCTTCCTTCTAGAGAGTTGTAATTAACTTCACTTTCCAAAACATCTTAATTCATCCCATTTGAAGGTCTACATTAGTAGATATGAATTTTTGAATCTACAGGACAGAGCTGAAAATTTTACAGCATATCATTAACATAGCTATTATAGCATATTGACTGACTAACGTGAAGCTACTGTCATAATACCATTGCCATCCTAATAATTTGACATGATAATGATGTTAAATTTAAGAAAGGAATAATAATGGCAACATGGTCTACACTAATATGGGATGTTACATGGTATATTTCGGCAAAACTGTGCATACTTCCACTAAATAAAACATTACATCATAAGCATGCATACTAAACTTAACATATTACATGGTACATTATTAGCATGGGGCTTGAACTACAATTCTACATCAAATTCCAACTTAAAATTAACTAGGTGATGAAACTCTAAAACCACAATCCTGAAACTACATCCTAACTAGGATGTTAGAACTCCAACCTCAAATATCTCCTTATTTTCTTTGGCCCTTCTTGGATGGGAAATCGAATCCCACCCATAAGTAGTTTTTGATGATGAGCACACCAAATAATGTTAGTATACTAATGACACTATCTAAAGTGTGCAGGTTGTGAGATCAATAATATAAGCTTTACGCATACTTCGAAGAAGCTCAACCACACTCAAAAGATGAAGACAATTCGATAGCTCTACATCAAGCACAAATGAAGCTCATGGAACATGCTCAAGCTTAATCAAAGAGGAGCTCAAATTCAAAATGAAGCGCGTATCTACATCAATATCTGATCGGCTTCAGAAGTCTTTGTTTAAGTTTAAGTGTGTGAGTTAGTATTTTAGGAATATGTCAAAGCCAAGTTTTATTGCACACACACAAAACATTTTTGAAACAAAGTTTTTCAAACTCGTTGAGAGCATAGCTATTTGATTTAACTTCGTAGTCAATCTCCAAACACCCAGGAATTGATTACTTATCCGTTAGCTGAGCTTCAGTAAAAAATATGCTCTGGGAGTCGACTACCAAAGGAGGGAGTCGACTACCAGCTGTGAGCAGAATTTTCAATGAAAACTCACTGGGAGTGGACTATCTCCCTTGGGAGTCGACTACCAACTGCATTTTTGACTTCCTGATCTTGCTCCCTTGATTCACTCATTTCCTTGATTGATGGGCTGAAGTCAAATGTTTTTTGAATTTCGAATTTATTCTTGAAACTATATAATTAGATCCTCTTAAGGACATTTCTAAATACCCAATTCTCTATTATCTTTTATGCTATAGCTATACTCTTGAAATTCTCAATCGCTCTAAATCGCTCTCATCGTTGTAGCCAAATTCTGATTTAATTTTCTGATCTCACTTTTTATCAGAAATTCGTTCGAGATCTATATTATTTTTTGGCCATTGAAGATCGTTTTTCAAAATCCTTACTTTTGATTTAATATTCTTCAAAGGATTTTTGAAAACAGAAGCATCTAGATCACAACGAATTAAATTATATTCTTTGTGTGATCTAAGATCTTATAAAATTCTTTTAAGCCACATAAGCACATTTGCAATATTATCTCAGCTATAGAATTTTGCTGGGTGTAAACCAATCTCCACCAAATATTTTGGTGAATTGGATCTTGTTTTTATTTGGATTCCCTTTATGGTCAGGGTTGTGAAAATCCTAGTCAAGGCTAGGTGGTTGGAAATCCTAGTAAGGATACTAGGTCGTTGGAAATCCCAACGAGTGAAGTTAGTTAATTGTATTGCTAAGGCAATAGTGGTTTGAATCTCGTACCGGATTGGTCGGGGACTGGACGTACCCAGGTTGCAGGGAACCAGGATAAAAATCTCTTGTCTTTGCGTGCTTTCTACGTTTGTTTATTTATTTGTGCAAGAAATTTTTTTGTTAATATATCATCTTTGTAACTCTTTATTAATATATTGCAAAGTTCATCTTTTTATTTCCGCTATTTAAATATATCTCTGATTGTAATCATTGTAATTAATCTCTTTATTTGTTTAAGATTATCTTGTTGATTAAGAACCAAGCATAGATCACTCTACTTGGTTTTTTAGGCAACATTGGAAGGGAATTATTGTGTTATAATTATTAAACGAAAAAGTTTTATAATTTATACAACACTATTCAACCCACCTTCTAGTGTCGTTTTCCATCCATAGGATCCAACGTTTGGTATCAGAGCAGGTCTAAAAGACAATGGCATCAACATCTTTTCACTCCGAAGGACTCAACACAATGTGACGACCATTGTTCAATGGAAAAAAATACGCAAGCTGAAAGATACGCACGAAGACTCATCTAGAGTCACCGGATATTGAGGCATGGATCATCAGCAAGTATCCATACAAAGCACCTACTGAAGTTGACATCGAAATATGGTCCGCTGATGAAAAGAAGAAAGCCAATCTCAACGCCAAAGCCAATGAACACACTATTCTGTGTTGTAATAGGTCATGAGTTCAATGGCGTCTTCCAATGTGAGACGGCACATCATATCTGACATACTCTTCAGGTAAGTCACGAAGGAACCGAGAAGTTAAAAGAATATTGAATTAAAGTTTTACATTCTAAATTTGAATCTTTAAGATGGAAGAAGGAGAGAGTATTACCGAGGTGAATACTCGTTTTACTGACATAACAAATGAGCTTGCATGTCTATGCAAGAAGTTATCTGAGTATGATCAGGTAATGAAGATATTGAGATCGCTCAAACCCGAATGGAAAGGAAAGACGACGACCATTCGAGAAGCTCATAACGTTAGAGACCTCACCGTTGAAGAATTGATGGAAAATCTCATGGCATATGAGATTGAGCTTGAGGAAGACAAGAACATATAGGAGAAACCAAAGAAAAAAGAACCTAGCGTTCAACATCAACGATGAAGACTCCGACTTTATCGACAAAGAAGATCATATTGCCTTCATCTCAAAGAACTTCAATAACTTCATGAAAAGTAAGTATGGTAGAAGATCTTTTCGTTCCACTAATAAAATTATTTGCTTTGGTTGTAACAAATCAGGACATGTAAAAAGGGACTGCCCATTGGAGAAGAACAACAGAAACGCCAAAGACCGTGGCAAAAGCAGAGAGAACAATGAAAGAAAGAATGATAGAAGAAACAAGACTTGGCGGCCAAGGAAGGAAGCCTATGCATCCTTCGATCAAAGTGATGATTTTACCTTCGACGAATCATCATAAGATGACAAAGAAGAGAGAAGGGAAATTGGTCATATGTGTTTCCTAGCTTCCACGTCATCACAAGTAAGTTCATTGCATGATTCATCATCAAGTGATGATGAAGACATGGATTATAAAGGAGCATATAAGGAGCTTTGCTCAATGCATGAAAAGCTCATTAAAGAACACAAAAAACATTGAGATTAGTTAAGAAGAATGCAAAAGATAAAGAGGAACTTCTTAATGAAAATATTACAGTAAAAGAAATGAATGAACTATTAGAAAAATACATGCATTCCATGAAAGAGAAAATTAAGGGGTTGGATAATCTTCTCGTGTCTATTAAAGACAAATATGATTCTACGATGAAGATTGTCGAAAACTTCAATAAAGGGAAAGGAAAGTTAAATAGTTTAATAAATAGTCAAAAAGCATCATCTAGCAAAACCGAACCTGGTTATGATTCTAATCATGCCAAGAAAAGGATTAAGCATACTAGGATGCATCATGCTAACCCAAATTTTTTGAGCATATGAGTTCCCAAGAATTTGACGGATCAAAAGCGACAAAGGTACGCAATCGATTTTTTTCAAAAAGTTCCCTTTGGACTCAATGCATAAAGAGTACCACAAACGATCATATTTTTCAGGTACTCTAAACCAATGAGGATGAACACAAATTATTTGAACGCTTTGCGAGAAGAATAAAATTGCTTCGCAAAAAAACTTAATCATATGAATGATTAAATATTTGTTTAAATTTTTTTCTTCATATGAATGCTTATATATGTTGCTCGTGAAGGATTTTGGTCAAACAATCAAACCAGCATGTCAAAAA
Source organism: Scilla litardierei (assembly GCA_030789695.1). NCBI lineage: Eukaryota > Viridiplantae > Streptophyta > Magnoliopsida > Asparagales > Asparagaceae > Scilla > Scilla litardierei. Next base: position 168,358,712 of record CM061141.1, read on the forward strand.
TCCCTCAGGATAATAAAACTACTCAACCCAGGAGGGTGTCGTCTACCATCTCAGGGAGTCGACTACTAGAGTTCTAAGCCGAAATCTGTATTTGATTGCTTCATTTTTTGACTAACTCCTATTGGGTTTTGTTGAGCATATTGGGTTCATAACCAAGGAATGACTTAAACCCACTAAAGGGAATTGATCCTAGCCCTTCATACTGATGATCCAAAGGCTATTATTCATCACTTCCTTTCATCTCAAAATTTTAAAACCCCTCAACCCAAGCCCTAGATAGCCGACTACCCCCATTGAGTTCATCCCCGTGAAATTTTTGTGGTTCTTGCTCTCTCTTCCTAGGAGCTCTCATTCTATCACCTCCCTTCTAAGAAAACTTCAACATTAAGGTATAATCGTTATTCACTCTCTTGAATTCTTCATATTATTTCTTTGAAATTTTCTATATCATCTTCAAATATTTCAGTTTTACTATCATTATGCCTATTACGAAAGTAGTTGCTGGAAAGAGGAGGAAGATCAATGAATCTTCTCTAAGTGAAAAAAAATCATTGAACCCAATCTCTTAAGTCTACTAACTATGATAAGTTTCTCAACATAACCAAAAGACTAATTCTCCATGAGAGATTAGTTAAAATTGAGGATGTAAAGAACTATGGAATTGATAGTATCCTAGAAGTCCAAAATTTGTCAAATCTGTTTTCCTCGAATAACATGTATTAGTTTATCCAAGAATTATTCATTTATTCTATGCAAACATGGACCCTGATCTTGCTAAATCTCGTTTCATCACTAAAGTTCTTGACAACAAACTTGCAATCACTGTCAAATCCTTAGGTCAAGCTTTAGGGATTCAATATACATGGAAGTTGTTAGATGAGATCGAAATGATCGATGGAAATGTGTTGGATAAATTGTACTTGCCCGGGAAAAATTTTCCTCACTAAATTACTTGTTAGAGATCTTCGCTATCCTGGCAGAATTTTGGCAAATATTTTATCATACAATATTACCCAAAAGTCTGGCAGTCACTCTGTTTTGTCTTAAAAGCAAGCTAAGTGTATTTGCGCTATGCTTGGTAATATCAAAGTTAATTGGGCCAAAATAATCATGGACTCAATTCTTCAACCTGCTGCTTCTTCTAGACTTTCATCTCCTTTGGATCATGGTCACTTCTTAACCATTCTCTTTAATGCGTATGACATTCCATTGGATAATGAGTCTGAGGTTCTGGAACCCGCCCTTATGTTTGATGCTCGTGTATTTGGCCGAATGGGTCTTCATCGAGATCTCGATCAAAACATTCTAGAAGAGAAGCTAGTTGGTGAAGCTAGCTCCACCTCGGAGAAACGGAAAGGTAAGAAACCTATTGTTGTTGATTCAAATGAAGAAGAGGAAGAAAGTGAAGGAGAAGAAGAAGTGCCACCAGAGGAAGTGCCTGATTAATCATTAAGCTTCAAGGCATACTCTTAAAGAAAATTGAGAATCTGAAGATTTCTCAAGATAGAGGCTTTGAAGAGCTCAACCAAAAGGTAGCAAACTTGAAGGACTTTGTGGCTAGAAACAACGAGATGACTGAGAAGACACTTGCAATGATCCTTGACGAGATCAAGGAGCTAAAGAATAAGAAGAAGAATGGTGGTTCTTATTAAGTATCTTTGTTAAATTTTAAACAGTGCTCTTTTAAACAATGACTTGGTTTTGTAATATTTTTACCATGTTGTGATGGATTCAGACTTGTGGTATCAACTCTAGTAGTTGATGCAATGCTTATGATTATCGTAGGGTATGTTTTAAACATTGATATATCTCTTATGAAATTTTCATGTCATAATATATATCTTGAACTACTAACTCTTTTTGCAGATATATTCGGTTGAATTTTTTCTCCTACACATGATAAAATGCTTGGATTGATTGTTGAATTTGCTTGATCGTTAATTATATTCAATATATTGTGATACTATCATAATGTCATTCTTTTTGATTGATGACAGGGGGAGAAAATTGGTGAATGCAAAACATGAAAATGAATAATTGTTATTGCTAACCGGTTTTGATACAGGGGGAGTATGAGTATATCAAACTTCATCTAAGCAATGGGAGTAAGTTATCTTACTTGTTCTTTTATTATGCTATTATTCATTTTATTTTTCATATGGGTGTCATCATCAAAAAGGGGGCGAGTGATTGGAAATCGAATCCCACCCCTAAGTAGTTTTTGATGATGAGCACACCAAATGATGTTAGTGTACTAATAAAATTATTAAAGTGTGCATGTTGTGCGATCAATAATATAAGCTTCACGCATACTCTAAAGAAGCTCAACCACACTTAGAAGATGAAGACAATTTGATAGCTCTACGTCAAGCACAAGTGAAGCTCAAAGATGAAGCTCATGGAATGTGCTCAAGCTTAATCAAAGAGGAGCTCAAATTCAAAATGAAGTGCGTATCTACATCAATATCTGATCGGCTTCAAAAGTCTTCATTTAAGTCTAAGTGTGTGAGTTGGTAATTTAGGAATATGTTAAGGCCAAGTATATTACACACACACACAATTTTTTCGAAATAAAGTTTTTCGAACTGGTTTTTAAACTCATTGAGAGCATAGCTATTTGATTTAACTTCGTAGTCAATATCCAAACACACATGAGTTGATTACTTATCCTTTAGCCGAGTTTCAATGAAAAATATGCTCTGGAAGTCGACTACCAAAGGAGGGAGTCGAATCCCAAAATCAAATCATTTAACAAAAAGACACATATCTTCCAGAAAATTTAGAAAATAGCACCGAGGTCATAATAATCTGCAAAAATATTCGTTGGAACCGGGAGATCGTCATCTTCAGCTAAAAATAAGAGAAGACCAAATTTGGCCAAAAAAATCATTTGATTTAATAAAAATATCCTTAACTTTCTAAAAATATAGAAAAATAGTCACGAGCTAAGAAAAATCCGGAAAAATGTCTGTTGTAATTGGGAGATCGCCATCTTCAGCTGAAAAATAAGAGAAGACAAAATTATGCTATAAAAATCATATCATTTAATATAGAGATCAAAATCTTTATATTAAGCGATAGATATTAATAGCTGAATTTTGTCTTCTCTTATTTTTTCAGTTGAAGATGTCCCTCTCCCGGTTCCAACGGCCATTTTTGTGGAATTTCTAAACTCGAAACTATTTCTATAGTTTATTGAAGATATGGATTTTTTATTAAATGATATGCTTTTTATAGACTAAGTTTATCTTCTCTTATTTTTCAGTTGAATATGGCAATCTCCCAGTTCCAACGGAAATTTTTGCGGAATTTTCTAAGCTCTGGGCTATTTTCTCCATTTTCTGTAAGATATGGATCTTTTAATTAAATGATATGATTATATGGTCTAATTTTGTCTTCTCTTATTTTTCAATTGAAGATGGCTATCTCCCGGTTCCAACGGAATTTTTTACGTATTTTTTGAGCTCTTGGATATTTTCTATATTTTCTGAAAGATATGGATCTTTATATTAAATGATATGATTGTTATGGCCTAATTTTGTCTTCGCTTATTTTTCAGATGAAGATGGCGATCTCCCGTTTCCAACAAACATTTTTGTCGATTTTCTGAGTTTGTGTCTATTTTCTTCTGGAAGATAAGGATCTATATATTAATTGATAAGATTTTTGTTGCCTAATTTTGTCTTCTCTTATTTTTCAGTTGATGATGTCAATCGTTTTATTAAATGATATGATTTTTGACCATATTTTGTCTTTTCTTATATTTCAGTTGAAGATAGCAATCTCTCGGTTTCTAACGGTCATTTTTAAGGATTTTTCTGAGCTCCGGGCTATTTTTTCACATTTTCTGGAAGATATTGATCATTTTTATTTGATATCAGAGAAGACAAAAGTAGGCCAAAAATGTCCGTTGAAACCGGGAAATCACCATCTTCAACTTAAATATAGTAGAAGACAAAATTCGGAACCAGTAAATCACCATCTTCATCTATAAAAATGTCCATTGTAACTGGGATATCGCCATCTTCAACTGATAACTATGCTGACTATTTTATATCTGGTGTTTGCCCTCGCCATTTTTGGGGTTACCTGCGCGGGAGAGGATACCTCTCATATTTTTATTGGCAAAAGTGTCATTTTTATATATCATTTTCTGAGCGTGGTGCTATTTTCTTCATTTTGTGAAAGATATGGACCTTTTTATTAATTGATATGATTTTTATAACCTAAATTTTTCTTCTCTTATTTTCCAATTGGAGATGACGGTCTTTTTGTTAAATAATATGATTTTTGGTCTAATTTTGTCTTCTATTATATTCCAGTTGAAGATGGCGATCTCCCGGTTCCAACAGACATTTTTGCAGAATTTTCCGAGCTCAAGGCTATTTTCCACTTTTTGGAATATATGTATCATTTTATTAAATGATATGATATTTAGGCCTAATTTTGTCTTCTCTTTTTTTTCAGTTGAAGATGACGATCTTCCGGTTACAACTGGCATTTTTTCGGATTTTTCTGAACTCGGGGCTATTTTGTACACTTTCAGGAAGATAAGAATATTTATATTAAATGATATGATTTTTAGATCCTAATTTTCTCTTTTCTTATTTTTCAGTTGAAAATGTCGATCTCCCAGTTTTTTGAGCTCGGTGCTATTTTCTACATTTTATGGACAATATAGATCTTTTTATTAAATAATATGATTTCTATAGCCTACGTTTGTATTCTTTTATTTTTTTTTAGTTGAAGAGGCGAACTCCCGGTTTCAACAGACATTTTCGCAGATTTTTCTTAACTTGAGACTATTTTTCTATATTTTCTGGAAGATATGGATCTTTTTATGAAATAATATGATTTTTGGCATAATTTTGTCATCTCTTATTTTTTGGTTGAAGATAGTGATCTTTAGGTTCCAAAGTACATTTTTGCGGATTTTTTTGAGCTCGGTGATATTTTTCTACATTTTGGAGAAGTTATGAATCTTTTTATTAAATGATATGATTTTTGGCATAATTTTGACTTCGTTTATTTTTCAGTTGAAGATAGAGATCTCCCGTTTCTAACGGACGTTTTGCATATTCTTCTAACCTTGTGACTATTTTCTAAATTTTCTGGAAGATATGGATCTTTTTATTAAATTATATGATTTTTGGCCTAATTTTGTCTTCTCTTATTTCTTAGTTGAAGATGGCGATCACCTTGTTCCAACGGATATTTTTGCGGATTTTTATAAGCTCGGTTCTACTTATAAGCTCGGATTTTTATAGCCTACGTTTGCCTTCTCTTATTTTGTCAGTTGAAGATGGCGATCTCCCGGTTTCAATAGACATTTTTGCGGATTTTTCTTAGATTGATTTTGTTTTTCTAAATTTTCTGAAACATATGGATGTTTTTTTGAAATGATAAGATTTTTTATTGAATTTTGTCTTATATCTTTTTCTGATGAAGATAACGATCTCCCTGTTCCAACTAACATTTGTGCGGATTTTTCTCAGCTCCGGTATATTTTCTACAATTTTTGTAAGATATGAATCTTTATATTAAATGATATGATTTTATAGCCCAATTTGGTCTTCTCTTATTTTTCATTTGAAGATGGCGATCTCCCGGTTCCAACGAACATCTTTGTCGATTTTTTTTGAGATCGATCCTAGTTTCAACATTTTACGATAGATATAGAACTTTTTATTAAATGATATGGATCTTATAGCTTACATTTGTCTTCTTTTATTTTTTTAGTTGAAGATGGTGATCTCTCGATTCCAATTTTACGGATTTTTTGAGCTCCAGGCTATTTTCTACATATTCTGTAAGATATAGATCTTTATATTAAATGATATCATTTTATGTTCTAATTTTGTCTTCTCTTATTTTTCAGTTGAAGATGGCGATCTCCCTGTTCCAATGGACATTTTTGCGTATTATTCTGACATCGGGGCTATTTTCTAAATTTCTTGAAATATTTCTATTTTTTATTAAATGATATGATTTTTGGCCTAATCTTGTCTTCTCTTTTTTAGTTGAAAATGGCGATCTACCGGTTACAACAGACATTTTTGCACATTTTTATGAGCTTGGTGCTATTTTCTATATTTTATTAAAGATAAGGATCTTTTTATTAAATGATATGATTTTTATAGCCTACATTTGTCTTCTCTTATTTTTTTAGATGATGATGGTGATCTACCCATTCCAACAGCCTTTTTGCCGCTTTTTCTAAGCTTGGGACTATTTTTCTACCTTTTTCGGAAGATATGCATATTTTAATTAAATGATATGATTTTTGGCCCAATTTTGTCCTCTCTTTTTTCACCTCCTCGGTTCCAACGGACATTTTTTGCATATTTTTCTGGTTACAACGGACATTTTATGGATTATTCTGACCTCGGGGCTATTTTTCTAAATTTTCTGAAAGATATAGATCTTGTTATAAATTTTTTGATTTTTGGCCAAATTTTGTCTTCTCTTATTTTTTTTCAGTTGAAGATGTCGATCTCCCGGTTTAAGTGATATTTTTGCGGATTTTTCTGAGCTTTGAGCTATTTTCTACATTTTATGGACTATATGTATCGTTTTATTAAATGAGATGATTTTTATAGCCTACATTTTTCTACTCTTATTTTTTCAGGCGAAAATGGCGATCTGCGGTTACAACAGACATTTTTGCGGACTTTTCTTTGCATGGTACTATTCTTCTACATTTTCTATAAGATATGGATCGTTTTATGCAATGATATGATTTTTTTGACAAGTTTTGTATTCTCTTATTTTTCAGCTGAAGATGGTGATCTTCCAGTTCCAAAGGACATTTTTTCAGATTATTCTGACCTTGGGGCTCTTTTCTAAATTTTAAGAAAATTTGGATCTTTTGAAATGATTTTATTTTTGGCCTAATTTTGCCTTCTCTTATTTTTCAATTGAAGATGGATATCTCCCGGTTCTAACTGATTTTTTGCTGATTTTTCTGAGCTCGGTGCTATTTTCTACATTTTATAAAATATATGTATCTTTTTATCAAATTAGATGATTTTTATAGCCTATATTTTTCTTCTATTATTTTTTCAGGTGAAGATGGTAATTTACCAGTTCCAAAGGACATTTTTGCAGACTTTTCTTTGCTTGGGACTATCTTTCTACATTTTCTGTAAGATATTTATTTTATTAAATGATATGATTTTTTTGGCCTAATTTTGTCTTCTCTTTTTTCAGTTGAAGATGGCGATCTACAGGTTCCAACAGACATTTTTGCGGATTATTCCGACCTCGGTGCTATTTTCTAAATTTTCTGGAAGATATGGATCTTTTTATTAAATGATTTGATATTTGGCCTAATTTTGCATTCTCTTATTTTTTTTCCGTCGAATATAGCGATCTCCCTGTTTAAACTGGTATTTTGGGGATATTTCTAAGCTCGATGCTATTTTCTACATTTTATGGAATATATGTATCTTTTTATTAAATGAGAGGATTTTTATATCCTACATTTTTCTTCTCTTATTTTTTCAGGTGAAGATGGCGATCTACTAGTTCCTTGCTAATTTTTCTTTGCTTGGGACTACTTTTCTACATTTTCTGTAAGATACGTATTTATTTATTAAATGATATGATTTTTGACCTAATTTTGTCTTCTCTTTTTTCTGTTGAAGAAGGTGATCTCCCGGTTCCAATGGATATCTTTACGGATTTTCAGCGCTCCGGGCTATTTTCTATATTTTAGGAAAGATATATGATTTTTTGACCTAATTTTGTCTTCTATTATTTTTCAGTTGAAGATGGCATCTCCCGGTTCCAGCGGACATTTTTGCGGATTTTTCTGAGCTTCGAGCTATTTTCTACATTTTATAGAATATATAGATTTTTTATTAAATGATATGATTTTTGTGGCTTAATTTCGAAAAACTACCTCTTACTTACGCTGAATTCCAAAAAAATATCTCTCATTTTGATATAATCGCAAAACTACCTCATACTTTTCAGGTTTCCATAAACTCCCTAATCCCCATATCGCCCTCCCCCATCGATGTCATTTGCCCACTATCAATCGCTGCACATCCCCATTCCACCCACCACCGCCCTCTTCCCACTCCCCACACCGTCCTCCCCCCATCCACCCACCGCCACCCTTCGCCCTCCATCCACCACTGCCTATCCCCCTTCCACCCACTGCCACCCTCCTCCTCTACCCCCGACCGCCGCTCCCTTCCCCCACCATCGCACTCGTCCACCAATTTTGCCCACCGCCGCCCTCCCACTCCTCCACCATCCCATATATATCAAAGTATGAGGTAGTTCTACGAAATTAAACCAAAATATGAGGTAGTTATACGAAATTAAGCAAAGTATGAGGTAGTTCTATGAAACCAAAGTATGAGGGAGTTTATCGAAACCTGAAAAGTATGAGGAAGTTTTACGATTATATCAAAATAAGAGGTATTTTTTTAAATTCAGCGAAAGTATGAGGTAGTTTTCCGAAATTAAGCTTGATTTTTATGGCCTAAGTTTGTCTCGTCTTATTTTTCAGTTGAAGATGGCGATCTCCAAGTTCAACGAACATTTTTGCAGATTTCTCTGAGCTGGGAGCTATTTCCTATATTTTATGGAAGATATGGATTTTTTTATTAAATGAAATGATTTTATAGCCTAAATTTGTCTTCTCTTATTTTTCAATTGAAGATGGAGATCTACTGTTTCTAACGGACATTTTTGCAGATTTTTCTGAGCTCGGAGCTATTTTATACAGTTAATTGAGGATATGAATCATTTTATTAAATGATGATTTTTATCGTCTAAGTTTTTCTTCTCTTATTTTTTAGTTGAAGATGGCGATATCCTGGTTCCAACGGACTTTTTGCGGATTTTTCTGACCTCAAGCCTATTTTCTATATTTGCTAGAAGATATAGATCTTTTTGTTAAATAATATGATTTTGGGCCTAATTTTGTCTTCTTTATTTTTCATTGAATACGGCGAACTCTCGGTTCCAACGAACCTTTTTGCGAATTTTTCTTAGCTCCGGGCAATTTTCAACATTTTCTTTAAGACATGGATGTTTATATTAAATGATATAATTTTTATAGCCTAATTTTGTCTTCTCTTATTTTTCAGCTAAAGATGGATAGCTTCAGGCTCCAACAGAATGTTTTGCGGATTTTTCTGAGATATGGGCTAATTTCTACATTTTCTAAAGGATATGAATCATTTCATTAAATGATATGATTTTTTGCCCTTATTTTGTCCTCTCTTATTTTTCTGTTGAAGATGGCGATCCCATGGTTCCAACGGACATTTTTGCGGATTTTTCTGAGCTCAGGACTTTTTTCTATAGTTTATTGAAGATATGTATCTGTTTATTAAATGATATGATTTTTATCGCCTAATTTTGACTTCTCTTATTTTTTATTTGAAAATGTCTATCTGCCGGTTCCAACAGAAATTTTTGCGGATTTTTCTGAACTCTAGGCTATTTTCTATATTTTCTGTAAGATATGAATCTTTATATTAAATGATATGATTTTTATGGCCAAATTTTTTTCTCTTATATTTTTTCGTTGAAGATGGCAAACTCCCGGTTCCAACAGACATTTTTGTAGATTTTTTGAGCGACGTGATATTTTCTAAATTTTCTGTAAGATAAGAATCTTTATATTATACAATCTACCGGTTCTGTAAGATAAATGATATATTTTCTAAATTTTGCATTCTCTTATTTTTAAGTTGAAGATGGCGATCTACCGGTTCATACGGACATTTTTTGCGGATTTTTATCAGCGCGGGATTTTCTATAGTTTATTGAAGATATGGAAATTTTAATTAAATGATATGATTTTTATAGACTAAGTTTGTCTTCTCTTATTTTGTAGTTGAAAATGCAATCTCTCGGTTCGACATGACATTTTTACGGCTTTTTTGACCTCGAGGCTATTTTCTACATTTTCTGGAAGATATGGATCTTTTTATTAAATTTCATGATTTTTGGTCTAATTTTGTCTTGTTTTACTTTTCAGATGAAGATGGCGATCTCCAGGTTCCAACTGACATTTTTACGGATATTTCTTCGCTTCGGACTATTTTATATATTTTATGTAAGATACAGATCTTTAGATTAAATGATATGATCTTATAGCCAAATCTTGTCTTCTCTTATTTTTCAGTTGAAGATGATGATCTCCCGACAGATATTTTTGTGGATGTTCTGAGCTTAGGGCTATTTTTTTTCATTTTATTAAGATATGGACCTTTTTATTAAATGATATGATTTTTGTAGACTACTTTTGTCTTCTCTTATTTTTTCAGTTGTTCATGGCGATCTCCCAGTTCCAACAGACATCTTTGCGGATTTTTCTGAGCTTGGAACTATTTTCTACATTTTCGGTAAGTTATGGATATTTTTATTAAATGATATGATTTTTTTGGCCTAATTTTGTCTTCTCTTTTATTATTTAAAGATATGGAACTCACGTTTCCAACAAACATTATTGCATATTTTTCTTAGCTCGGGAATATTTTCTATATTTTATTGAAGAAGTGATTCATTTTATTAAATGATACTATTTTAAGGACTAAATTTGTCTTCTCTTATTTTTTAGTTGAAGATGGTGATATCCCGTTTCCAACGGAATATTTTGCAGATTTTTCTGATCTCGATGAAATTTTCTAAATTTTATTGAAGATATGTATTTTTTTATTAAATGATATGATTTTTATAGCTTAAGTTTGTCTTGTCTTATTTTCCAGTTGAATATGGTGATCTCTCGGTTCCAATAGACATTTTTGCGGATTTTTCTTAGGTCGTGGCTATTTTCAACATTTTATTGAAGATATAAATCTTTTTATTAAATGAAATGATTTCTTAATATGGCGATCTCAAAGTTCCAAGGACTTTTTTGCGGATTTTTCTGATCTTGGGCTATTTTTCTCCATTTATGGAAGATATGTATCTTTTTATTAAATGAAATTATTTTTGGACTAATTTTATCTTCTCTAAATTGGCGATATTCTGATTTTACCGGATATTTCATTACTACAAAATGGACCTTCAACAGCGCTTAAATAAGGTCTTTAATAGCGCTTTACAAGCGCTGTCTATCTCGCCGCTGCTAAAGGGGGGCTGGTTTTAATAGCGCTTTACAAGCACTGTTAAAGGGGGTCCTTTAACAGCGCTTGTTTGTGCAAGCGCTGTTAAAGGCCCCCCTTTAACAGCGCTTATTAGTGCAAGCGTTGTTAAATGGGGGCCTTTAACAGCGCTTGTTTGTGCAAGCGCTGTTAAAGGCCCCCCTTTAACAGCACTTGTTTGTGCAAGCGTTGTTAAAGGGGGCCTTTAACAGCGCTTGTTTGTGCAAGCGCTGTTAAAGGGAGGCCTTTAACAGCGCTTGCACTAAAGAAGCGCTGTCTATTAAGACCTTAGACAGCGCTTGTACTAAACAAGCACTGTTAAAGAACAAGCGATGTCTAAGGTCTCAGTAGACAGCGCTTAGTTAGTACAAGCGCTGTCTAAGGTGGACTTTTAACAGCGCTTCTACGAAAGAAGCGCTGTCTAAGTTGGACCTTTAACAGCACTTCTACTAAAGAAGCGATGTATAAGGTCCACCTTTAACAATTAAACGTAAATCAATACCCGCATTGTTCTTAATATCATAGAGCAACATAACCAAGAAAACATCAAACTGGCAGAATTTGCATAATTTGCATGATGCCGGTCATATTATAGTGTAAGAACTTATCTCAACTAGGAAATACAGCGAAGAAAAAAGAACAATTAGATTGAAAAAAGGAAGGTGTTTCCAAGAATTTACAAGGAGAAGAGAACCGAGTTTTTAAAAAAGAAAAACAAATGAAAATTCCTAATGAAATAACTAAATCATGGTTCCTATTTTATCCGATAGACATGGCATAAAGATAACTAATTCTTGAACATGTTTTAGCATCCAGAGATAACTGGCTCTTCATCACGAGGTTCCTTCCGTTGGTGTGGTGCAAGGAGCAAGGGAGTTTGTAGGGAGGCTGATCCCGCCCCCTCCCAGTGAGATTTGGGGCCTTCATCGGGCTACCGCGGCTGACCTGATTCGAGTCGAGGAAGACGACGATTATGGTTATGTCATCATGGAAATGCCGACGGACCCCCCGGTCGATCTTCTTGATGTCGGAGTACCTCATCTCCCTTTTCTTGGCCGCTTCTTGAAGCGCAGCTTTCATAAGCCACCGGGCACTTCCCTGAGCAATCAAACGGCAACAATGTCAGCAGCCCCCTAATGGATTTTATAAAATGCAGCAGTTCTACACACCAACGAGACATTTTAGTCAGCTCCAAAGCAGGAGTGAGATGTAGAGAAAAAACACATGTTTGATTATGTGCATGCCAAAAATGCTAATCTAAGGTGTTGTTTTGTGTCTCCAAAAGGTTTTGCCTTGAACACTTATCTCTCTTTGGATCACACCAATAAAGGAGGCAGAATCCTACATGTCACAAATTTGTCATGGCCTGCTCCCTAACTTCCAATTTTCATTAACACCCTTGTCCAACTTTGAAATATGCCATAATTTGCAACATATGAGAATTGGTATATAAATTAGTTGTAGATAAAAGCAAACAAAATAATAGAAATATGATGCATATATTTGAAAACTTGCTCAAAATTTATCTATAAAGTATACACGCAGTCAGACAAACCGGCATTATTTCACAAATATTTGATTAATCGTAGTCAAGAAAAGGGCTAGTCGACCATGACACAAGGAGGTGAGAACCCGGTTTCAGTTTCGGTTCATTCAAGACATGTTTCGGTAGTTTCATTTATTTTATGCATATATTTGTGTGTATATATTTATAGTGGTTGAAATCTGTTAGAATATTTATGAAAAATAAAAAAGGTTGAGGGTTTAATTGTAACATATAAGTTAGATGGGTCTTTTAGAATAACTTATGTTACCTGCTCAGATGGGATCAAGGTCCATTTAAATATGTGTGGGGGTCAGTCACATGAATCATTTTCCTGCAATCAGCAATTAAATAAAAGAGATATTTTTGCAAGGATAAGAAACATGATTATATGATTAGTGAAGAAAGAGATATTTTTGCAAGGATTCATATGAGAAGGGAATGCATGCACCGACTGGAGTACTTACTTACTTTCGGCCACTCCTGAGACTAGGTGAAGAGTTTGCACTTGTACTGCACGCGACATGGTGCGGCGGAGACACCCTCTTTTGATTGGGGGAGGTAGCCTTAACGGACTTAAGAGGTGAGCAGGTTTCCTCCAGTATTTCAGGAGTATCATCTTCAGGGTTGTAGGGCAATCCACTGTTAGAATCAGGCTCCTGCAGATACTTGCTTCCTTTAAATTGAGGCATGGGAGTAATGGGTGAGCTTCCCAAACAACGGGAACCAAGGGGCATCCGGCTTCCTCCTTGGAAAATTTCATCTGTAATATGTTTCGTTCGCTGGTTTTCGATGCAGACAGGCCGCCGCCAGCAAGCGGAGAAGCTTTGAGCAATGGGCTTAGGTTACATATGTCTGGAAAGCCCTCCCATCCGGGTGAGAATACGTCCACTTTTCCTGCAGTATGATAATCATTCTCGGGATCACAGGGATTAAAGGATGAAGTTCCAGGGCTATCTTCGGCAAGCCCACCACCACTATGCACTGAACTCAAATCAGCACCAGATTGCTCATATGCAACAGAATTTGGAGAAGGACAATAGCTTGAAGAAAACTGAGGCTTGTTCACATCATTCCCCCTACAAATAAATAAAGACAAGTAGAAAAAAAATATGATGATGGTAGTTGCTCAGGATCAGACATGCCAAAAATGCAGTACTGCATATTTATGCAATGCATACAAAGCAAGCATATAAGGCCATACGTTGAGCTTTGGAGTAAAGGAGTAACTGGGGAGAGTCGCGAATGGCATTGCTTGGGATTTTCTACTTGTCTCTTGATGTCTATGGCCTCCAGTTCACCTAATAGATCCCTCTCCAACTCTCCCTCATTAGGCCTCTTATGCTCTACTACCAGTGGCGTAACCAGGATTTTTTTTTGCCCCGGGCAAAACAAACTAAAGATAATATAAAAAATAATATTTAAAAATACTACTACTTCACTCCCTTTCTCTCAAACAAAGTTCACCCTGTAGCAATTTCAGTAATGATGGAAGTATATCACATCTAAAATGTGCTTTTAGACAATTAAGTAACTAATCAAAAAATAATCATAATTATTTTGAATATTGCTTTGAAAATTTTCTAGGGAAATAATTAGCATACTCACGAGGCCACAGTAAAATGATAATATTAACCAATGGCAATATTAAGAAATAAAAATGAAAACGCTTATAAATTTGTACTATTAAGCAATGGTAATATTACACCCTGGCTAGGAAAATCTCTTAACCAGCTTGGAATGTTTTGTAAAGGAGTTTATACAAGAGGTTCTTAAAGCAAAAATTAATTTAGAAATTTATGACGGAAGAAAAAATTTAAAAATTAAATTAAATTGTGGCCCATAAAGGAACCATGCTGAACAAACTGAGCAAATATATAAAATTTTAAATAAATGGAGACACCAACTGAAAAAATATTTAAAAATTTAATTAAGATGTGGACATTAGAGGTCTCGAACCTATGACTTGCTATTCAGCGAAATAACGCTGAAACCAGCAGAGCATGCAAGCCAACCTAATGCATTATATACAACTATTCTATATATTGTTGCCCTGGGCAGCTGCCCAGGGCAATCCTACTCTAGTTACGCCCTTGTCTACTACCATTTCAGATTGCCCGCATCCTGTATAAAAGTGTGTTGATTGATCAAAAAACAAACAGAACGTAGAAGACAATGCCGAACATAACCAGACATCAGAGAAAGTAATTAGATATCAAAGTTACAAGAAGCTTATTGCTTCACTATATTCAATATTTTCATAAGATATCATTGCACAACTAGTCAGATATCATGCCTGATGCATCTATAAACTAATTTCTTTCCTTTTTCGGTAGTGATCAAGGCAAATGCCAGAAAACTACACATTAACCAATCTAAATAATCCTGCAGAGAATCACTTCTAAAATAGAGGCCAACACATTCCTTTTCTATCTGATGGTATCATGGTAATATTGATCATATAGACATGTGCAAAATGCAGCTGTAAAGAAAGGATCCTCAATTCACCTCACCCCGATTGTTTGACTGGAAAATAGAACAAAAAATGACTTCCAAGAGAAGTTGCTGGAAATAGTGTTTTCTACATTTACATCAACTTTATGCATGAGCTGGGCACAACAGTTTTTACATTGCACACGTATTTTTCACACGTATTTCCCAGATGATTTCCAGATTCGTCCTTCCAGTGATATAACCATTACTGTTACATCAGAGTAAAGGAAGCAACAAATGTAAACACAAATTGCAAAAAATTCTTACTGGATCCTTCTTAATTAGATACCGCAGAATTGATGCAGCAAGATACTTAAGTCTCGGCTTTTGTACAAGGATAACAGCATGTTATTCAAATAAATATTAAAAACAGTAAAAACATCAATAATTTATAACAAGTACCTGTCTGGAAGAGAGGGTTGGAAGAAGACTTTGAACATGGGAATGCACAAACGTTACTTGTGGAGCAAAAAGGACTAGTTGCTGTGTGAACCTGACGGACCTACAACATCAATAATTTATTATCAGCAACAATTGGACCAACTTTGCAATATGTTCAGTGAGAAATCGACTTATTCAATTCTACCTTCTTTTGGCCTAACTGAATAAAAAACTATTTAAAAACATATTTAATGAGAAGAAACATACTCAAGAAGGGTTGAAGTCTCTTCGTAAGAGCTTATTTCGGCAATAAGAGACTGAAAACAAGGATAATGTCAGAAGAGTCAAAAGAATGCAGTAACTGAAATAACATTGTGTTATCAACCTAGATCACTTCACATGAAGATACAAAAAGTATGCACCAAAAGCCCCAAGCAAGGATTTCCCAGAAGCTTACCATTCCTTGTACAACTCTACCCTATTTATGATCGCCTACAGTTGTTATTATAGCTTCTAGCACAGATATACGATTAACCCTTCGGTTCAAGGGAACATTAAACTATAGTTACCAGGACAGGACACCAAAGCGGGATATGATACATGACACAGTGATATGCAGTCACCAAAAAATATTGGAAGTGTGCAAATGGCACGCACATGCATGCATACACATATATGTCTGAATTTATTGTATCCCCGGTTGACATTCATCAAATTTAAACTAACAAGAAACTCATCAAGACACGCGCTTGCATGTGCACACACGCACACATTCTCGGTACATGTTGTTCACTCAATAGTTTGTTGTCAACATTTCCAATCAATTCAAGTAATTGTTTTCCCATAATATTTTTTATCAAGTTATTTATTGTTCCTATGAATGGTAACTAAACTTCTTAATGTTTTTAAATGCATCATACAGGTTCCCCAAAAGAGTTGAGCAACCAAGCACTATGAAATCATCAGAAGTTTTTGTAAAAAGGGAAAACATGGGTTCCAAAAGTGTGAAATTTCTCGCCCTATTAAAAACATGGATTTCTTAAGATTGATTTTTTTCTGTATACGATGGTTCTTTATGACAATAATGGCATTCCGATGTTGTGCACCAGAGGTAATAGAGTAGCATAATATTAGGTACTTTGCAATGGTGAATCAAATTCTTCTGCAAAAAGGAAATTTAAGTCCGGATATCTGGAACCTTGATTGCTATCTAAAATACTGGTTTGCATATAATATCCATGGAAAAAGACTGAAAGCATACCTTAATACAAAAGGAACTTTGAGTTTATGGGGCATCATCTCACCAAAAGGGCAGATTCTTCAGCAATTGCCAATAGCGCTCTATGCACAATTTCCCCCAAATACATTCCTGAAATTAACTTCTCAAAAATCTAGACAAACAGAAGACATCTGGCAGATTTCAGTTTGGTAACAATCTATACAGATAAACGTAAATCAGGCCACCAAAATATATGCTTGTAACTTACCTGCTCACCCGGATTAGGCTTTCACGATCTAACGAATGATCATATTTCGTCAAAGGAAGATGAGAAGAAAGGAAGTTGCCCCATTCCATATTAATAACCTAACAACAATGCTCAACCCTTTTACTACGAAATAAAGAATAAAGATAATTTCCCAAACTTTCATCTTAATCCAGGTCATTGCAGTTGACAATTTATCAAGAAAGAGCTGATACCAACTAATAATAAAAACTACCACTTCCAACTCATTTCACCCTTCTGAATGATTGCTAAAGGTAATTAAAAACACATGATATGATTGTCATAAACACTAAAAGAATGTGAGTTGGCAGATAGAAAGACCAATTTTATTTGTCATTTCATTCAACCCGTCATGCTCAGGAAACAAAGCAGGGATATATCTTAAAATTACTCTGATGTGAGTCAAATTACTATAACATATGATTAACTCTGATGCATGCTAAAAGAGGTTATCGATGTAAAATATTCAGAAAGCATGTTGTTTTGAGCATCTAGATTTGGTTTAACTCTATGAATCATGATCAGTTAAACCTGCCACTAACACAGAAAAAGTTTAGGAATTAACAATTAGCGCTTACATTGAATTTCTTCACAAGCTTCCAGATCTTTTACATCGCCCTCCTGAAAAATCATAGACGTGACTCAACAATTAGCGCTTACATTATAATGCTACAAAATGAAAGCATATGCAAATTTACCAAAGATCATAACTTTATCAAAGGGTAAAAACAAAGTTTCACAGAATACCGATCTTTAGGTTTAACATCTATACTAAGTGACATATTTCTGGACCACATAACGACACCAATCTTCCTTGACTTCAGCTAGTTGATCAGTAGAGTAAGTAGCACCTTTGTAGTCAGGGAAGTACTACAAAATAGAATATCATAGCAAATAGCAAATATATGTTATAATCAAATATTAGCAAATATAACTAAAAAATGTGATAAATATAAATTAAAACTAAAACTACATACCGTATCTGGAATGATGTTTTCATTTTGTGAAAGGATGTCTTTCATGAATCGCATAACATAATAACCACAATCAATTGTATTGGTCTGAAGGGGACACTATACAATTCAAAAATGAAAAATTAAATGAATGGTGCGTTATCCTTGTTTGATCTAGATTTGAGCAACATATTAAATTAGAAGAGACCGTTGTGCATACATTTATACGGATCCACGTGGGTTTGTTTGATTTAGATTTCGGGACCCTGGTTCCTTTAGAAGCACGATAAATGCACAAAGCTCTAACAAAATAAAATAAATTTAGTCAACTCGTTATATTCAACATATATCATATTTACATATTGACATAAAACATAATTAACTTACTTGTCGAATGTATCCTTCATGGTTCGATTATATTTTGGATCATGATGCAAGGAATCCAAATAATATATTGTCTCTGATGTGGCATGGATGACTAACAACACCCAATGACCACTACAAAAGTAGTTAGCAAATTCTAAGTAACTACATTCTTAGGAATTCATTAAATTAAATAAAATATATTAAAAAGTTATTTACCATGTATTATATGGTGCCAAGAATAACTTCCATGGCTCGTTATATTCAATAAGTGCATCGGCTATATACTTCGTTGGCTCATCCACAAAAGAAGATGTGTTATGTGGGCATAAGAATGAGAATCTCCTTGTGTTTTGTCTCTTGAGAACCAACTCATAGTACAAGTACCTTGAATGAATATTAAAAATAAGTTAACAATAATATCAACGTTTAATTGAAAAGAAATTCTAAAAATTGTTTACGTAAAGTACCTGATATATACACAGATTATCGGACAATCCAACCATTCATGTTGAAGAAGTTCATTGACAATTTGATGACTAATTAACTCCACATATGATATACCAAAAATGTCTCTCTCTCCATGTCTATTTGTAACAGCGCACCACCTTGAAGCTTTTGTGTAGCATATATCTGAATAAAATTGCAATACATCGAGAGATTATTTGTAGCAACTACAGGAGACGACTCCTGATGTTTTGACACTGCTTTTTCTTGTTTCTTTTTACTAGTTGCACCAACAGCATGGGAGGGCTCCTGATGTTTTGCCTTTACTTTTTCTTGTTTCTTTTTAGGAGTACCTGACTCCTTTATTTTAACCGACTCTTTGCCATTAGATTTTGCGGGCACCTGTATGGGAAAGCATTTAAGTGAATCATTTAGTTAGAAAATAATTAAACAACAATATAAGAATCTAATGTATACCATAAGAAGTCTTGCCGTAGAGACCAAATCAATAAGGTTGGTTGGCCATGCAACAAAAGTACCAATCGCATCACCTACTACCATGACTCATGCATCCTCTATAGGTATTGGTAGTGGTGCATCTGACTCTATCACATGTTCAATCATAACGTCATATGATTCATGGGTAATGATATATTGTGTAGTTTTCTATCATCAGGACGATTGAAGACCTTTCCCTTCCCAACTATGCGATGTGTTGGGGATGATAAA
Organism: Scilla litardierei; assembly: GCA_030789695.1. Classification (NCBI taxonomy): domain Eukaryota; kingdom Viridiplantae; phylum Streptophyta; class Magnoliopsida; order Asparagales; family Asparagaceae; genus Scilla; species Scilla litardierei. Next base: position 168,378,237 of record CM061141.1, read on the forward strand.
TAGAAACTGCATGATGAGATGTCCTAAAACAAAAATTTCAGAAAGAAAACATCAATTAATGTTGTTAATCATACATGAATGTATTTTGCTAATAATATCTTGAATCAATTATTTGTAAATGCAATAATTTAATAGGAAAACACTTACTTCAGGAATATTACAGGACAGAAGCGTGCAACTACCAGTTTTGCTGATTGTAGCTAATTCTTTGTTGTGACCCTTACTCTCCGATACTTTCATCTTCTTTAAGAGCAATGCCACTGTGTCTCTCAAGTCCGCGTTATCATTATTTCTTCTGCGCTTTTCACTTGGGAAACAATTTTTTACTGACGGTCCGAATCCATAACCTCTAACACGTCTAGGATACTCTGGGACATTTAAGACTCGATAAAGTATATCATGTGAGTCCTGTAATTGATCCGGTGTTATAGTTTGTGAAATGTTCTCCTGGCACATAAATTTGAAAGGTAACATATACATCATTAGTGCTAAAATAAGAAAATAATAAAAGAACTAGAGTAAAATGATATCATACTTACAATTTTCTCACACACTTGCTGAACATTTTCATTATCAACCACTCCTAACTTATTTACACGAGCACCCTTCCACAAATCATGACGGGCTATGGATGTGTCATTTGATTCTGACTCCTTTAACTGTACATTCAGACAATTAAAATAATTAATAAGCTGATTGAAAATCATTTCTAACATCTTGTACGTTATATCTTTGCATACTTACCATCTTTTGCTCAAGGCGTGTGTAACCCATACGGCCCTTTCTATATGGGTACATATGATTTAATGCCCTTTTTCGATTTTGAGTGCTTCGCATCTATTTAGGCACAAAGCAACTATATTAATACAAAGTAATATGTTTAGTCAGATTCCTCAAAATGAGTAACATTACCTTAAATTCATCGCACTAACGTTTAGCAACAAACGCTCTCCATTGATCTTCAGATATGAATGGATACTCATGTGGAGGATGCTCAATAATACTACCACTTTCATCATAAACATAATTCTTTGTTAAGTAGGTTCTGAAATTTCTACAAAGTTTGCCTGCTTCTTTAAGAATATATCTCCGATGACTATCATCAACAATGAAAGATGTCTACAAAAGTGTGCTCAATTGTGTTAGTATGTTTGTATAAGAATAAAAAAAGGTGGGAGTATGTATATTACCTGTATATCCTTCCAGATGTTTTCTTTCACTACATCTAAAGCCGACGACTTCCAGTTATCACATGTTATTGGCACCATCTGTTGAGTAATGGCCCCAATATAACTCACAAATGTAGCACTGTTAGGATCAATTGGTTGACCCATATCATTCCATCCAACCTAATAACAATGACAGAATAAGAAAATGAATATATGTTGATGAAAATTAATATGATTAAATAATAAATACTTGTAAGTAGAATACCTTAAATGATATCCCTTTGCTTCGTGCACGAATAACTCCCTCCATAGCGGTCACTCCACGTTTAATAACATTTTCCTGAATATTAGGATCATCACCATCAAGGGGAACACAGTTGTCATCACTAGAAGACATTATCTACAACAAAATAAAACAACATTAAATTGTTAGTTCACAAGAAAATATGCAATAAAAATGAATTAAGATCAATATACATAATAGCACTCACCAGAAAAAGTCGTATGAACTTAATTAGGTTAATATTTTCCTTTTCCTTGTTGAATTAATACTTGTTTGTCCCTTCATGACATGAAATGACGGATTGACCCAAATCCCATCATCATGATCATCTCTCATATAGAAACCATCATCTACAGTAGGATCAATATCAAGTGATTGTGATGTCCCTAAGAAAGGATCATCCTCAGTATTGATATCTTCATGTCCTTAGTTACGACAGTCATTTAATTTGTTATTCAACAACACAATGGACCACTTCACATCGGTGGGATCTGTGACATAGAATACTTGCTGAGCTTGCGATGCTAAAATAAAAGGCTCGTCCTTATACCCCTCCCTATTGAGATCCACCCGCATGAACCCTAACTCATCAATTTGAACCCCATTATGGTTGTCTGCCCACTTACAACCAAACACAGCCAATCGAAACATACTATAATCCAACTCCCATATGCGTTCAATAACACCAAGGTATGACATATTTGCATATATGGGATTTCTGTCTTTTGCACTAGAGATGTGCATAGATTCAGCTACAAGAGTCACACCACTACTTTGCATTGTACTTTGATCATCATGATCTTTAGTGTATAATGTATACCCGTTAATAAGGTAACCATTGTGAGAAAAAACATGTACACTTGGACCATTTGCTAACCATCTCAATCTATCTGAAACTGAAGCTCTATTTATAGCCAACTCTCCAAAGACTTGTTCTTTCAGCCATGTTATAAAAGACCGATTGTGTTCTCTTGTTATCCAATTCTCATTCCTATTTGGGTTTGAATTTCGAAGTAGTTCCTTGTGTCTTTCAGCATACGGCTCAACTTCAACATCATTGTGCAGAACATATAAATGTGCTTACTCCCACTTTGTCCTTGATATGAGCACTACATCACATCCCTTAATCCCTTCCCCGGATATTCTTCCTGTGTGACGAGACCTTGGAAGCCCTATGGAATCAACATTGCTTAGGTACTCTGTACAAAATTCAACATCTTCTTCAACTATTTAAATCTCAACCATGCAACCTTCTGGTCGACTACGGTTTTTCACATACCCTTTTAATATCTTCATATAGCGCTCGATCGGGTACATCCATCTCATATAGGCTGGTCCACACAATTGCGTCTATCTAACCAGGTGAATAGTCAGATGAACCATTATGTCAAAGAAGGATGGTGGTAAATACATCTCAAGCTCACACAATGTGACAACAATTTCTTTTTGCAATGCTGGTAACTTTCCAGGATCAATAACTTTACTGCAATTGCCCTGAAGAAGAAACATAGTTTTGTGATGGTCACCCTCACCTTTTTTGGTAAAATGGAACGTATACCCACTGGTAGTAAATGCTCCATCAAAACATGACAATCATGAGATTTTAGACCTTTTAACTTGAGATCTTTCATTGATACGAGGCTTCTAATGTTTGACGAGTATCCCTCTGGAACTTTAACTCCATCGAGAAACTTACAACAGACTTTTATTTCTTTCCTAGATAGAGTATGAGCTGCAGGAGGTAGATATGTACGCTTTCCCTTCTTTACCGGTCCCAATTCTATCCTCATTCCCATACTTACCATGTCCAACCTCGCATTTATCCCATCTTTGCTCTTTCCTGGAACATTAAGCAATGTCCCGATAACACTTTCAAAAACATTCTTTTCAATATGCATCACATCAAGGAAATTTTTTACATACAATGACTTCCAATATGGTAATTCAAAGAAAATAGAGTTTTTCTTCCACCCACTGGTGACAAGTTCTCCTGCCAATGGCTTACCAAAATTACTACTTAAATTCTTTACCTTTTCAAACAGCTTATCACCAGTCAATGGCACAGGAGCTCTACATTCCTCTATATTCCCATTGAATGCTTTCCTCAACCACCGGTAACGATGCCTCACGGGTAAAAATCTACGATGTCCGAGGAAGGCATTCTTCTTACAATGTTCCAACCGCATCCAATACGTACTCTCTTCACATAAAGGGCATGCACACTTTCCTTTGATACTATATCCTGACAGAATACCATATGCTGGAAAATCATTAATTGTGCCAAATAACATAGCCCTCAAGTTGAAATTCTCTTTCTTGTACCCATCATACACATGTACACCTGTGTCCCACATTTGTTTCAAATCTTCAATTAATGGAGACAAGTATATGTCTATATCATTTCCTGGTTGTTTAGGCCCAGAAATTAACATAGACAACATCATGTACTTGCGCTTCATGCATAACCATGGAGGTAGATTATAAATCACTAAAATCAATGGCCATGTGTTGTGGGAACTACTTTGAATACCATGTGGGTTCATTCCGTCGGTAGACAATGCAATTTGTAGGTTTCTTGCTTCTTCCCCAAATTCAGGATAATCGTGATCAAATTTTGTTCATTGAGGAGAATCTGCTGGGTGACGGAACATGCCATCTTTAATCCGTTCATTTGAATGCCACGTCAAGTGTTTTGCATCTTCTGGACTGCGATACATGCGCCTAAATCTCGGTATTATGGGGAAATACCATGCCACCTTCACTGGAGTTGATTCTTTTCTTTTATATCGTGAGGCATTACATTTAGGACACATGTTTAACGATGCATATTCATTACGAAATAAGATGCAATCGTTAGGACAAGCATGAATCCTCTCATAGCTCATGCCTATAGAGCATGACATTCGCTTAGCCTCATATGTTCGACTAGGAAGCACATTATCCTCTGGCAACATATCCTTTAAAATTATGAGTAATTCTGTGAAGCTCTTATCAAACCATCCATTGCTCACTTTCAAGTTATACAATTTTAATACCGCCGACAATCGATTGAACTTAGTACAACCACTGTACAATGGCTTTTCCGCATTACTTACCAACCTTGTAAACATTTCAGGACAATCCCGGAGATCCTCTTCAACCATATTTGCCATCTCTTCTAGGCGATCGTCATCATATGTATTTGTGCTTGTATCACTTGTAGCATACATCTCTGTACTTCCAAATTCACTGCACTCTTCTATTGTCTCACCATGCCTTGTCCAACATGTATAACTTTGATCAATTCCATTGCACACTAAATGATCTTTCAACTCATCCTCGCTAACTCCCCTTGCATAGCAACACTTTAAACAGGGGCATATGATTTTCATTGGATTTTCTGCATGATCAACTGCAAATCTAATGAACTCTTTCACTCCATCCTCGTATTCTTTCGATAAACGATTTGCAGACATCCATTTTCGATCCATATATATCAATCTAACAAAAAAATTATTAACATTAGTTATTTTGTTATTTGAGAGGTGAAGGTCTGAATGCAAGTAGAAGGCTAACCTGGAGATAAAACAAGCAGATGGCAATGGCACCGTTATAGCAAAGTAGGCCTTAGAGAAGACCAATCACAAAAGTATTTACTCCTGCAAGTAACACGAAGTTGTTTTTAGTTATATATAAAAGCACCTAATAGTAAAATAATCTATAAACCATTTTCTTTTGTCAAACTGACCAACGTGTATATTATGGGTACATGCTTGCTTTATTATTTACATTATTGCCATGAATGGCCTACGTGTCCTTCCCATGTCTCAGTAGCATTTAACTTGGAAGAATAAATTTTATTTATTGGACGATAATGAAAGTCTAAAAGGTATGATCATTGTGATTGTTGTAGCATTGGAGATCAGTCAAGGGGGGTGGACCTTTCAACCAAAGCTTAATAATAGAGTTTATGGTGGGTTAAAGTCGTAATCTTGAAAGAGAACCAAGATGTCCTCGATTTCTTTTTCTTTTGCTTTTGCTTGTGATACGAAGGACATATATTTTCCAGTCAACTCGGGCTGCTAATCCATAATATTTTATATACGATTTTTCTTTTATATATGGAAAATGATGGGTGTTGTCTTATTAGTTTGAGATAATTAACAAGACCCAAGAAATTCCAATAACAAGTGGTACCTAATTAATCATTGTATTATTTAGCATTTGATCAACAGATTATATACTTAGTTAATTAAAGAAGGTAGGAACGAATACAAAATTTACAAGTTTCTTTCAAGATGGTCCTCACGACTAATTTGAGAAGAATAGTTTATAGACTCTAAGACTAATTTAAGAAGAATAAAGCCGTGTATATTTAGTCTAATTAGCTGACCAATTTGTATTAAACCAAATGTAAATAACATCAGGGATCATCTCATAACTAATTAGTAATCATATTCCCGAATGATATTTGGAATAGTTGTTATCAATGATTTTGACTCATCCTCCTATTTTTCTTCCGTCAGACTTTCTCAAATTGTTTTTTCTTTATTAAATGAAGGACTCGGACTGGACCGAGATCTCTGACGCAAATCATGCCAAGAACTCTCAGATAATAACTTCAACAAAACATGCTAAAAAGCAACCAGTGGAGGAGATCATTCAATTTGACAGGTCAAAGTTGACATATCCACATGAGATGAACTGCCAAAATAATCCAGGTAAATAATATACTCGTGAAGAAACCGCAGTTACCACTAGACAAGAAGAATGCATTCAGATCCTAACAAATGACACAAAGATGACAAAGGGAATAAGCTGTTGGACGCAACAACAGTACAGTAAAATTCATAATTCACGTATTTACACTAATCATTGTCACATAACATCAATTATTAGTTATGAGCACAACGAAGGACATAATACCAAAGCCGATTGAAACCCTAACATCTGATTTCCCAAATTCAATAAAAAAACACCATTATTAAACTTACTAAGCAGAGAATTGAAAGAACCTCATATGGGGAATCTTTTTGCAGCTACTTTCTAAACAATTATCATATAACCAATAAATCAATTGTTTTAGTTATGAGCACAATGAAGGATGATATCAGATACGACTGAAACCTTCATCTGTGATTTCCCCATGATTAAAAAGAATTCGATAAAAAGCCAAAAGAACCGTCAACAAATAATGATAATTATGTGCTAGTTTGTTAATTTAAACGTTCCGTTCAAAATTATAAGCCGTAATCTCCTTTCTAAAGGACAAGAGAAATGTCGACTAAAATTCAATGATCCAACAGAATTATCTCCACGAAATTAGATTAAAAGGAACAACAGAGTTGAAAGAAGAAGATGAAGAAGTTAATAATAGAGGAACTTACCGGTGTCGCTCGTCTTTCGAGAAGCTCAGCCCTAATCCAGGCCGGTCCGGTGCGTCTACGTCGAGTTGGAGGTCGACCCCCGGTTGGGGTTGCTGTCGACAGAACAGGAAAAATGAAGTAATCTCAAATGATTCAAGAATAAAATCAAGAATATAAATCTAAACAACAAGAAAAATGAGAAAAAAAACAATGAAAAAATCTATGAAAAATGAGAAACCCTAACCGACCTTGTTAGAGGGATTGACGAGGCAAACCCTACCCTTTTGAGGCGATGGTTATGGGCGCCTGGGTCGGCAATGTGGAGCCGTTGCCTAGGTCGGGGCGGTCGTTGAGGCGATGGTCGACCGAGCAACGAAGAGGGAAGAGGGTCACGCAAAGAGGGAAGATGGAAGAGGGAATAGGGCTTCTCGAGCGCATGAAGCAGCGGCGGGAATTTTCAACGAAGCAGCGACGGTGGCACAAAGCAAATCACGCGATCATACAAAGTTTCTCGTGCGATCAACGAGCAACGGCGGGGTTAGGGCTTCTCGGGCTTCTAACTTCTTCTAAAAAGCAAACCGCATACGAATTAAGTTTGATACACAATAAAAAGCAAATCAACGAACCACTGGGCGCGTGAATTTTCTCGTAGAAAACAAACTGCGCGCGAATACCTTTAACAGGGCTTGGTTGTGCAAGCGCTGTTAAAGGTCCCCCTTTAACAGCGCTTGCTTGTGCAAGCGCTGTTAAAGGGTGGCCTTTAACAGCGCTTGTATAAAACAAGCGCTGTCTATGATGGACCTTTAATAGTGCTTGTTCTAAAGAAGCGCTGACTATTTGTACCTTTAACAGCGCTTGTAGAAAGAAGCGTTGTCTATTATCTGTGTCTCTAATACACAGCGCTTGCAGAAAGAAGCGCTATCTATTGTCGGACCTTTAACAGCGCTTGCAGAAAGAAGCGCTGTCTATTCTCCGACCTTTAACATCGCTTGCAAAAAGAAGCGCTGTCTATTATATGTGCCTCTAATTAACAGCGCTTATAATTAGCAAGCGCTATTAAAGGTGCGCTATTAAAGGTGTGCGTAATTTTCTGAGCTCGGGCTATTTTCTATATTTTCTGGAAGATAAATGATCATTTTATTAATTGATTTTATTTTTGTTGCCTTATTTTGTCTTCTCTTATTTTCCAGTTGATGATGTCGATCTTTTTATTAAATGATATGATTTTTGGGCTTATTTTGTCTTCTCTTATATTTCGGCTGAAGATGGTGATCTTCCGGTTCCAACTGACATTTTTGAGGATTTTTCTAAAAATTCGGACTATTTTTCATATATTCAGGAAGATATAGATCCTTTTATTAAATGATATCAGAGAAGACAAAATTAGGCCAAAATGTCCGTGGAAATCGGGAAATCGCCATCTTCAACAGAAATATAAGAGAAGACAAAATTCAGGACCGGGAATTCACCATCTTCATCTATAAAAATGTTCATTGTAATAGGGAAATCACCATCTTCAACTGATAAAATTTTTATTTATCATTTTCTGAGATTGGTTCTATATTTTATGAAAGATATATATCATTTTTATTAATTGATAAGATTTTTATAGCCTAAATTTGTCTTCTCTTATTTTCCAGTTGAAGATGGCAATCTTTTTATTAAATGATTTGATTTTAAAGCCTAATTTTGTATACTCTTATATATTCCAGTTGAAGATGGTGATCTCCCGGTTCCAACTGATATTTTTGCGGATTTTTAACCTTCGGGCTATTCTCCACATTTTTGGAAGATATGTATCATTTTGTTAAATGATTTCATATTTTGGCCTTATTTTGTCTTCTATTATTTTTCAGTTGAAGGTGGTGATCTCCCGGTTCCAATAGACATTTTGCAGATTTTTCTAAGGTCGGTGCTATTTTCTACACTTTCTGTAAGATAAGAATCTTTATATTAAATTATTTGATTTTTATATCCTAATTTTTTCTCTTAGTTTTCAGTTTAAGATGGCGATTCCCAGTTTCAACGGATATATTTGCAGAATTTTCTGAGCACCATGGTATTTTCTACATTTTATTAAAGATATGGATCTCTTTATTAAATGACAAGATTTTTATAGCCTAATTTTGTCTGCTCAGTTGAAGATGGCGATCTCCAGCTTCCAACGGACATTTTTTCCGAAATATTGTTAGCTTTGGGATTTTTTTCAACATTTTCTAGAAGATATGAACCTTTTTATTAAATGATACGATTTTTGGCCTAATTTTGTCCCCTCTTTTTTCAGTTAAAGATGGCGATCTCACTGTTCCAATGAATATTTGTGCGTATTTTTCTGATCTCGGTGCTATTTTCTACATTTTTTGGCAAATATGTATCTTTTTATTAAACAATATGATTTTTTAGCCTAATTTTGTCTTCTCTTATTTTCCAGTTGATGATGTTGATCTCATGGTTCCAAGGACATTTTTTCGGATTTTCTGAACTCCAAGTCATTTTTCGCATTTTCTATATGATATGAATCTTTATATTAAGGATATGATTTTTATATCCTAATTTTGTCTTCTCTTATTATTCAGTTAAAGATGGTGATCCCCCGATTCTAAAGGACATTTTTGCCGATTTTTATGAGCTCGGGGCTATTTTGTACACTTTCTGGAAGATACGAATCTTTATATTAAATGATATAATTTTTATATCCTAAGTTTTTCTTCTCTTATTTTTTCATCTGAAGATGGCGATCTCCCGGTTCCAACGAACATTTTTGTGGATTTTTTCCGAGCTCAGGGCTATTTTCTACATTGTCGGAAATTTATGTATCTTTTTATTAAATGATATGATTTTTATAGCTTATGTTTGTCTTCTCATATTTTTTAGTTGAAGATGGAGATCTCTCAGTACCAACGGATATTATTGCGTATTTTTTGAGTTCGGTGCTATTTTCTACATTTTATGGAAGATTTATAATTTTATTTTTATATCCTACATTTATCTTTTCTTATTTTTAAGTTGAAGATGGCGATCTCCCGGTTCCAACAGACATTTTTGCAGATTTTTAGCTTGGTACTATTTTTCTTCATTTTTTGGAAGATATTTATCTTTTTATGAAATGATGTGATTTTTGGCCTAATTTTGTCTTCTCTTTTTTACTTTGAAGATGGCGATCTACCGATTCCAAGGGACATTTGTGCGGATTTATTTTGAACAATGGGCTATTTTCAATATTTTTGTATAATATGAATCTTTATATTAAAAGATACATTTTTATAACCTATTTTTGTCATCTCTTATTTTTTTCAGTTGAAGATGGTGATCTCTCGGTTTCATAGGACATTTTTGCGGATTTTTCTGAGCTTGGGGCTATTTCTCTATATTTTTAAGAATTTATGGCTCTTTTTATTAAATGAAATGATTTATTGGCCTAATTTTGTCCTCTTTTATTTTTCAGTTGAAGATAGCGATCTCCCATTTCTAACGGACTTTTTGCTTATTATTCTGACCTCGGTATTATTTTCTAAATTTTCTTGAAGATATGGATCTTTTTATTAAATGATATGATTGTCGGCCTAATTTTGTCTTCTCTTATTTTTTAGTTGAAGATGGCGATCTCCCTGTTCTGACAGACAATTTTGCGGATTTTTTAAGCTCGGTGCCATTTTCTACATTTTTATAAATGATATGACTTTTATTGACTACGTTTGTCTTCTCTTATTTTTTTCTATTGAAGATGGCGATCTCCCTGTTCCAATGGACAGTTTTTGCAGATTTTTTTAATTTGAGACTGTTTTTCTACATTTTCTGGAAGATATGGATCCTTTTATGAAATAATATGCTTTTTGGCCTAATTTTATCTTCTATATTTTCACATGAAGATGACGACCTCCCAGTTCCAACGAACATTTTTGCGGATTTTTCTGAGATCCAAGATATTTTCTACATTTTCTGTAAGATATGAATCTTTACATTAAATGATATGATTTTTATATACTAATTTTATCTTCTCTTATTTTTCAGTTGAAAATGGCGATCTTTCGGTTCCAACGAACATTTTTGCAGATTGTTTTAAGCTCGGTGCTATTATCTACATCTTATGGAAGATATAGAACTTTTTATTAAATGATATTATTTTTATAACCTACATTTGTCTTCTCTTATTTTTTTCAATTGAGATGTCCATCTCTCGGTTCCAATAGAAATTTTACGGATTTTTCTGAGCTCCAGTCTATTTTCTACATATTATGAAAGATATGGATCTTTATATTGAATGAAATGATTTTTATGGTCTTATTTTGTCTTCTCTTATTTTTAAGTTGAAGATAACGATCTTTCGGTTCCAACGGACATTTTTGCGTATTATTCTGACCTCGTGACAATTTTCTAAATTTTCTGGAATATATGTATCTTTTTATTAAATGATATGATTTTTGGCCTAGTTGAAGATGACAATCTCCCGACGGACATTTTTGAGGATTTTTCTGAGCTCTGAGCTATTTTTTACATTTTATTGACGATATGGATCTTTTTATTAAATGAGCTTATTTTTGTAGCCTAATTTTGTCTTCTCTTATTTTTCAGTTGAACATGTAATCTCCCGGTGCCAATGGACATCATTTCGGATTTTTCTTAGCTCGAAACTATATTTCTACTTTTTCGGGAAGTTGTGGATCTTTTTATTAAATGATATGATTTTTGGCCTAATTTTATCTTCTATTTTTTATTTGAAGATGGTGAACACCCGGTTCCAACAGACATTTTTCCAGATTTTTCTGAGCTCGCGAATATTTTCTACAGTTTATTGAAGATGTGGTTCATTTTAATAAATGATATGATTTTTATAGACTACATTTGTCTTCTCTTATTTTTCAGTTGAAGATGGTGATTTCACGTTTCCAACGGAATGTTTGTGGATTTTTCTGATCACATGGCTATTTTATAAATTATGGAACATATGTATCTTATTCTAAATGATATGATTTTTAAGGCCAAATTTTGTCTTCACTTATTTTTGAGTTGAAAATGGCGATCTCCCTGTTCCAACAGACATTTTTGCA